>CM055121.1:86733671-87181417 GCA_029206835.1 Rana muscosa
AGGGAAGGACAGTGAGGGAAATTCTCCTTGTGCTATAGTGTGCTAAAGCATTGATTATCAACCATCTTTAAAAAAACATTTTTTCTAGGGACAGAAAACTATAGGTAGGAAGAGTGTCAGTTTCTTTCACTGTGATAATCCTTGTTTCTAGGGACAGGGAAGGACAGTGAGGGAAATTCTCCTTGTGCTATAGTGTGCTAAAGCATTGATCATCAACCATTTTAAAAAAAACATTTTTTCTAGGGACAGAAAACTATAGGTAGGAAGAGTGTCAGTTTCTTTCACTGTGATAATCCTTGTTTCTAGGGACAGGGAAGGACAGTGAGGGAAATTCTCCTTGTGCTATAGTGTGCTAAAGCATTCCTCATCAACCATCTTTGAAATCCTTGTTTTTTGGACAGTCAGGGAAATTGTCGTTGTGCTATTCTGTGCGAAAGCAATCATCCTCAACCATATTTAGAAATCCTTAAGTAAAGGGACAGAGAAGGACATCTGAAGGTAGCCCTTATTGCTTTTTTCCCATCTCCCTGCAGGCCATCTATTAGAATGTCTGGAAGGCAAACAAGGAGAGGCAGACAGTCAGGAGGCAATAAAATAGGGCAAGCAGGCTCTGTGTCTGGGGGCAACAGTGCTGGTCGTGGACGCGGTGCATTGTCATCAGCACATGGCCATGGGACACGCTTGTCCTTCTTTTCGGCAGCTGGACATGTTGAGCCACATCATGCCGAAGACTTGGTAGAGTGGATGACCAAGCCCTCCTCCTCCTCCTCATCCTCTCTCACCCAGGCTCAGGGTACTGGCAAAGCAGCTGCCAAAGCGTCCTCTTCCCTGGTATCAATGTCAGACTCATCATCAGTCACTCCTTCCCTAGACCCACCATGTCCTCCTCCTGAGGAGTCCCCCGAACTGTTTGAGCACAGTGTTGGGTACATGCTCCAGGAGGATGCCCAGCGTTTCGAAGGGTCTGATGATGAAACCCAGCTACAGGAAGGCAGTAGCGTGAGAGCAGACAGAGGGGATGCTCAAGAAGGACACCAATCTGGCAGTCATGTTCCAGCAGCTGCAGCATACTGCCAGATTGGCTCCAGTGATGAGGAGGGAGGGGATGATGAGGTCACTGACTCCACGTGGGTGCCTAATAGGAGAGAGGAGGAGGAGGAGGATGAGGAGGAGGCACATCTCCAACGAGGCAGGATGCCCTTTGGTGGCCAGCGTAAGGGCAGTACACCGACGGAATCACACCGCAGAGCTCCGCCTGTGCAGGGCGCTGCCTCTGCCCGTCATTCAAAAAGTTCTTTGGTGTGGGCCTTTTTTGAGGCTAGTGCATCAGATCGCACAGCTGCTGTTTGCAACATATGTCTCAAGCGTATATCGCGTGGCCAAAACATCAGCCGCTTGGGTACCACATGCCTGACCAGACATATGTTGACCTGCCATGCAGCTCGTTGGCAAGCCTACCTCAAAGACCCACACCAAAGAACAAAGCGGACCTCTCCTTGCACCGCATCAGCTGGGATCTCCAACCCCACTATAACTTCAGTCCTCTCTGAAACATGCACTGAGAGGAATGAAGGTGTAGAATTAGGTGTGTCACAGCCAAGTACTTGCGGCCACTCTGCTAGCAGTACACCGACGTCCGATTCTAGCAGGCAAATTTCCCTGCCCCAGCTGCTGGACCGTCGAAAGAAGTTCACTCCCAGCCATCCACATGCCCAGCGGTTGAATGCTAGCTTGGCTAAATTGCTAGCGCTTCAACTGCTGCCTTTTCAGTTAGTAGACTCGGCCCCCTTCCGTGAGTTTGTGCAATGTGCGGTTCCTCAGTGGCAGGTTCCCAAACGCCACTTTTTCTCACGGAAGGCTATTCCGGCTCTCTACCGGCATGTGGAAGGCAATGTCTTGGCCTCGCTGGACAGGGCGGTCAGCGGTAAGGTGCATATTACCGCTGACTCATGGTCCAGCACGCATGGACAGGGACGTTACCTTTCTTTCACGGCCCATTGGGTCACTCTTTTGGCAGCTGGGAAGGATGCAGGACAAGGTGCAGTAGTGTTGGAGGTTGTTCCACCGCCAAGCCTCCAAAATGCTACTACTGGTTGTGACACACCTCTCTCCTCCACCCCCTCCTCTTCTTCTTCCTCCATGGCCTCTTCCTGTGCTTTGTCCTCTGAACCAGCGGTGCTCCGTAGCCGTTCAAGGGGCTACGCAAGTACGCAGGCAAAAAGATGCCATGCCGTGCTTGCGCTGGTGTGTTTGGGGGACAGAAGCCACACTGGGGCAGAGGTCCTGTCTGCTCTGCAGGGCCAGGCCGAGAGGTGGTTGATGCCACGCCAGCTTAAGCCAGGAATGGTGGTTTGCGACAATGGCACCAACCTCCTCTCCGCCCTCCGACAGGAACAACTGACCCATGTGCCCTGTGTGGCTCACGTCCTTAACCTGGTGGTGCAGCGGTTCTTGGGCAGGTACCCGGGCTTACAGGATGTCCTGAGGCAGGCCAGGAAAGTCTGTGTGCATTTCCGCAGATCTTATAATGCCAGTGCTCGCCTGGCTGAGCTGCAAAAGGAGTTGAACCTGCCCAAGAACCGCCTTATATGTGACATGCCCACCAGGTGGAACTCAACGTTGGCCATGCTGCAGCGGCTGCACACGCAACAGAGGGCCATCAATGAGTACCTGTGCGACTACGGCACCAGGACAGGGTCAGGGGAGCTTGGTTTTTTTTCTCCACGCCAGTGGGGCATGATCAGGGATGCATGCACTGTCCTGGCACCATTTGAGGAGGCCACGAGGATGGTGAGCAGTGACAGTGCATGCATCAGTGACACTGTACCTCTTGTCCACCTGTTGGAGCACACGCTGCGTGGAATAATGGACAGGGCACTTGAGGCAGAACAGAGGCAGGAAGAGGAGGACTTCCTTGCCTCTCAAGGCCCCCTTTACCCAGACAGTGTTCCTTCTGTCCCACCCATCGCACAGGAAGAGGAGGAGGAGGAGGAGGAGGAGGAGGATTGTGTCAGCATGGAGGTGGAGGCTGGCACTCAGCATCATCAGCAGCAGTCTTTAAGGGATGATTTACAGTCCCAAGAAACCAGTGGACTTGTACGTGGCTGGGAGGAGGTGGCTGCGGATCATGTCGTCCTTAGTGACCCAGAGGACTCCGGACCGAATGCCTCAGCAAACCTACGCCGCATGGCCTCCCTGATCCTGCAAAGTCTGCGGAAGGATCCTCTTATTCTTCGGATCAAGGAGAGGGACCATTACTGGCTGGCCACTCTCCTTGATCCACGGTACAAGGGTAAGGTTGCGGACCTTATGTTACCGTCGCAGAGGGAGCAGAGGATGAGACAACTCCGGGAGGCCTTGCAGAAAGGTCTGTGCAACGCGTTCCCAGAGACTGGGAGGTTACAAACTCCTGGTCCTGGACAACGAGTTGCTGAGGCTTCGGCCAGTCAAAGAAGGAGCGGTGGGGAAGGTGGCCGTCTGACCGATGCGTTCAGACAATTCTTTAGTCCGCAGCCCCAAAGTATGATCGGTTCCAGCAACCATCGCCAGCGTCTGATAAACATGGTGCAGGAATATCTAGGGGCAAGGTCAGACTTGGACACCTTCCCCACCGAAAATCCTCTGGCTTACTGGGTCTTGAGGATGGATCACTGGCCAGAGCTTGCACAGTATGCAATTGAGCTACTGGCCTGTCCTGCATCCAGCGTTTTTTCGGAACGCACATTCAGTGCTGCTGGAGGATTTGTCACGGATCACAGGGTGCGCCTGTCCACCGACTCGGTTGATCGACTGACTTTCATCAAGATGAACCAGTCTTGGATCACCACCAGCTACCACACACCTGATGCTGATATAACAGACTAATTGATTTTAACATGTCACATCCCTTCAAGACTGATGCTGATGCTGAGTGCCTGTGCTGTTATGTTGACTGGCTATCCTCCTCCTCCGAGTCCTCAATGATACGATTGATGATGATAGCTTGGAAGATCATTTTTGTTTATGGGTGCCGCCACCAGTGCCTAACGCCCAATTTTTCAGCCCCTGTTTAACAGGGGCGTGTAATTACAATTTTTGAAGCAATACTTTGCAACAGGGCTCATTGCTGTGCTCCAAGTACAGTATCTGTGAGGGGTTGGAGTGTTGTGCCACCAGTGCCTAAGGCCCAATTTTTCAGCCCCTGTTTAACAGGGGCGTGTCATTACAATTTTTGAAGCAATACTTTGCAACAGGGCTCATTGCTGTGCTCCAAGTACAGTATCTGTGAGGGGTTGCAGTGTTGTGCCACCAGTGCCTAAGGCCCAATTTTTCAGCCCCTGTTCAACAGGGGCATGTAATTACAATTCTTGATCTAATAATTCACGGCAGGGCCCATTGCTGCACCCACCAAGAGTAACTCTGAGGGCTTACAGTGTTGTGGCAACACCACCACCACCACCACCACCACAAAAGGCCCAATTTTTCAGCCCCTGTTCAACAGGGGCATGCAATTACAATTCTTGATCTAATAATTCACAGCAGGGCCCATTGCTGCACCCACCAAGAGTAACTGTCAGGGCTTACAGTGTTGTGGCACCAGCACCACCATCAAAGGCCCAATTTTTACTACCACTGTTCAACAATTATATGTAATTACAATTCCTGATATAATAGTTGACAGCAGGGCGTTCCAGCACCAACCAAGAGTAACTGTGAGTGCTTACAGTGTTGTGCCAACACCAACAACTAAGGGGCCTATTTCTGCAGAGTATATACGGCAGGTCCCTACTTTCAAACATCCAACCTACAAACGACTCCTACTTGCAAACGCAAGAAGACAACAGGAAGTGAGAGGAAATCTACCCCTAGGAAGGAAAATTCTCTCCTGTAAGAATTAATATGGGAGAAAGGTGTCTCCTCTGTACTGATGCTTTATCACCAATCCTTGTTTCAAGAAAAACACCACATTTCAAAAACAGTTGTCATTGGGACGGAAAGTGAGGTGAAATGTTCTGAACAGGGGCACAGACAGCAAAACAAATGTTACAGGGGTGATAACCCTTACCTATGTTTTCCAAAAAGTTTAAAAATAGATTTTTGGGCTGGAGCTACACTTAAACAATGTACCTGTTCAAAATTACAAACACATTCTACATAAGAACAAACCTACAGTCCCTGTCTTGTATGCACCGCCTGTATACGGCTGTTCAGAGTATATAGGGCCTTTTTTATTTTGTGTGCGGTGTTCTCCTTAATATCCATACAAGACCCAAAGGGGCTGGTAATGGGCTGGGGTGGGGGGGGGGGGGGGTCATGGGGTAGCTATGCCATTTTTCTTAAAGATTTTCATCCATATTACCGGGACCAGACATTACATTAAAGCCGCAAGCAGTTTTAAATGGCTTTTTTTCCTTTAGAAGTGTCATTTTGTGCAGGGACAGTTCTAAACACGGGAAACACGTGGCACTTCACAGGCATACTTTCGACACCCCCCAGGTACGATATTTAAAGGAATATTTGACTTTTTTTTTTTCACTTTATGCATCATTAAAATGACTGCTCCCGAAAAACGACCGTTTTTAAAACTTCTTTTTGCATTGATACATGTCCCCTGGTGCAGAACCCGGGTTCCCAAACCCTTTTCAGGACAATAACATGCATAATAGTCGTTATAATTAGCACTTTAGAATTCGAACTTTCGCATCCATTGTATTTAATAGGGTTCTAATGTTCGTACGAACTTTCGGTCCGTTCGCGGGTTCTGGTGCGAACCGAACCCGGGGGTGTTCGGCTCATCACTACTTAGCAGACCTCAAATACTTGACTGGGTGACTGGCACCTTCCAACAGATATCTCCACTTTTCAAAAGCTACTTTAATTGCCAAGAGTTCTCTGTCGTCTACATCATAATTCCTTTTGGCCTGGCTTAATTTTTTGGAACAGAAGGCTACTGGGTGTAGCAGGGCCTTTGGGCCTAGACGCTGGGAGAGCACAGCTCCAGTTGCTACTTAGGTTCACACCAGAACTTGCGAACAGGCAAAAAATTTGTTCGAACACGCGAACACCGTTAAAGTCTATGGGATACGAACATGAAGAAACCAAAAGTGCTCATTTTAAAGGCCTATATATACATGGTATTGTCATAAAAAGTGTTTGGGGACCTGGGTCCTGCCCCAGGGGACATGTATAAATGCAAAAAAAAGTTTTAAAAACTGACGTTTTTTCAGGGGCAGTGATTTTAATAATGCTTAAAGTGAAACAATAAAAGTAAATATGAAATATTCTTTTAAATTTCGTGCCTCGGGGGTGTCTATAGTATGCCTGTAAAGTGGCGCATTTTCCCCATGTTTAAAACAGTTCCACAGCAAAATGACATTTCTAAAGGAAAAAAAGTCATTTAAAACTGATTGCGGCTATAATGAATTGTCGGGTCTCGGCAATACATATAAAACTCATTGAAAAAACCAGAACCAAAATTTTTAAAAAAAAATGTGTGGGGGTCCCCCAAATTCCATACCAGGCCCTTCAGGTCTGGTATGGATATTAAGGGGAACCCTGCGCCAAAATGTAAAAAAAATGGCGTAGGAGTCCCCCAAAAAATCCATACCAGACCCTTATCCGAGCATGCAACCTGTCAGGTTGCAGGAAAATAGGGGAGACGAGAGAGCACCCCCCCTCCTGAACCGTACCAGGCCACATGCCCTCAACATGGGGGATGGATGCTTTGGGGCAGAGGGGGCTCTATGCCCCCCCACCCCAAAGCACCTTGCCTTGGCCTCATGCCCACAACCACCGGGCGAGGGTTGTGGGGATGAGGCCCTTGTCCCCATCAACATGAGGACAGGGTGCTTTGAGATCAGACCCCAAAGCATCCTCCCCATGTTGAGGGCATGTGGCCTGGTACGGTTCAGGAGGGGGGGCGCTCTCTCATCCCCCCTCTTTTCCTGTGGCCTGCCAGGTTGCGTGCTCGGATAAGGGTCTGGTATGGATCTTTGGGGGGACCCCTACGCCATTTTCTTTTTAATTTTGGCGCAGGGTTCCCCTTAAAATCCATACCAGACCTGAAGGGCCTGGTATGGAATTTGGGGGGACCCCCACACAATTTTTTTTTTACATTTTGGGGGGGAACTCATGCCGTTTTTTTCAATGAATTTTATCTGTATTGCCGAGACCTGATATGAATTATCAGGTCTCGGCAATACAGATAAAATTCATAGCCGCGATCAGTTTTAAATACTTTTTTTCCTTTGGAAATTTCATTTTGCTGCGGGGCTGTTGTAAACACGGGAAAAATGTGCCACTTTACAGGCATACTATAGACACCCCCCAGGCACGAAATTTAAAGGAATATTTCACTTTTTTTGATTCACCTTAAGCATTATTAAAATCACTGCTCCCGAAAAAACGGCTGTTTTTAAAAAGTTTTTTTGCATTGATACATGTCCCCTGGGGCAGGACCCAGGTCCCCAAACACTTTTTATGACCATACCATGCATATAAGCCTTTAAAAGATTTTTCATATTAATCTCCCATAGACTTTTAAACTGTGTTTCGCGGCTTTCGAATTTGCCGCGAATACCGCATAATGTTCGCTATTCGGCGAACAGGTGAACACCCGATGTTCGAGTGGAACTTACGTTCCACTCGAACATAGGGCTCATCCCTACTTCTGAAGCGTGTACCTCAAGAACGAAAGGGAGTGCTGGGTCTGGGTGTTGCAAACCAGAGCGGAGGTAAACAAGGTTTTCAGGCATTCACAGGCTGACTGGGCTTCCTGGTTCCAAAGGAAACAAGTATGAATGGGGGTGAGCTGAGTGATCAGAGAGATGATTGTTGAAAAGCCTTTGATAAACCTCCTGGTAAAAGTTTGCAAAGCCAATGAATCTTTGTGTTTCAATCTTTTTATTCAAGTTTTGTCATACAAAATGTATAAAAGTCGCCACATAACATTGTACAGTCACAATCAACATTTGGGGTAACACAATGAAGATCACCAAGTGTAGGGGTCCTTGGAGTAGTCCGAAGCTCCGTAGAGCCGTTAACCCCTATTAGCATCGCAGATCATATCTGAACCGTCCACCCAGATGAGCCGCCCCCCCATCCATCTATCGGGGGGGGCGCAACTCAGCCGGCCGTGTGGGCAGCCCAGAGGTCTGATCAGACTGACAATGGTCCCGTAGGAGCTGAGAAAACAGGGAGCAGCACAAACCTCTAAGGTCTGGATCTGACTCCAAAAATAAACAATAAACAAATTTCAAAAGAGAGGAAAGAGGACAGTGACAAAGAATAGAAGGAAGGAGACAGAGTAAGGAAAGGACAGTTGAGGAGGGGGGAATGGGGGGAGGGAGGGGGGGAGGAGCCCCGATTCAGCATCCAGACATCTCAACCTAATCCCCTAGGCTATGCTGTAAACATCTCCGGGTCATTAGTTAGGTAACAAAGCCATGGGTCCCAAACTCCATGAAACAGTTTCATTTTATCTTGGGCCAGAGCGGTCAAGCGTTCGTTTAGCATCAACCAAGACAATTTGCCTTTAAGCTGATCGAATGGTAGAGCTGCCGATTTCCAGTTCCTAGCAATAGTGATTTTGGCTGAAATAAAAATAAATGTCAAGAGCCTCTTGCAGGACTTGGAGGCTTCCACATCTCCTCCCCCCAGTAGTGCTTGCTTAGCTGATTTAGTTAGGTTTAGTTGGGTAAGGGAGTAAACTAAATTATACACCCTGATCCAAAACCTCCGGACCTTTGGGCATGTCCACCAAATATGATAGGTGGTGCCCATCTGGCCACATCCTCTAAAGCACAACGGGGTAGCTCCTGAGACAAAAGTTGCCAGTCTGACCGGCACCATATACCACCTCAGTAGAACCTTATAATTGGCCTCAATTATTGAAGTATTGACGAGCGAACGAGATGCTGTCTAGGCTATCCTATGCCATTCGTCCAGATCCAGGGTTTCCTGCAAGTCGGTCTCCCATTGGACCATATAAGTCAGCTTTGTCGATACACTCAGCAATATCGAATATATAGCAGATAAATGTCCTTTAATTTTATCATAATTTTTGCATAGATGTTCCATGGGAGTTTGGGTTGCTAGGTTGCTCTTGCGAGCCAGGGTTTGTACATAATGTGAGATTTGGGCGAACCTATAACCCTCCGCTGGAGGCATTTGATGCCTGTCAGCCATAGTCCGTTCGGTCAGCATACCTCTATGATCGCACAAGTCAGCAATACACTTAAAACCCTTATTAGTCCACCATTCGAACGCTAGTGGAGTGAGACCCGGGGTGAATGCTTTATTTTGAAGCAGAGGTGTCAGTGGAGAATGAGGAGATTTGAATTTGTGAGATCTGGAGAGTCTGTCCCATAGTTCCAGTGACATGGATAAAGTAGGGCAAAGTATAGGAGGTCGCTCCTTGATAGGGAGCCATAAAATATAAGAAATAGGTTTGGGACGGCAGGAATAAGATTCCATAGCCATCCAAATGGCCTGTGCCTGTTGGGAGTGAAACCTTGTAAGTTGTGCTATCTGGGCAGCATAAAAATATTTTAATAAGTCTGGAAGACCAAGTCCTCCTCTCCGCTTCAACGTGTATAGAGTGCTCCTATTCACCCTGGGTCTCTTATCACCCCAAATAAACTGTAGTACTTTATTCTGGAATCGTTTAAGGTCATCACGGGCCAATGAAACTGGCAAGGTACGGAAGAAATACAATAATCGAGGTAGAACATTCATTTTAATTGAGTGAAGTCTGCCAAACCACGATGACGGGTGAACCTGCCACTTAGCCATGTCAGCTGTTAGCCGTTTGAAAAGGGCTGGATAATTCTCTTTGTACAACTCACCAATAGATGAGGTCAGCTGTATGCCTAAATAAGGGAGAGCTGTGGATTCCCATCGGAATTGAAATGATTTTTCAAGCGTAGCCTGAGTGGAGCTTAGCAAAGATAAGTTCAGTGCTCTTGACTTACTATGATTAATTGCCAACCCGGAAATGTTGGAGAAAGGCTGCAAAATAGCATACAAGTTAGGTAGGGATGTGATCGGTGAGGTCAAGGTCAGCAACAAGTCGTCCGCAAAGAGTAAACATTTGTGTTCATAGTCTCCGCAATAAATGCCCTGTATATCTCTGCAGGCGCGAATTTTGAGCGCTAGTGGTTCAATCGCCAGGGCGAATAATAGTGGCGACAACGGGCAGCCCTGTCTAGTTCCTCTCCTGATAGGAAATGTTTGGGATGTATATCCTCTGAGCATTAGCGAGGCACTGGGGGAATCATATAATATGTGAAGGAGATCCAGAAAGCGTCTCCCAAATCCAAAGCGTGTGAGAACATCAAAAAGATAGTCCCAGGAGATAGAATCGAACGCCTTCTGGATATCCAATGAAAGTAACATTCCCCTCCTAGTCCCCTTTCCATCCCAATCAGACCGAACTGCCGAGATAAGGTTAATTATCCGGCGGGTTTGGTCCGATGCCTGTCTTGTCGGGACAAAACCTGCTTGGTCAGGATGGATATAACACTGAAGAAAAGTATTAAGTCTCTGGGCCAGTATTTTGGTTAGAATCTTAAGATCCGTATTGATCAGAGAAATTGGGCGATAATTGGAACAGTCTGTATGGTCCTTTCCTGGTTTCGGGATAACACTTATATAGGCTACATTTTCATGGCTGGGGAGCTTGCTGCCGCTTCTCAGGTCATTAAAGTAAGTACAGAGATGTGGGGCCAGAAGATCGTGATATTTCCTATAGTAGTGACCCGGGAATCCATCTGGCCCAGGGGCCTTGGTAGGGTGTAGGGTTTTGATTGCAGCCCTGACTTCAGGCTCTGTAAGAGCACCGTCCATCAGTTCCGCATGGGCTTGTGTCAATTTAGGCAGCTGTAAGTCGCGAAAGAATGTGCTCGCTTCAGATGAATCGAACTTGTCCTGCACTCCATACAGCTTAGCATAAAATTTGTGAAATTCTCCAATTATCCGTTCGGGGTTCTGGGAGGTTAGGCCCGTGGATAGTCGTAGTTTAGGCAAAGTCGGTGTGTACGGTCGAGGAACCAGTTTTCTAGCTAACATTGTGGTAGGTTTATCACCCATCGTATAGAACCTGTGCTTAGACCAACTAATATGTTTCTCCGCTTGAGTAGTCAAGCTAAGATTTAGTGCTAGTCGAGCCTCGTCAATTTTATGCCTTATATCTACCAGGGGATTTCTGTGCTGTTCACTAAGTAAGTTATCTAAGTTAGTTTCCAGAATCTTATTTGCCTGTTCCCTATTGCGTTTAATCCTGGCTGCCACTTGTAACAATATGCCCCTAATCGCTGCTTTATGAGCTACCCAGTTAATTGCGGGGGATGTGTCCGATGCCTTATTAAGTCTAAAGTATTCCTGTATTTCCTTTTGAATCTCGAAAAAGATTGTAGGGTCATTCAGCAAGCTCACATTAAGTCTCCACGGGGAAGGTCTAGATTTAGTCCATAGCCCTGAAGTAGAGAGTTTTATCGGGGAATGATCAGACCAAGGGGTAGATAAAATCTTAACCGACTTAATAAATGGTAGCAAAGGCGTACGTACTAGAACGTGGTCTATCCTCGAGTAAGTATGATGGGCTTGTGAAAAGTGTGTAAAGTCTCTGACCGTAGGGTTATTTTCTCGCCAGGCGTCGATGAGGTCATAGAAATGAAACAGACGTGCAACCTTGCTGCTTCCAGTCGGTGGGCGTTTCAATGTTGGTCTAGAGGAGTCCGATTTATCCATAATTCTGTCCAAGGGAATATTACTATCGCCTCCCATAATGACCTGACCCTGGACTTTGGGCATAAGAATCTTCAGCATTTTGCTAAAGAATTCCGGCTGTCCAGTATTCGGGGCATAGTATGATATAAAGGACACCTCCTGGTCATGGAGCCGCCCCACTGCCAAAATATATCTACCTCTCTTGTCCTTAACGATAGCGATGGGGGTAAAGGGGGTCCGTTTCGAAAAGCAGATGGCTACACCGCCCTTCTTTTCCCGACCCCCTGCCAAGTAAAACTGTGGATACTTCCCATTGAGGTAACGGGGCGCTGAGACATTGGAGAAATGAGTTTCCTGCAATAGCAGGACTTCAGCCTTCTGTTTATGATAAAACTGGAAAGCCTTAGTTCTTTTAGTAGGGGAGTTAAATCCATGTACATTGTGGCTAACTATCGAATAGTCTGTGTTATATGTGGTGGCCATCGTGGTAGGGCAGAGCACTCTTACCTTGCATAATGAATGAAGCGAGAAGGGTCCCGATGATGATGACTGTTTGGCTATGTGACCTCTCAGACCATGACATAAGGGAAGGGCGCTGAACCGAGGCTCCGAAGAAAGAGGGGGAAGGGAGAGAAGGAAAAGGCATTAGAGAAGAAGAGAAACAAAAATAAAAGCAAAAAAACATATACATAGGCCTTAGGCCCAAACAATCAATATAACTCAATCCTAGCTGATGAATGAAGGAATGGGGAATAACCCCTGCCGGAGACAACATCCGGCAAATTAGGTGCAAGGGTACCATCCTTGTCGTAGGTTAGGTAGTCTTGCAGTTGGGTGGCAAGCATGACCACCCCGACCCAAATATGATTACACTCTGTACGAGCAGGCTATTCGAGGTCATATCGGAAATGACAAAATCAATCAATACAGTTTTAACATAACAGGCTGTCTATAGGAACATGCATTCCCAAGGCCAGTGGCGCCGGGGCCGGAAGGGTCCCCATCGGTCGTTCCGGCCCCCGAGCCACAGCCCAACAGGGGAACACATTGCGGTCCGACTAAGGCCCCCAGACTGCTAAAAAGCAAAAAGCAAAATTTCTTCGACCAGGTTGGGCCCGTCGGGGTTGTAAAATATTCGGCTGGCAGCCAGTCCGAAGAACCAGGAACTCCAGTAACTTTGTAACCCGTGACTTTGTAACCTGTGAACTGTGAACGGTAACGATGGCCCCATCAGGCCCATAGTCCACCATGGGCCCAGGCCATATCCGTGCAATCAAGCACTAACAGTTCCCAAAAGGGGCAAAAAAGCAAAAAGAGAGAAGAGCAATAATACTCAGGTATTCCGGCGAGCATTTCTGGCCTGTGAGCGTGTGCGATCCTGCCATATCGGGGAGAGGGGACGATGATCCAGACAAGGGGGAGATGAAATCGGAGTCGGAGAGTCCCGTGCAATGATGCCGAGACTAAGCAGTAGGTCTTCGCCTGCTTGGAACGTGGAAAAGGAGTGGGACTTTCCGTTGTAAGTGAATGATAACTTAAAAGGGAACGACCATCGATACTTAATCTGTTTGGCCATAAGTTGCTGGAGTAATGGCCGTAGGTTTCTGCGTTTCTGGACCGTTGATGGCGCCAAATCTGTAAAGAGCTGTATTGGTGTTCCAAATAGCGACAGGTCCGGCCTGTTGCGAGCCGCAAGCATCATCTTATCCTTAATGCGGTAGTAATGTGGCTTAACAATAATGTCTCGTGGTAGGCCGTCGGCCCTTGGGGCTGTCAGTGCTCGGTGAACGCGATCAACTTCCATGTGGTGGTTGGCTATATCAGGGATAAGGGTTTTCATCAGGTCTTTTACAGCCCCCTCTAGATCTGTGTGAGTTTCAGGGAGGCCACGCACGCGGACATTGTACCTACGAGAACGATTCTCCAAATCTTCAATTTTTGTGAATGCCTCTTCTAATCTATCCTGGAGGTCTGTCACCATGGCTGAGTTCTGGTTGACCCTTTTGATGGCTCCATCCACTTTGGTTTCAATTAGCTCAAAACGCTCTCCCAAGCTATGGATGTCTTTTTTCAGGTCAGTGGTGATTAATGTGCAGGCCTTAGAGAGCTCCTGCTGCAGCATGGTGGAGAATCTGCCCAACAGTACAGCATCAGGGGAATAGTGTGAGAGCTGGGGAATTGGCATATCCTGGCTGGATTGGCTGGATTGGCTAATGAGGACTTCTGCTAAGTCTGCCATGTTCCTATCCATGGAGGAGGCAGGGGAGGCAGGGGAGTTTGGAGAGTCATGTCTATCAGCGTATATGGCTGGGGATGGGGGATGTGATAGTGACTCACCCCGCTGTCCGGTCTCCACCTCTCCCGAGGATTGTGAGGAGAATGGATCCCTAGTTGGCTCCAGATTTAGCTGCCTGTCTCCTCTCTGTGTAGCGCCGTCGGATCTGGCTGCTGCCGTGCTGCCTCGTGTGTCTGGCTTACCCGGCGCCATCTTGGATCGCGGCTGTGCTGTAGGGGAAGGCCCTGCTCTCTTCTGGGCTGTAGTTTGCGTATCGTGTCCTTTCCGCGGCTGCCCCTGTGCCCTACGGTTCATCGCCACTTCGGGGCTGGTGTGGGATCGGTCCTGGCTCACGGACCTCAGTGCCTGCGCTATCGTTAGCTCTGGTGGGTCGGGGTGCCGGGAGCTCGGTCAGCACACGTCCTTCTCCGAGTCCCCGTGCATGCGCACTCTCCCAATGAATCTTTGGACTCCTTTTCTGTCAGAGGGTGTGAGCCATTCTAGAATTGCAGAGCCCTTTTGGAAATCCATGGAAATCCCCTCAGTGGAGAAAGGAGATTATGAGTCCCAAGAATTGGATGGACTGCTTCTCGAACTCGCACTTTTTTGCTTTGGCATACAAGCCTTGACTTTGCAGAGTATTCAGTACTTTCTTGACATGGTCCCGGTGGAGTTAAAGTGAGGCTGAGAAGATCAAGATAGCGTCAAGGTAGAAGATGAAAAATAGGTCAAGGTACTCTCTGAAGATATCGCTCATGAAATGTTGGAACGTTGTAGGAGCATTGCATAGCCCAAAGGGCATCATGAGGTACTCAAAATGCCCAAAGTGGGTTCTGAAAACAGTCCCCTTCTCTAATACGGACCAGGTTATAGGCCCCTCTCAAGTCCAGCTTTGTGAACACTCGGGATGCTCGGCTGCTCTGGAATAACTCTGGAATGAGAGGAAGAGGGTACCTGTTCTTGATAGTAATTTTGTTGAGTTCCCTGTAGTCAATGCATGGCCGGAGGGAGTGGTCCTTCTTTTCAACAAAGAAGCTGCCTGCTTCGGCAGGTGAGGAGGAGGGACATATGAAACCCTTTGCTAGGTTTTCATCAACATATTGCCTGAGGGCCTCTAACTTAACCTCAGACAGTGGGAAGATGCGCCAAAAGGGAATCTCCGCTCCAGGTAGCAATTCGATGGGAGTCGTATGACCGATGTGGAGGCAGGGTGTAACGACACCCCCCAATATGAAAGGGGTTAACACCGTTTAGAATATTCCCTCTCTGAACACACAACCACTATCGACCCTCCACAGCCAGATGACCACTTTCCATAGGAATTAATCCTTCTGGAAGAACGAGACGCACTCTGTATCTTCCTAGCATCGAATGACTTTATTGAGAAAAACATTGTAACTTTTATAACCATCCAATACTGCATTAACCTAAAATGAACAATGGTCCAGCTCCACCCACAACATAACAGACCCAATACACACAAGTATGCAGGTAATTCATCAACATCTCTTCAATTAACCCGTCTGCTGCTAGTTCCACAACCTATAATTATAGGCTTAATTCCCCCAAACGACTATGGACAATAGAATGTAAATCACCACAAACAATGAACAGGTCTTTTAGAAGCTGGAATTAGCATTACAATAGGCAGACAGGTGATTGAGGCTGAACACCTCAGTATCTCTCAATTAACCTGTAGAGTTCAGAAACAGTAAATAGTCCTTTACAGATATCCTTGGGGATATGGTGGATAAATATTACAGACCCATTTTAGGTAGCCCAAGATATATTTCTTAATGTCCATTATTTCCTGGCTCACCCTGTGTCCAAAGTGACCCTCCTGTCACACATCTCCCCTTTCGGCAGGAGACTAACAAAGGAGGTGACCCCAGACGGGTTGACTCCGAAGTTAGTCCATAGGTCCATTCTTCTAATGCCGGTATCCACACAGTACCCCAAATAAATTGCTCCACTCGAACATAGGGCTCATCCCTACTTCTGAAGCGTGTACCTCAAGAACGAAAGGGAGTGCTGGGTCTGGGTGTTGCAAACCAGAGCGGAGGTAAACAAGGTTTTCAGGCATTCACAGGCTGACTGGGCTTCCTGGTTCCAAAGGAAACAAGTATGAATGGGGGTGAGCTGAGTGATCAGAGAGATGATTGTTGAAAAGCCTTTGATAAACCTCCTGGTAAAAGTTTGCAAAGCCAATGAATCTTTGGACTCCTTTTCTGTCAGAGGGTGTGAGCCATTCTAGAATTGCAGAGCCCTTTTGGAAATCCATGGAAATCCCCTCAGTGGAGAATGGAGATTATGAGTCCCAAGAATTGGATGGACTGCTTCTCGAACTCGCACTTTTTTGCTTTGGCATACAAGCCTTGACTTTGCAGAGTATTCAGTACTTTCTTGACATGGTCCCGGTGGAGTTAAAGTGAGGCTGAGAAGATCAAGATAGCGTCAAGGTAGAAGATGAAAAATAGGTCAAGGTACTCTCTGAAGATATCACTCATGAAATGTTGGAACGTTGTAGGAGCATTGCATAGCCCAAAGGGCATCATGAGGTACTCAAAATGCCCAAAGTGGGTTCTGAAAACAGTCCCCTTCTCTAATACGGACCAGGTTATAGGCCCCTCTCAAGTCCAGCTTTGTGAACACTCGGGATGCTCGGCTGCTCTGGAATAACTCTGGAATGAGAGGAAGAGGGTACCTGTTCTTGATAGTAATTTTGTTGAGTTCCCTGTAGTCAATGCATGGCCGGAGGGAGTGGTCCTTCTTTTCAACAAAGAAGCTGCCTGCTTCGGCAGGTGAGGAGGAGGGACATATGAAACCCTTTGCTAGGTTTTCATCAACATATTGCCTGAGGGCCTCTAACTTAACCTCAGACAGTGGGAAGATGCGCCAAAAGGGAATCTCCGCTCCAGGTAGCAATTCGATGGGAGTCGTAGGACCGGTGTGGAGGCAGGGTGTAACGACACCCCCCAATATGAAAGGGGTTAACACCGTTTAGAATATTCCCTCTCTGAACACACAACCACTATCGACCCTCCACAACGACACCCCCCAATATGAAAGGGGTTAACACCGTTTAGAATATTCCCTCTCTGAACACACAACCACTATCGACCCTCCACAGCCAGACGACCACTTCCCATAGGAATTAATCCTTCTGGAAGAACGAGACGCACTCTGTATCTTCCTAGCATCGAATGACTTTATTGAGAAAAACATTGTAACTTTTATAACCATCCAATACTGCATTAACCTAAAATGAACAATGGTCCAGCTCCACCCACAACATAACAGACCCAATACACACAAGTATGCAGGTAATTCATCAACATCTCTTCAATTAACCCGTCTGCTGCTAGTTCCACAACCTATAATTATAGGCTTAATTCCCCCAAACGACTATGGACAATAGAATGTAAATCACCACAAACAATGAACAGGTCTTTTAGAAGCTGGAATTAGCATTACAATAGGCAGACAGGTGATTGAGGCTGAACACCTCAGTATCTCTCAATTAACCTGTAGAGTTCAGAAACAGTAAATAGTCCTTTACAGATATCCTTGGGGATATGGTGGATAAATATTACAGACCCATTTTAGGTAGCCCAAGATATATTTCTTAATGTCCATTATTTCCTGGCTCACCCTGTGTCCAAAGTGACCCTCCTGTCACACATCTCCCCTTTCGGCAGGAGACTAACAAAGGAGGTGACCCCAGACGGGTTGACTCCGAAGTTAGTCCATAGGTCCATTCTTCTAATGCCGGTATCCACACAGTACCCCAAATAAATTGCTCCAAACAGAGCAAAAAGGGCTGCTTTTCCCCCCTGCATCTCTGAAATCCCCTGGGAAAGAGGAACCATCACCTTCTCATCTCGGGCCTCCAAAACTGCCACGGGTGTAGAGCATGGGTCTGCAGTACTCTGTCCTGCTGCCAGTACTTGGGCAGGCGATGCATAATCCATAACATCCTCTGAACAGTCCCTTAAGTCCATACCTTCTGTAATCTGTAGCTGGGAAGATGAGCAAACTGCCCTAGCTCCCTGGAACTCCATATCATCCACTTCAGCTTTAGGGATGGCAATCTTCAGATTTTCCACTGCCGATTCTTCAGCCAGGCTAGCTCCCTGGAACTCCATATCATCCACTTCGGCTTTAGGGGTGGCAATCTTCAGATTTTCCACTGCCGATTCTTCAGCCAGGCTAGCTCCCTGGAACTCCATATCATCCACTTTGGCTTTAGGGATGGCAATCTTCAGATTTTCCACTGCCGATTCTTCAGCCAGGATTTCATAGTTGTCAACTGGTATTTCCTGATAGTCCCAGGCAAAGGGAGCCCCACCCTGCTGCTGAGCAGAGTCTAGCAGCTGTTTGTAGGCAATCTCCAGCTCCCATTCCTGAACGGCCAGAAACTCCAAATCTTCCTATGCCCAGTGCCCTTCCGAGACATTCAGTCTTTGCTCTCTGTGCTCCATTATTTCCTCCAAACGCCACTCCCGATCACTCCCAAAGTCAGGGTCCTCGGACAGCCTCCAATACAACAATCCCAGGCCATTATAGTCAAAGCCTTCCGTGGGGCTGTCATCCGCTGACCACTGGCACTCTTGGGCTACATACCACCGGAGGGCTCTGTAGCTCTCGTCCAACCGCATCTCTGCCCGGATCAGCCTGCTTAACTCAGCTGTCCACTCCTGCTTCGGTTGTTCCCCCAATAACAGCATTCGTACTTCATACTGCGACCAGTACCTTACATGGATGGAGGGGAGAACTTTTCCCTGGTGTTGCTGATCGAGAGCTAGCACTTTCTTCCAGAGTTCGCAGCGGATTGAATCAGACCATCCCAGCAGGACCTCCTCTGATACTGGTCCTCTATGCTGTATCTGCATCTCTCGCAACCTCCTTCTGAATTCCTTTTCCATGTCGGCTGGTATCTGTATCTCTCCTCTCCTTTCAGTTGGTGCTGCTATTTTAGGTGTTGTCTCCGATTGCCGTATTTCCGCCATTCTCTGCTCATGTTGCCACTCATCCTGCCGCTCTATTTCTCTAATGGCTTCCTGTATGGCGGTCTCTGATGGGCTAGCCCCGTACAATGCCAAGCGCTGTTGAACTCGTTGCTGAAACAAGTCTTCAACTGACCGGGGTCCTGCATCACCCTCCTTCGGCTGCATAGCTGGTCATTCACTGTGTCGGTTTGGAGTGTTCCAGGAACTGGAGGGAAAATCCCGCTGCTGCCAACCAATGTAACGACACCCCCCAATATGAAAGGGGTTAACGCCGTTTAGAATATTCCCTCTCTGAACACACAACCACTATCGACCCTCCACAGCCAGACGACCACTTCCCATAGGAATTAATCCTTCTGGAAGAACGAGACGCACTCTGTATCTTCCTAGCGTCGAATGACTTTATTGAGAAAAACATTGTAACTTTTATAACCATCCAATACTGCATTAACCTAAAATGAACAATGGTCCAGCTCCACCCACAACATAACAGACCCAATACACACAAGTATGCAGGTGATTCATCAACATCTCTTCAATTAACCCGTCTGATGCTAGTTCCACAACCTATAATTATAGGCTTAATTCCCCCAAACCACAATGGACAATAGAATGTAAATCACCACAAACAATGAACAGGTCTTTTAGAAGCTGGGATTAGCATTACAATAGGCAGACAGGTCATTGAGGCTGAACACCTCAGTATCTCTCAATTTACCTGTTGAGTTCAGAAACAGTAAATAGTCCTTTACAGATATCCTTGGGGATATGGTGGATAAATATTACAGACCCATTTTAGGTAGCCCAAGATATATTTCTTAATGTCCATTATTTCCTGGCTCACCCTCTGTCCAAAGTGACCCTCCTGTCACACAGGGTATCGGCTTTCTTTTTATCAAAGACATCAAGGAAGTCATGGTAGACAGAAGGAACAATTTGACAGGTATCTGTTGAGGGTTGGATGGGTAGGCACACAGGAGAATCGACTTAAGTGGGGATGCCACAATTTTGGTGACAGTAGTTGGACAAGAAGATGACTTCCCCTTTGAACCAGTCAATCAATGGGTTGTGGGCCTGCAACTAGGGATGAGCTTCGTGTTCGAGTCGAACATACGTTCGACTCGAACATTGGCTGTTCGATCGTTCGACGAAGATCGAACGATTTGGGCCGTTCGCGCCAAATTCGAGTGACGCGAACGGCCCACAATGCACTACGCCATCGCAGTGTCATCCAGGCGCTGTGATTGGCCAAGCATGCACTGTGACCCCGCATGCTTGGCCAATCACAGCGCCGGCAGCGAGGAGAGCAATGATTGGCCACAGGCAGGATGCCTGTGGCCAATTATTGCTGAGGGTGTTTAGTACACGCCCCACACTATAAAAGGCCGCCAGCACGGCGGCCTAGTGTAGTGTGTTCCGGAGCAGGGATAGAGTAGCATAGGCAGGGACAGTGACTGTTATTTCTTTCTTGCTTAACCTGGATTCCTTTAGTTTAGGGAAAGAGAAGGATAGGTAGGGAGAGTGTCAGTGTGTTTTGTGCTTCTGCTATAGTGTGCTTAAAAAAAAACATTTATTCTAGGGACAGAAAACTCTAGGTAGGGACAGTGTCAGTTTCTTTCACTCTGCAAGTCCTTGTTTCCAGGGACCTGGAAGGACAGTGAGTGAATTGTCCTTTTGCTATATTGTGATTAAAAAAAACATTTATTCTAGGGACAGAAAACTCTAGGTAGGGACAGTGTCAGTTTCTTTCACTCTGCAAGTCCTTGTTTCCAGGGACCTGGAAGGACAGTGAGTGAATTGTCCTTTTGCTATATTGTGATTAAAAAAAACATTTATTCTAGGGACAGAAAACTCTAGGTAGGGACAGTGTCAGTTTCTTTCACTCTGCAAGTCCTTGTTTCCAGGGACCTGGAAGGACAGTGAGTGAATTGTCCTTTTGCTATATTGTGATTAAAAAAAACATTTATTCTAGGGACAGAAAACTCTAGGTAGGGACAGTGTCAGTTTCTTTCACTCTGCAAGTCCTTGTTTCCAGGGACCTGGAAGGACAGTGAGTGAATTGTCCTTTTGCTATATTGTGATTAAAAAAAACATTTTTTTCTAGGGACAGAAAACTGTAGGTAGGGAGAGTATTTTTTTTCTTTCACTCTGCAAGTCCTTGTTTCCAGGGACCTGTAAGGACAGTGAGTTAATTGTCCTTGTGCTATATTGTGCTGAAAAAAACATTTATTCCAGGGACAGAAAACTCTAGGTAGGGACAGTGTCAGTTTCTTTCACTCTGCAAGTCCTTGTTTCCAGGGACCTGGAAGGACAGTGAGTGAATTGTCCTTTTGCTATATTGTGATTAAAAAAAACATTTTTTTCTAGGGACAGAAAACTGTAGGTAGGGAGAGTATTTTTTTTCTTTCACTCTGCAAGTCCTTGTTTCCAGGGACCTGTAAGGACAGTGAGTTAATTGTCCTTGTGCTATATTGTGCTGAAAAAAACATTTATTCCAGGGACAGAAAACTCTAGGTAGGGATCTTTCACTCTGCAAGTCCTTGTTTCCAGGGACCTGGAAGGACAGTGAGTGAATTGTCCTTTTGCTATATTGTGATTAAAAAAAAACATTTTTTTTCTAGGGACAGAAAACTGTAGGTAGGGAGAGTGTTTTTTTTTCTTTCACTCTGCAAGTCCTTGTTTCCAGGGACCTGTAAGGACAGTGAGTTAATTTTCCTTGTGCTATATTGTGATTAAAAAAAACATTTATTCTAGGGACAGAAAACTCTAGGTAGGGGACAGTGTCAGTTTCTTTCACTCTGCAAGTCCTTGTTTCCAGGGACCTGGAAGGACAGTGAGTGAATTGTCCTTTTGCTATATTGTGATTAAAAAAAACATTTATTCTAGGGACAGAAAACTCTAGGTAGGGACAGTGTCAGTTTCTTTCACTCTGCAAGTCCTTGTTTCCAGGGACCTGGAAGGACAGTGAGTGAATTGTCCTTTTGCTATATTGTGATTAAAAAAAACATTTATTCTAGGGACAGAAAAACTCTAGGTAGGGACAGTGTCAGTTTCTTTCACTCTGCAAGTCCTTGTTTCCAGGGGACCTGGAAGGACAGTGAGTGAATTGTCCTTTTGCTATATTGTGATTAAAAAAAACATTTATTCTAGGGACAGAAAACTCTAGGTAGGGACAGTGTCAGTTTCTTTCACTCTGCAAGTTCTTGTTTCCAGGGACCTGGAAGGGACAGTGAGTGAATTGTCCTTTTGCTATATTGTGATTAAAAAAAAACATTTATTCTAGGGACAGAAAACTCTAGGTAGGGACAGTGTCAGTTTCTTTCACTCTGCAAGTCCTTGTTTCCAGGGACCTGGAAGGACAGTGAGTGAATTGTCCTTTTGCTATATTGTGATTAAAAAAAAACATTTTTTTCTAGGGACAGAAAACTGTAGGTAGGGAGAGTATTTTTTTTTCTTTCACTCTGCAAGTCCTTGTTTCCAGGGACCTGTAAGGACAGTGAGTTAATTTTCCTTGTGCTATATTGTGATTAAAAAAAACATTTATTCTAGGGACAGAAAACTCTAGGTAGGGACAGTGTCAGTTTCTTTCACTCTGCAAGTCCTTGTTTCCAGGGACCTGGAAGGACAGTGAGTGAATTGTCCTTTTGCTATATTGTGATTAAAAAAAACATTTATTCTAGGGACAGAAAACTCTAGGTAGGGACAGTGTCAGTTTCTTTCACTCTGCAAGTCCTTGTTTCCAGGGACCTGGAAGGACAGTGAGTGAATTGTCCTTTTGCTATATTGTGATTAAAAAAAACATTTATTCTAGGGACAGAAAACTCTAGGTAGGGACAGTGTCAGTTTCTTTCACTCTGCAAGTCCTTGTTTCCAGGGACCTGGAAGGACAGTGAGTGAATTGTCCTTTTGCTATATTGTGATTAAAAAAAACATTTATTCTAGGGACAGAAAACTCTAGGTAGGGACAGTGTCAGTTTCTTTCACTCTGCAAGTTCTTGTTTCCAGGGACCTGGAAGGACAGTGAGTGAATTGTCCTTTTGCTATATTGTGATTAAAAAAAACATTTATTCTAGGGACAGAAAACTCTAGGTAGGGACAGTGTCAGTTTCTTTCACTCTGCAAGTCCTTGTTTCCAGGGACCTGGAAGGACAGTGAGTGAATTGTCCTTTTGCTATATTGTGATTAAAAAAAACATTTATTCTAGGGACAGAAAACTCTAGGTAGGGACAGTGTCAGTTTCTTTCACTCTGCAAGTCCTTGTTTCCAGGGACCTGGAAGGACAGTGAGTGAATTGTCCTTTTGCTATATTGTGATTAAAAAAAACATTTTTTTCTAGGGACAGAAAACTGTAGGTAGGGAGAGTATTTTTTTTCTTTCACTCTGCAAGTCCTTGTTTCCAGGGACCTGTAAGGACAGTGAGTTAATTGTCCTTGTGCTATATTGTGCTGAAAAAAACATTTATTCCAGGGACAGAAAACTCTAGGTAGGGACAGTGTCAGTTTCTTTCACTCTGCAAGTCCTTGTTTCCAGGGACCTGGAAGGACAGTGAGTGAATTGTCCTTTTGCTATATTGTGATTAAAAAAAAACATTTTTTTCTAGGGACAGAAAACTGTAGGTAGGGAGAGTGTTTTTTTTCTTTCACTCTGCAAGTCCTTGTTTCCAGGGACCTGTAAGGACAGTGAGTTAATTTTCCTTGTGCTATATTGTGATTAAAAAAAACATTTATTCTAGGGACAGAAAACTCTAGGTAGGGACAGTGTCAGTTTCTTTCACTCTGCAAGTCCTTGTTTCCAGGGACCTGGAAGGACAGTGAGTGAATTGTCCTTTTGCTATATTGTGATTAAAAAAAACATTTATTCTAGGGACAGAAAACTCTAGGTAGGGACAGTGTCAGTTTCTTTCACTCTGCAAGTCCTTGTTTCCAGGGACCTGGAAGGACAGTGAGTGAATTGTCCTTTTGCTATATTGTGATTAAAAAAAACATTTATTCTAGGGACAGAAAACTCTAGGTAGGGACAGTGTCAGTTTCTTTCACTCTGCAAGTCCTTGTTTCCAGGGACCTGGAAGGACAGTGAGTGAATTGTCCTTTTGCTATATTGTGATTAAAAAAAACATTTATTCTAGGGACAGAAAACTCTAGGTAGGGACAGTGTCAGTTTCTTTCACTCTGCAAGTTCTTGTTTCCAGGGACCTGGAAGGACAGTGAGTGAATTGTCCTTTTGCTATATTGTGATTAAAAAAAACATTTATTCTAGGGACAGAAAACTCTAGGTAGGGACAGTGTCAGTTTCTTTCACTCTGCAAGTCCTTGTTTCCAGGGACCTGGAAGGACAGTGAGTGAATTGTCCTTTTGCTATATTGTGATTAAAAAAAACATTTTTTTCTAGGGACAGAAAACTGTAGGTAGGGAGAGTATTTTTTTTCTTTCACTCTGCAAGTCCTTGTTTCCAGGGACCTGTAAGGACAGTGAGTTAATTTTCCTTGTGCTATATTGTGATTAAAAAAAACATTTATTCTAGGGACAGAAAACTCTAGGTAGGGACAGTGTCAGTTTCTTTCACTCTGCAAGTCCTTGTTTCCAGGGACCTGGAAGGACAGTGAGTGAATTGTCCTTTTGCTATATTGTGATTAAAAAAAACATTTTTTTCTAGGGACAGAAAACTGTAGGTAGGGAGAGTGTTTTTTTTCTTTCACTCTGCAAGTCCTTGTTTCCAGGGACCTGTAAGGACAGTGAGTTAATTTTCCTTGTGCTATATTGTGATTAAAAAAAACATTTATTCTAGGGACAGAAAACTCTAGGTAGGGACAGTGTCAGTTTCTTTCACTCTGCAAGTCCTTGTTTCCAGGGACCTGGAAGGACAGTGAGTGAATTGTCCTTTTGCTATATTGTGATTAAAAAAAACATTTATTCTAGGGACAGAAAACTCTAGGTAGGGACAGTGTCAGTTTCTTTCACTCTGCAAGTCCTTGTTTCCAGGGACCTGGAAGGACAGTGAGTGAATTGTCCTTTTGCTATATTGTGATTAAAAAAAACATTTATTCTAGGGACAGAAAACTCTAGGTAGGGACAGTGTCAGTTTCTTTCACTCTGCAAGTCCTTGTTTCCAGGGACCTGGAAGGACAGTGAGTGAATTGTCCTTTTGCTATATTGTGATTAAAAAAAACATTTATTCTAGGGACAGAAAACTCTAGGTAGGGACAGTGTCAGTTTCTTTCACTCTGCAAGTTCTTGTTTCCAGGGACCTGGAAGGACAGTGAGTGAATTGTCCTTTTGCTATATTGTGATTAAAAAAAACATTTATTCTAGGGACAGAAAACTCTAGGTAGGGACAGTGTCAGTTTCTTTCACTCTGCAAGTCCTTGTTTCCAGGGACCTGGAAGGACAGTGAGTGAATTGTCCTTTTGCTATATTGTGA
Organism: Rana muscosa; assembly: GCA_029206835.1. Classification (NCBI taxonomy): domain Eukaryota; kingdom Metazoa; phylum Chordata; class Amphibia; order Anura; family Ranidae; genus Rana; species Rana muscosa. Next base: position 86,759,079 of record CM055121.1, read on the forward strand.
TTAAAAAAAACATTTTTTTCTAGGGACAGAAAACTGTAGGTAGGGAGAGTGTTTTTTTTCTTTCACTCTGCAAGTCCTTGTTTCCAGGGACCTGTAAGGACAGTGAGTTAATTTTCCTTGTGCTATATTGTGATTAAAAAAAACATTTATTCTAGGGACAGAAAACTCTAGGTAGGGACAGTGTCAGTTTCTTTCACTCTGCAAGTCCTTGTTTCCAGGGACCTGGAAGGACAGTGAGTGAATTGTCCTTTTGCTATATTGTGATTAAAAAAAACATTTATTCTAGGGACAGAAAACTCTAGGTAGGGACAGTGTCAGTTTCTTTCACTCTGCAAGTTCTTGTTTCCAGGGACCTGGAAGGACAGTGAGTGAATTGTCCTTTTGCTATATTGTGATTAAAAAAAACATTTATTCTAGGGACAGAAAACTCTAGGTAGGGACAGTGTCAGTTTCTTTCACTCTGCAAGTCCTTGTTTCCAGGGACCTGGAAGGACAGTGAGTGAATTGTCCTTTTGCTATATTGTGATTAAAAAAAACATTTTTTTCTAGGGACAGAAAACTGTAGGTAGGGAGAGTATTTTTTTTCTTTCACTCTGCAAGTCCTTGTTTCCAGGGACCTGTAAGGACAGTGAGTTAATTGTCCTTGTGCTATATTGTGCTGAAAAAAACATTTATTCCAGGGACAGAAAACTCTAGGTAGGGACAGTGTCAGTTTCTTTCACTCTGCAAGTCCTTGTTTCCAGGGACCTGTAAGGACAGTGAGTTAATTGTCCTTGTGCTATATTGTGCTGAAAAAAACATTTATTCCAGGGACAGAAAACTCTAGGTAGGGACAGTGTCAGTTTCTTTCACTCTGCAAGTCCTTGTTTCCAGGGACCTGGAAGGACAGTGAGTGAATTGTCCTTTTGCTATATTGTGATTAAAAAAAACATTTTTTTCTAGGGACAGAAAACTGTAGGTAGGGAGAGTGTTTTTTTTTCTTTCACTCTGCAAGTCCTTGTTTCCAGGGACCTGTAAGGACAGTGAGTTAATTTTCCTTGTGCTATATTGTGATTAAAAAAAACATTTTTTCTAGGGACAGAAAACTGTAGGTAGGGAGAGTGTTTTTTTTCTTTCACTCTGCAAGTCCTTGTTTCCAGGGACAGAGAAGGACACCTGAAGGTAGCCCTTATTGCTTTTTTCCCATCTCCCTGCAGGCCATCTATTAGAATGTCTGGAAGGCAAACAAGGAGAGGCAGACAGTCAGGAGGCAATAAAAGAGGGCAAGCAGGCTCTGTGTCTGGGGGCAACAGTGCTGGTCGTGGACGCGGTGCATTGTCATCAGCACATGGCCATGGGACACGCTTGTCCTTCTTTTCGGCAGCTGGACATGTTGAGCCACATCATGCCGAAGACTTGGTAGAGTGGATGACCAAGCCCTCCTCCTCCTCCTCATCCTCTCTCACCCAGGCTCAGGGTACTGGAAAAGCAGCTGCCAAAGCGTCGTCTTCCCTGGTATCAATGTCAGACAAATCATCAGTCACTCCTTCCCTAGACCCACCATGTCCTCCTCCTGAGGAGTCCCCCGAACTGTTTCAGCACAGTGTTGGGTACATGCTCCAGGAGGATGCCCAGCGTTTCGAAGGGTCTGATGATGAAACCCAGCTAGAGGAAGGCAGTAGCGTGAGAGCAGACAGAGGGGATGCTCAAGAAGGACACCAATCTGGCAGTCATGTTCCAGCAGCTGCAGCATACTGCCAGATTGGCTCCAGTGATGAGGAGGGAGGGGATGATGAGGTCAATGACTCCACGTGGGTGCCTAATAGGAGAGAGGAGGAGGAGGAGGATGAGGAGGAGGCACATCTCCAACGAGGCAGGATGCCCTTTGGTGGCCAGCGTAAGGGCAGTACACCGACGGAATCACACCGCAGAGCTCCGCCTGTGCAGGGCGCTGCCTCTGCCCGTCATTCAAAAAGTTCTTTGGTGTGGGCCTTTTTTGAGGCTAGTGCATCAGATCGCACAGCTGCTGTTTGCAACATATGTCTCAAGCGTATATCGCGTGGCCAAAACATCAGCCGCTTGGGTACCACATGCCTGACCAGACATATGTTGACCTGCCATGCAGCTCGTTGGCAAGCCTACCTCAAAGACCCACACCAAAGAACAAAGCGGACCTCTCCTTGCACCGCATCAGCTGGGATCTCCAACCCCACTATAACTTCAGTCCTCTCTGAAACATGCACTGAGAGGAATGAAGGTGTAGAATTAGGTGTGTCACAGCCAAGTACTTGCGCCCACTCTGCTAGCAGTACACCGACGTCCGATTCTAGCAGGCAAATTTCCCTGCCCCAGCTGCTGGACCGTCGAAAGAAGTTCACTCCCAGCCATCCACATGCCCAGCGGTTGAATGCTAGCTTGGCTAAATTGCTAGCGCTTCAACTGCTGCCTTTTCAGTTGGTAGACTCGGCCCCCTTCCGTGAGTTTGTGCAATGTGCGGTTCCTCAGTGGCAGGTTCCCAAACGCCACTTTTTCTCACGGAAGGCTATTCCGGCTCTCTACCGGCATGTGGAAGGCAATGTCTTGGCCTCGCTGGACAGGGCGGTCAGCGGTAAGGTGCATATTACCGCTGACTCATGGTCCAGCAGGCATGGACAGGGACGTTACCTTTCTTTCACGGCCCATTGGGTCACTCTTTTGGCAGCTGGGAAGGATTCAGGACAAGGTGCAGTAGTGTTGGAGGTTGTCCCACCGCCACGCCTCCAAAATGCTACTACTGGTTGTGACACACCTCTCTCCTCCACCCCCTCCTCTTCTTCTTCCTCCATGGCCTCTTCCTGTGGTTTGTCCTATGAACCAGCGGTGCTCCGTAGCCGTTCACGGGGCTACGCAAGTACGCAGGCAAAAAGATGCCATGCCGTGCTTGCGCTGGTGTGTTTGGGGGACAGAAGCCACACTGGGGCAGAGGTCCTGTCTGCTCTGCAGGGCCAGGCCGAGAGGTGGTTGACGCCACGCCAGCTTAAGCCAGGAATGGTGGTTTGCGACAATGGCACCAACCTCCTCTCCGCCCTCCGACAGGGACAACTGACCCATGTGCCCTGTGTGGCTCACGTCCTTAACCTGGTGGTGCAGCGGTTCTTGGGCAGGTACCCGGGCTTACAGGATGTCCTGAGGCAGGCCAGGAAAGTCTGTGTGCATTTCCGCAGATCTTATAATGCCAGTGCTCGCCTGGCTGAGCTGCAAAAGGAGTTGAACCTGCCCAAGAACCGCCTTATATGTGACATGCCCACCAGGTGGAACTCAACGTTGGCCATGCTGCAGCGGCTGCACACGCAGCAGAGGGCCATCAATGAGTACCTGTGTGACTACGGCACCAGGACAGGGTCAGGGGAGCTTGGTTTTTTTTCTCCACGCCAGTGGGGCATGATCAGGGATGCATGCACTGTCCTGGCACCATTTGAGGAGGCCACGAGGATGGTGAGCAGTGACAGTGCATGCATCAGTGACACTGTACCTCTTGTCCACCTGTTGGAGCACACGCTGCGTGGAATAATGGACAGGGCACTTGAGGCAGAACAGAGGCAGGAAGAGGAGGACTTCCTTGCCTCTCAAGGCCCCCTTTACCCAGACAGTGTTCCTTCTGTCCCACCCATCGCACAGGAAGAGGAGGAGGAGGAGGAGGAGGAGGAGGATTGTGTCAGCATGGAGGTGGAGGCTGGCACTCAGCATCATCAGCAGCAGTCTTTTAGGGATGATTTACAGTCCCAAGAAACCAGTGGACTTGTACGTGGCTGGGAGGAGGTGGCTGCGGATCATGTCGTCCTTAGTGACCCAGAGGACTCCGGAGCGAATGCCTCAGCAAACCTACGCTGCATGGCCTCCCTGATCCTGCAAAGTCTGCGGAAGGATCCTCGTATTCTTCGGATCAAGGAGAGGGACCATTACTGGCTGGCCACTCTCCTTGATCCACGGTACAAGGGTAAGGTTGCGGACCTTATGTTACCGTCGCAGAGGGAGCAGAGGATGAGACAACTCCGGGAGGCCTTGCAGAAAGGTCTGTGCAACGCGTTCCCAGAGACTGGGAGGTTGCAAACTCCTGGTCCTGGACAACGAGTTGCTGAGGCTTCGGCCAGTCAAAGAAGGAGCGGTGGGGAAGGTGGCCGTCTGACCGATGCGTTCAGACAATTCTTTAGTCCGCAGCCCCAAAGTATGATTGGTTCCAGCAACCATCGCCAGCGTCTGATAAACATGGTGCAGGAATATCTAGGGGCAAGGTCAGACTTGGACACCTTCCCCACCGAAAATCCTCTGGCTTACTGGGTCTTGAGGATGGATCACTGGCCAGAGCTTGCACAGTATGCAATTGAGCTACTGGCCTGTCCTGCATCCAGCGTTCTTTCGGAACGCACATTCAGTGCTGCTGGAGGATTTGTCACGGATCACAGGGTGCGCCTGTCCACCGACTCGGTTGATCGACTGACTTTCATCAAGATGAACCAGTCTTGGATCACCACCAGCTACCACACACCTGATGCTGATATAACAGACTAATTGATTTTAAAATGTCACATCCCTTCAAGACTGATGCTGATGCTGAGTGCCTGTGCTGTTATGTTGACTGGCTATCCTCCTCCTCCGAGTCCTCAATGATACGATTGATGATGATAGCTTGGAAGATCATTTTTGTTTATGGGTGCCGCCACCAGTGCCTAACGCCCAATTTTTCAGCCCCTGTTTAACAGGGGCGTGTAATTACAATTTTTGAAGCAATACTTTGCAACAGGGCTCATTGCTGTGCTCCAAGTACAGTATCTGTGAGGAGTTGCAGTGTTGTGCCACCAGTGCCTAAGGCCCAATTTTTCAGCCCCTGTTTAACAGGGGCGTGTCATTACAATTTTTGAAGCAATACTTTGCAACAGGGCTCATTGCTGTGCTCCAAGTACAGTATCTGTGAGGGGTTGCAGTGTTGTGCCACCAGTGCCTAAGGCCCAATTTTTCAGCCCCTGTTCAACAGGGGCATGTAATTACAATTCTTGATCTAATAATTCACAGCAGGGCCCATTGCTGCACCCACCAAGAGTAACTGTCAGGGCTTACAGTGTTGTGGCACCAGCACCACCATCAAAGGCCCAATTTTTACTACCACTGTTCAACAATTATATGTAATTAAAATTCCTGATATAATAGTTGACAGCAGGGCGTTCCAGCACCAACCAAGAGTAACTGTGAGTGCTTACAGTGTTGTGCCAACACCAACAACTAAGGGGCCTATTTCTGCAGAGTATATACGGCAGGTCCCTACTTTCAAACATCCAACTTACAAACGACTCCTACTTGCAAACGCAAGAAGACAACAGGAAGTGAGAGGAAATCTACCACTAGGAAGGAAAATTCTCTCCTGTAAGAATAAATATGGGAGAAAGGTGTCTCCTCTGTACTGATGCTTTATCAGCAATCCTTGTTTCAAGAAAAACACCACATTTCAAAAACAGTTGTCATTGGGACGGAAAGTGAGGTGAAATGTTCTGAACAGGGGCACAGACAGCAAAACAAATGTTACAGGGGTGATAACCCTTACCTATGTTTTCCAAAAAGTTTAAAAATAGATTTTTGGGCTGGAGCTACACTTCAACAATGTACCTGTTCAAAATTACAAACAGATTCTACATAAGAACAAACCTACAGTCCCTGTCTTGTATGCACCGCCTGTATACGGCTGTTCAGAGTATATAGGGCCTTTTTTATTTTATGTGCGGGGTTCCCCTTAATATCCATACAAGACCCAAAGGGGCTGGTAATGGGCTGGGGTAGGGGGGGGGGGGGTCATGGGGTAGCTATGCCATTTTTCTTAAAGAATTTCATCCATATTACCGGGACCAGACATTACATTAAAGCCGCAAGCAGTTTTAAATGGCTTTTTTTTCCTTTAGAAGTGTCATTTTGTGCAGGGACAGTTCTAAACACGGGAAACACGTGGCACTTCACAGGCATACTTTAGACACCCCCCAGGTACGATATTTAAAGGAATATTTGACTTTTTTTTTTCACTTTATGCATCATTAAAATGACTGCTCCCGAAAAACGACCGTTTTTAAAACTTCTTTTTGCATTGATACATGTCCCCTGGTGCAGAACCCGGGTTCCCAAACCCTTTTTAGGACAATAACATGCATAATAGTTGTTATAATTAGCACTTTAGAATTCGAACGTTCGCATCCATTGTATTTAATAGGGTTCTAATGTTCGTTCGAACTTCCGGTCCGTTCGCGGGTTCTGGTGCGAACCGAACCCGGGGGTGTTCGGCTCATCACTACCTGCAACCAAGGTATTCCGAGGATGGCTGGGAATATGGGAGAACTGTTTACATCAAAGTGGAGGAGCTCCTGATGACCTGTGTCTGTGGTTGAGAGAAAAGGGACAGTCTCTTACTAGGGATGAGCTTCGTGTTCGAGTCGAACTCACGTTCGACTCGAACATCGGCTGTTCGATCGTTCGACGAAGATCGAACGTTATGGTCCGTTCGCGCCAAATTCGAGTGGCTCATCACGGCCCATAATTCACTGCGGCATCGCAGTGCATTGCTGGCTGATGATTGGCCAAGCATGCACTATGACCCGCATACTTGGCAAATCACAGCGCCGTCTGTACAGAGAGCCGTAATTGGCCAAAGCCAGGGTGGCTTTGGCCAATCATGACTCAGAGAAGTAGGTACACGCCCCACACTATATAAGGCCGCCTGGAAGTTGGCCTTGTGTAGTGTGTTGGCGTTTGTGAAAGAGACAGTTTCAGAGAGAGAGACAGTGTCATTTATATTGAGTTAGATAGAGCAGGCAGGCGAGTCAGTTGGCTGCTGTTACAGTGTGTAGAGGATATATATGCATCCTAGGTGTTGTATATATATGTATACACTGTATTGAGTTTAGCTAGATCCGTTCCTGTTAGTCTCTATACTGTGACAGGCAGGCAGGTGATTGTGCTAGCTGCAGACAGTCAGTGTTTCACTTAGTGTACTACTGTGTGCTTTGCATAGCATTCACCTAAAGCTCGCCTGGATACAGTTATTCTCTATACTGTGACAGGCAGGCCGGTGTTTGTGCTAGCTGCAGACAGTCAGTGTTTCACTTAGTGTACTACTGTGTGCTTTGCATAGCGATCAGATAAAGCTCAACGGAATACAGTTATTCTCTATACTGTGACAGGCAGGCCAGTGATTGTGCTAGCTGTAGACAGTCAGTGCTTCACTTAGTGTACTACTGTGTGCTTTGCATAGCATTCACCTAAAGCTCACCTGAATACAGTTAGTGACTACTACTATTATAGTGGTGTTTCCATAATAAAACCACAAGCAGAGAGCTGCAAGTATTTTCAGTGTACTGTGTCCTCTGCACAGTTTTCACCTAAAACTAACTGAAAACAATTGCTGCTTTTCCCAAACTAACACCACAGCAGGCCATTAGTATGTCTGGAAGGCAAACAATGAGAGTCACAAGGCAATAAAAGAGGGCAAGCAGGCTCTGTGTCTAGAGGCAACAGTGATGCTGGTCGTGGACACGGTGCATTCTCATCAGCACGTGGCTGTGGGAAACGCTCATCCTCCTCCTCCTCATCCTCTCTCACCCAGGCTCAGGGTACTTTGTCTGGCAAAGCAGCTGCCAAAGCGGCCTCTTCCCTCGGCTTAATGGCATCAGTCACTCCTTCCCTAGCCCCACCATGTCCTCCTGAGGAGTCCCCCGAACTGTTTGACCACAGTGTTGGGTACATGCTCCAGGAGGATGCCCAGCGTTTTGAAGGCTCCGATGATGGAACCCAGCTGGAGGAAGGCAGTAACGTGAGCTCAGAGAGAGGGGGTAGTAACGTGAGCTCAGAGAGTGGGGGAGCCCAACAAGGTCAGCTATCTGGCAGTCATGTTCCCCCAGCTGCAGCATACTGCCAGATTGGCTCCAGTGATGAGGAGGGAAGGGATGATGAGGTCACTGACTCCACGTGGGTGCCTGATAGGAGAGAGGAGGAGGAAGAGGAGGAGGAGGCACATCTCCAACGAGGCAGGATGCCCTCCAGGGGCCAGCTTAAGGGCAGCACACCGACTGCATCACACCGCAGAGCTCCGCATGTGCAGGGCGCTGTTGTCTCTGCTCGTTATTCCAAAAGTTCTTTGGTGTGGGCCTTTTTTCAGACGTGTGCAACAGATCGCACCATTGCCATTTGCAACATATGTCTAAAGCGTATCTCGCATGGCCAAAACATCAGCCGCTTGGGCACCACATGCTTGATCAGACATATGTCGACCTGCCATGCAGTCCGTTGGCAAGCACACCTAAAAGACCCACACCAAAGAACAAGGCGGACCTCTCCTTGCTCCTCATCAGCTGGGATCTCCAACCCCACTATACCTTCAGTCCTCTCTGAAACCTGCACTGAGAGGAATGAAGGTGTAGAATTAGGTGTGTCACAGCCAAGTACTTGCGGGCAATCTGCTATTGGTACACCGACGTCCGATTGTACCAGATAAATTTCCCTGCCCCAGCTGCTGCACCGCCGCAAGAAGTTCGCTCCCAGCCATCCACATGCCCAGCGGTTGAATGCTAGCTTGGCTAAATTGCTAGCACTTCAACTGCTTCCTTTTCAGTTGGTAGACTCTGCCCCCTCCCGTGAGTTTGTGGAATGTGCGGTTCCTCTGTGGCAGGTTCCCAAATGCCACTTTTTCTCACGGAAGGCGATTCCGGCTCTCTACCGGCATGTGGAAGGCAATGTCTTGGCCTCGCTGGACAGAGCGGTCAGTGGTAAGGTGCATATTACCGCTGACTCATGGTCCAGCAGGCATGGACAGCTGGGAAGGATGCAGGACAAGGTGCAGTAGTGTTGGAGGTTGTTCCGCCACCACGCCTCCAAAATGTTACTACTGGTGATTCTGACACAACTCTCTCCTCCACCCCCTCCTCTTCTTCTTCCTCCATGGCCTCTTCCTGTGCTGATTTGTCCTCGGAACCAGCGGTGCTCCGTAGGCGTTCAAGGGGCTACGCCAGTACACAGGCAAAAAGATGCCATGCGGTGCTTGAGATGGTGTGTTTGGGGGACAGGAGCCACACTGGGGCAGAGATTCTGTCAGCTCTGCAGGGGCAGGCTCAGAGGTGGTTGACGCCACGCCAGCTTAAGCCAGGAAAGGTGATTTCTGACAATGGCACCAACCTCCTCTCAGCCCTCCGACAGGGACATCTGACCCATGTGCCCTGTTTGGCTCATGTCCTTAACTTGGTGGTGCAGCGGTTCTTAGGCAGGTACCCGGACTTACAGGAGGTCCTGAAGCAGGCCAGGAAACTCTGTGGGCATTTCCGCCAGTCATATAATGCCAGTGCTCGGCTGGCTGAGCTGCAAAAGGATTACAACCTGCCCAAGAACCGCCTAATCTGTGACATGCCCACCAGGTGGAACTCTACATTGGCCATGCTGCAGTGGCTGCACAAGCAGCAGAGGGCCATCAATGAGTATCTGTTGCAATATGGCACCAGGACAGGCTCAGGGGAGCTTGGATTTTTTCCCCACGCCAGTGGTCCATGATCAGGGATGCATGCACTATCCTGGCACCATTTGAGGAGGCCACTAGGATGGTGAGCAGTGACAGTGCATGCATCAGTGACACTGTCCCTCTTGTCCACCTGTTGGAGAATACGCTGCATGGGATAATGGACAGGGCACTTGAGGCAGAACAGAGGCAGGAAGAGGAGGACTTCCTTACCTCTCAAGGCCCCCTTTATCCAGACAGTGTTACTGCTGGCCCAGCTATCACACAGGAAGAGGATGAGGAGGAGGAGGAGGAGGATTGTGTCAGCATGGAGGTGGAGACTAGCACTCAGCATCAGCGGCAGTCTTCAAGGGATCAATTACAGTCCCAAGACACCCATGGACTTGTACGTGGCTGGGAGGAGGTGGCTCTGGATCATGACGTCCTCAGTGACCCAAAGGACTCGGCACCAAATGCCTCAGCAAACCTACGCTGCATGCCCTCCCTGATCCTGCAAAGCCTGCGTAAGGATCCTCGTATTCGTGCGATCAAGGAGAGGGATCATTACTGGCTGGCAACCCTCCTTGATCCACGTTACAAGGGTAAGGTTGCGGACCTTATCTTGCCATCGCAGAGGGAGCAGAGGATGAGGCATCTTCGGGAGGCTGTGCAACGCGTTCCCAGAGACTGGGAGGTTACAAATTCCTGGTCCTGGACAACGTGTTGCTGAGGCTTCGGTCAGTCAAAGAAGGAGCGGTGGAGAAGGTGGCCGTCTGACCGATGCGTTCAGACAATTTTTTAGTCCGCAGCCCCAAGGTATGATCAGTTCCAGCAACCATCGCCAGCGTCTGGTTTACATGGTGCAGGAATACCTAGGGGCAAGATCAGACTTGGACACCTTTCCCACCAAAAATCCTCTGGGTTACTGGGTCTTGAGGATGGATCACTGGCCAGAGCTTGCACAGTATGCAATTGAGATACTGGCCTGTCCTGCATCCAGCGTTCTTTCGGAACGCACATTCAGTGCTGCTGGATGCTTTGTAACTGATCACAGCCTGCGCCTGTCAACCGACTCGGTCAATCGACTGACCTTCATAAAAACGAATCAGTCTTGGATCACCACCAGCTACCCGGCACCTGATGCTGATGTAACAGAATAATTTTCTTTGAAATGTCAGATCCCTTCAAGACTGCCTATGCTGATGCAGAGTGACTATACTGTTATGCTGAGTGACTATCCTCTTCCTCCTCAATAATCATGCTGATAGCTTGAAAGAACATTTTTGGTTCTGGGCACCGCCACCAGTGGCTAAGGCCCAATTTTTCAGCCCCTGTTTAACAGGGGCGTGAAATTACAATTTTTGATGCAATACTTTGCAACAGGGCTCATTGCTGCGCTCTAAGTACAGTATCTGTGAGGGGTTGCAGTGTTGTGGCACCAGCACCACCACGAAAGGCCCAATTTTTCTGCCCCTGTTCAACAGGGGCATGTAATTACAATTCTTGATCTAATATTTCACAGCTGGGCCCATTCCTGAGCCCACCAAGAGTAACTGTGAGGACTTACAGTGTTGTGGCACCAGTACCACCGCCACCACCAAAGGCCAAATTTTCAGCCCCTGTTCAACAGGGGCCTGCAATTACAAATCTTGATCTAATAATTCACAGCAGGGCCCATTCATGCGCCCACCAAGAATAACTGTGAGGGCTTACAGTGTTGTGGCACCAGAACCACCACCAAAGGCCCATTTTTTCCTACCACTGTTCAACAGTGGCATGTAAATACAATTCCTGATATAATAGTTGACAGCAGGGCGTTCCAGCGCCCACCAAGAGTAACTGTGAGGGCTTACAGTGTTGTGGCAACACCAACACCTAAGGGCCAAATTTCTGCAGAGTATATATGGCAGGCCCCTACTTTCAAACATCCAACTTACAAACGACTCCTACTTGCAAACGTAAGGAGACAACAGGAAGTGAGAGGAAATCTACCCCTAGGAAGGCAAATTCTCTCCTGTAAGAGTTAATATGAGAAAAAGGTGTTTCCTCTCCACGGATGCTTTATCACCAATCCTTGTTTCAATAAAAACCCCAAATTTTCCAAAAACATTTGTCATTGGGATGGAAAGTGAGGTGAAATCTTCTGAACAGGTGCACAGACAGCAAAACAAATGTTACAGGGGTGATAACCCTTCCCTATGTTCTCCAAAAAGCTTAAAAATAGATTTTTTTGGCTAGAGCTACACTTAAAAAATGTACCTGTTCCAAATTACATACAGATTGTACTTAAGAACAAACCTACAGTCCCTGTCTTGTTTGCACCGCCTGTATACTGCTGTTCAGAGTATATAGGGCCTTTTTTTATTTTGGGTGCGGGGTTCCCCTTAATATCCATACAAGACGCAAAGGGGCTGGGGTGGGGTGATGGGGTAGCCATGCCATTTTTCTCAATGATTTTCATCCATATTGCCGGGACCAGACATTACATTAAAGCCGCAAGCAGTTTTAAATGTTTTTTTTTTCCTTTAGAAATGTCATTTTGTGCAGGGACAGTTCTAAAAACGGGAAACACGTGCCACTTCACAGGCATACTTTAGACACCCCCCAGGTACGATATTTAAAAGAATATTTCACTTTTCTTTTCACTTTATGCATCATTAAAATCACTGCTCCCGAAAAAACAACTGTTTTTAAAAATTCTTTCTACATTGATACATGTCCCCTGGGGCATTACCCGGGTTCCCAAACACTTTTTAGGATAATAACATGCATATTAGCCGTTATAATTAGCACTTTAGATTTCGAAGGTTCGCGTCCATTGTATTTAATAGGGTTCAAAAGTTTGCGTGAACTTTCGGTCTGTTCAAAGGTTCTGGTGTGAACCGAACGGGGGGGTGTTCGGCTCATCCCTATCTCTTACATAATGGCCCTGAGCTAAGTGGAGTGCCATCAGCAAGGTGTATGTCCAGTCTTTGTTTCTTGAGATGGAGGGGAATCTTTAAGTCTTTGGCAAGATTGATATCTAGGAAGCAGCTGAAAGCTCCTGAGTCAACGATTGCCCGCAGTTTGACCTCCCTTCCAGCCACCTGCATAGAGAGAGGAAAAATTATGTCAGTAGACACAGTCCCAGAAAGCTGGAGGTATGAAGGGTATGGGTGCCCCTGGCTTACTTGGTGAACAAGACAGTTACGTAGGAAGTGGCCTGTAGCTCCACAGTAGATGCACAAGTTGTTTAGTCGCCTGCGTTCCTTTTCTTCTGGGGTCAAGATGGGTCATAGAACTCCTATCTGCATAGGTTCTACATCGAAGGTGGTAGAGGTCGGAGGAATAGAGGCAGGGACTGTTGGAGCAAGGACTTTGAGTAGTACCCAGGTTGGCCGAAAGTTCTGAGAATGCTCAGAACGTCACTCCCACAGGCGCCTATGTAACTGGATAGAAACTTGGATAAGAGCCTTGAGTGTAGCAATAGCCTCAGACCTGGCCAGCTCATCCTTAAGGGTCTCAGATAAGCCTAGACAGAATTTGTATTTTAAGGCTGCATCATTCAAACCAGCTTCCCATCTATGAAACTCTCTGATGTATTCTTCCACAAGTCATCTACCCTGCACAAGGGAATGAAGGTCCGATTCAGCAGTAGCGGTTCTCTGCAAGTCGTCATATAATCCCGCCACGGCTTCAAAGAATGCAGTGACAGAGTTTAACACCTCATTCTTCCGTTCAAGCAGGGTATGAGCCCAGCATTTTGGTTCATTAGATAGGAGGAAAATGATGAACCCCACTCTAACAGTTTCTAGTGCAAAAGTCCTGGGTTGCAGGGCAAAGTAAAATTCGCAGGAATTAGGGGGCGTGGCCTGGAGAACGATGGAGTAGGTCGTGGATAGTGTGAGTTCCTCTTGCCGTTTATCCTGCACACGCACAAACCTGAGGATATATTTACCTACACAGCCTATACTGGGTCCCGGGTAGGGATGAGCTTCGAGTTCGAGTCAAACTCATGTTTGACTCGAACTTTGCCTGTTCGCACCGTTCGCCAAACAGCGAACAAATTGGGGTGTTTGCGGCAAATTCAAAAAGTCTATGGGAGAATCTAAAGTGCTAATTATAAAGGCTTTTATGCAAGTTATTGTCATAAAAAGTGTTTGGGGACCCGGGTTCTGCCCCAGGGGACATGTATCAATGCAAAAAAAAGTTTTAAAAACGGCCGTTTTTTTGGGAGCAGTGATTTTTTTTTTGTTTAATTGTTTATTTATGTAAATTTTTCATGAGGCATTACAAGTATATATCACAATCAGCAAATATGAACATTGTACAATTTGCATGTGCAGACATAAAGTTATATAACAAGGGGAGAAAACAAGTCGTTCGAGTGAACCGTTAGACAGTGTAAGGGTCACGTAAAGGGGAGGTAGTGTGATATTAATAGCATATCAAGGTATCATGTTAACACAAAGGTAATCAGTGATGGGAACTGGAGCTAAAATTTCCTGAACATACAGTGAGATATCCAGAAAGACCATTTCCTTATCTCGGTGTGAGGGTCTAGTATTCCGAATTATTATATTCCGATGTATCCCATTTTTCCCAAATGACCTCAAATTTTGGTAGTGCATCCTCTATGATTGCCGTGATATGTTCCATTTTACGAATATCAGTGACCGCAGAAAGGAATTGCGTAAAGGTAGGCGGAACAGTGGAACGCCAATGTTGCGGGATTACTCGTTTAGCTGCTAGTAAGATGAATGTCAGTAGTTTGTTAATAGTTTTGGTGGTATTCCGAAGAGGTAAGCCTAATAGCAGGTGTATGGGTTGGAAAGGGATCTGGATCTCCAATATCTTTTCCAGCAAGGCATGAACATTGGTCTAAAAGGGGACCAAAATAGGGCATTCCCAAAATATGTGAAAGTGCGAGCCCACAGAGGAGCCACACCTCCAACAGTGACTAAATGGAGCTAGTTTATGAGTTGCTAGAAATTCAGGGGTCCTGTACCAAAACATTAAGATTTTGTACGCCGTTTCCCTCTGGGCCACGCATCTGGAGACTTTAGAGGTAGCATCCCATATCGCCCCCCACTGAGCTATAGAGATAGGACTATGAAGGACCTGGGCCCATTTCCTCATATATGAGTGGGTCTGTTCAGAGATGGGATCAGTGCTCTGGAGGATCTTGTAGATGCAAGAAATTTGTTGAGGTTCATGTGGGCCATATGAGCATAGCTTTTCAAATTCTGTGGGAACAACCAGGGTCAATTGGGGTGCTCTAGAAACAAAATAATGTTTTACCTGTAAGTAAGAAAAGAGTAGTGTGTTCGGTAAGTTATGTTTGGTTTGCAGGTCCGAAAAAGGGAGTAAAGTGCGTGTTACTTGATGCACCAGATGTCGCAGTTGAAATATGCCTGCCTGGGTCCATGGCATCATGGAGTCATAGGATAAGCTGTCGGGAATTTCTGGGTTAAATAAAATGTTTATCAGTGGGGGGCATTGGGAAGATAGAGCATATTTACTTGAGCAGCGTTTCCAGATTGAGAGTGTGAATATCTAAGGGTTCAGGCAGATCTTCTGTATTTGAGATGTAAATTTATCTGAAGAGGGCCAAAGTAGACTACATGGATGTGCAGGGGAAGTAATATTTATCTCGATTTCTGACCATCTGTTTGATGCATAGCGAGATGTCCACGAGGAAATGACTCTAAGGTGAGTAGCATAATAATATTTGATTACATCCGGTGCCCCCACACCCCCACGTGAGCGGGGGGCCAGGAGAACCGGACTGGCAATCCTGTGGGACTTGTTATTCCATATAAAATTCAGAAAGTTCCTATGAAGTAATTTAAGTTGGGTCAATGGGATTGCTACAGGGAGTGTTTCGAAAATATACAGCAGCTTGGGGAGAATAGACATCTTCAAAACGTTGATTCTACCAATGAGAGAGACAGGGAGTGTTGTCCATTTTTTAAGTAGCTTGTTGATGTCTGAGAAAAGGGGGGGGGAATTTTCTTGGTAGAGAGTGGAGTACGATCGGGATAGGCGTACACCGAGATACTGAAGGGACTGCATGCACCATCTATACTTGAAGTTGGTTTGCAGGGTTAGAAGAAGGTCAGCCGGAATATTAATGGGTAAAGCTTCAGTTTTAGTCGGGTTAATTTTGAATCCGGAGATATGGCCAAAAGTTTGTAAGGTTGAATGGAGAGAGGGGAGAGAAATGTGTGGGTGGGTAATTGTCAGCAGCACATCATCTGCAAAAAGAGATAATTTGTATTCCAGACGCCTCAACGTCACTCCCCTAATGTCCGGATAGACGCGTATGGCTGCTGCCAAGGGCTCAAGGCTTAAAATAAAGAGCAGGGGCGATAGTGGGCAACCTTGCCTAGTACCGTTGCTAAGGGGGAATGACGCCGAGGCGTGGGAGGCCAGCTGTACCTGAGACGTAGGAGTAGAGTATAGTGCCTTTAATGCTTGTATAAATGGACCCGAGAAACCAAATCTTGAAAGTGTAGCGAACAAAAATGACCAATTCAGGCGGTCAAACGCTTTTTGTGCGTCTAAACTGAGAATTATAGCCGGTCGCTTGGTTTTGGTCAGGAGGTCTATTAAATCTATGGTTCGTCTAGTATTGTCCCCAGCATGTCTGGATGGCACAAAACCGACCTGGTCTCTGTGGATTGGTTTGGGGAGGAGCAGGGACAGTCTGTTGGCAAGTATTTTTGTAAAAATTTTATAGTCAGAATTTAGGAGAGCTATGGGGCGGTAGTTGTCAGGTAGGCATCACACCAGACTAGTCCAGTGGCATTTAACCAATCATCTACATTAGTCCATAGGTCATTAGGGTGACCCCAAGTTTCACACCACCGTGATTACTCAAAGCAAGCCATGAAAATTCCACCACCAAAGAGAGGGGAGCAGCTTACCAGAAGCCAAACGGTTAATGGCATTGAACTTTTGACCCAGCTGCAGCCTTTGGTGATGCAAAACGTCCCTTCCACAGCCAGTATTCTCACTCGGATGGTCCGTACACACAGTATCCAAATCATACACCCAGCATGGAATAAAAAAGGGCAGGCCAATAGCGTAATTCCGTATGGTAATTTATTAAAAGAATATATAGATCATACTCACAAAGTAAAATCAGCATGTAAACAATAAAATGCCGGCCGGCATGTCGGAAGCCTCACTCCTCGAACGTGGTGACGTCACTGAGCGTCCTCCTAGACGCGTTTCGTCATTCAATGGACGTTTTCAATAGGAGTGGGCGCTACAGAGACGCACCACGCTTAAGAAAGGCCGGACCACAATGTGAAATACACGGTTCGGCCATCTTAGTAGTGGGCAAATATGCCCATATATTTAAAACTGGTTACCCCGCTCCACACACCTACATGTAAGGGGGACTAATTACAGCTAGAACGCTCATCTAGACGAAAACACAGGACTTATCCTGCGGGCAGAAAATAGTTTAGTTTTTAGTTTTTTGGCCTGGGCCGTGATTAATCCCGAAAGTAGATATCCATAGGGGTAGGCTCACGATAATTAAACAGATATCTAATTTGAGGAAATTGATTACTAGTTATAGAATGTGTATAGTGTAAAAATGTAAGAATATACATATTAGTGCACATGTACTTCCGGATAGGCCTAGGGTGATTTTTAGAGGAGTACAATCTTTAAAAAATCGTATTGCTCCTGGGGTCATAAACCCCCCTAGTAATGGGAGGGGCTTTTTTGATCAACTCACAGGGTACTATCAATGTAGGAGATGCAGAGTGTGTGCCTTGAATTCCAACCGCGTTAGGCGAACGACCACATTTATTTCCACCGCTACAAGGCTACAGCATGTCATTAAACCCTGTATCACATGTGCCTCCACCGGTGTTGTGTATCTACTGCAGTGCCCATGCGGCCTGCAGTATGTGGGACGGACAAAACGCCCACTTCAGGTGCGACTCAATGAGCACATAACAAATATTCTAACAGGGTTTAAGAACCACTCTGTGTCAAAACATTATTTGCTCAAACACGACAGAAACCCCTCAAATACCCTCTTCTTGGGGATAGATAAATTCAAACCTAACTGGAGGGGGAGTAATCTTGTTAGGGAAATTTCTAGACTAGAAATGGCCTGGATCCACCGTTTGAAGACCTATTCGCCCTATGGGCTAAACATAGATACTGATGTGAATGCGTTTATTAATAATGCCTAGAAATATCTACTATGTAAACCCAATGTGTGATATACGGTGGAAGCCTTGTAACATTTGGGGTAATGTTCACCATTGGTGTACACAAAAATGTATTAATTTTTATTAATTTTTATTATTTAAATGTAACTATCATCACACACCGATAGTTATTTTGCACTTAAATTTGATTATAAATTCATCAAATATATTTAAATAATTCCCCTTTTTCCCATTCTTCTCGAGATCAAATAGGGGTTTCTCTTCCTTTTGGGATTCCAATCTATGCGTTTTGGGGGAGTGGGGTTGAATATAAATGTTGAATTATTTATATGGTAATGACACTATGGGTTCTGCCATTGGATGTCGTTTTCCTTTCTTTTTTTCTTTTTTTCTTTTATTCTTTTTTTCTTTCTTCACATTAGTTTACACAGAATACTGCCAATATCCTTGATCAAATAGTAATTAAAAATTTCAGGTTAATGTCACTTTCTGGTTTCGCCAGTAGAGGTCACCCTCACGTTGTTTTTCAAATGTGTGTGAAAATGATATTTATGTGCACTAATATGTATATTCTTACATTTTTACACTATACACATTCTATAACTAGTAATCAATTTCCTCAAATTAGATATCTGTTTAATTATCGTGAGCCTACCCCTATGGATATCTACTTTCGGGATTAATCACGGCCCAGGCCAAAAAACTAAAAACTAAACTATTTTCTGCCCGCAGGATAAGTCCTGTGTTTTCATCTAGATGAGCGTTCTAGCTGTAATTAGTCCCCCTTACATGTAGGTGTGTGGAGCGGGGTAACCAGTTTTAAATATATGGGCATATTTGCCCACTACTAAGATGGCCGAACCGTGTATTTCACATTGTGGTCCGGCCTTTCTTAAGCGTGGTGCGTCTCTGTAGCGCCCACTCCTATTGAAAATGTCCATTGAATGACGAAACGCGTCTAGGAGGACGCTCAGTGACGTCACCACGTTCGAGGAGTGAGGCTTCCGACATGCCGGCCGGCATTTTATTGTTTACATGCTGATTTTACTTTGTGAGTATGATCTATATATTCTTTTAATAAATTACCATACGGAATTACGCTATTGGCCTGCCCTTTTTTATTCCATGCTGGGTGTATGATTTGGATACTGTGTGTACGGACCATCCGAGTGAAAATACTGGCTGTGGAAGGGACGTTTTGCATCACCAAAGGCTGCAGCTGGGTCAAAAGTTCAATGCCATTAACCGTTTGGCTTCTGGTAAGCTGCTCCCCCTCTCTTTGGTGGTGGAATTTTCACGGCTTGCTTTGAGTAATCACGGTGGTGTGAAACTTGGGGTCACCCTAATGACCTATGGACTAATGTAGATGATTGGTTAAATGCCACTGGACTAGTCTGGTGTGATGCCTGATAGATTTCCATACACATCTAAATAAGTTCCGAATTCCTAATAGACTTTGGTTAAAAGTGGCACAGTTTTTTCTTTGTTTACTGTTTGAGGTGTTGTCACACTATTTCTGCTGCCTAATGTTTAGAAGTTTTTTAACTGTTTGCTAGCGCAGTTGTTACCTTTTATATAGTTGTCAGGTAGGGATGGGTCTTTCCCTGGTTTGGGGATCACCGTGACGAACGCATGTAGGAATTGAGCGTGGGGGATTTTTCCATTTATTAAAGAGGCATAAAGTTTTTCCATGTAGGGTAAAATGGTGGGGAGGAATTTTTTATAGTAGGAGTAGGGAAGACCATCCGGCCCTGGGGTTTTATTAGTCGGTAGCTGTTTAATAACTGCAGTGATCTCTTCAACTGACACGTGTGCGTTTAGTCTTGAGCGATCGTCTGGGGACAGAGTGGGAAGCTTAAAAGAGTCCATAAAATTGTTAAACTTGTCTTATGTGAATTGAGTGGTCGAGTCTGTGGATAGGCAGTTATATAGTTTCTTATAGAAGTCTCTGAATACATTAGCCATAATTCTAGGGCAATATGTGGGCTTACCGTCTTGTTGTGTTAAGAAGTTGGGTAAAGATGAATGGGGGCGTGGTTTCAGAATTTGGACAAGCATCCTATGGGGTCTATTGGTGAATTCATAAAATGTTTGCTTTGCCCAGAGCATGGATTTAGTGATTCTTGCCGAATCTAGTGTTTTGATACGATTTCTTAGTGCTGTTACGGCTCTGAGACCCTCCATCGTGGGGCGTCTGAGAAGTTTTTGTTCAGCTTCTAATAACTGAGTCAGTAAAGTCGATCTCTGCAAAACACGGTCTTTTTTAAGGCGAGATCCAGTTGCGATGCATTCACCTCTGAAGAACGCCTTATGTGCCTCCCACAGAACGGAGATCTCCGACACCGAGTCTTTATTTATCTGAAAATATTCATTCAGTTTGTCTTGTAGTGGTAAATGGGTCTTAGGTGAGTTTAGGAGTGACTCGTTAAGGCGCCAATGACATTTCCTAGGCGTGGGTGAAGATAATAGGAGGTCAATAGTGATGGGGGCATGGTCAGACCATGTAATTGGGAGAATGTTGGCGTCAACCAGGTATGGCAATAGGGGTGCAGAGATGAAAAAATAGTCAATTCTCGTGTACAGCTTGTGGGGTGGAGAGAAGAAGGTGAACTGTTTGGTTGTCGGGTGTTTTACCCTCCAAGAATCAAACAGTCTATTTGTTCTAATTGTTTTGCGGAACGAGGAGGAAGATTTATGTGCCTGTAGTGGAGGTTTGTCTTGAAAAAGGGCGGCCCTATCCCTAATTGGAGACATGCACAAGTTAAAATCTCCCCCAATAATCTGAAAGGGTTGGGCATATTTGTGTAGTTTGTCAAAGAAAGTGTCAAGAAAACCAATTTGGCCTGTGTTGGGAACATATACATTCGCTAAAGTAAAAGAAGTATTTTGGTGACCACAGTCCAGGAGGATAAAGCGACCTTGGGGGTCCAAATATGAGGATTTCACCTTTATGGTGGATGAGCATTTAAGGAGAATCGCCACTCCAGCTTTTCCAGAGGGAGAAGACGCCACAAAAGTTGTGGGGTAGTGCCTAGAAGCAAATTTGAAAGAGCCCCCCGCCCTAAAATGTGTCTCCTGGACCATGATCACCTCAGCATTAGATGCTTTGAACTCTTTAAGGGCAAGCCATCTCTTCCGGATGTAATTTAGACCTTTAACGTTACATGAGAAGACACTAACTGCCATAGGTGCAGAATGGGGAAAAATCTGACATTACATTAGTGTAAAATGCATTAAGCGTATACCATATTGTAGACAAAAGACTTCGTACAATTGTATGTTTAAACCCATATAGGAAGAACATGGGAATAAAAACATAGAAACATTTTCTGAGCAGTTCAAAAAATAGACCTCCGTGCAACCCTAATGATATGAAAACATGTAATATAACATACATTCGTGAATAGAAGATTCTAACGTAGGTAAATATGGGATCAAAAAGGATCCCCAAAAAACATGGGAGAACAAAAAGAAAAAGAAAAAGTAAAACAAAAACGACATACCGTGTAGGTAGAGTGCCCGAGGAGAAACTCATCTCCAAGGGATTATGGTCAAAAAACACGACCATAGTGGGGGAAACACAGCAGCTCGCATGGCCGAGCTAACCGGTCTCAACCTGATCCGAAAAAGCAAATGTAGAAAAAGTTAAAGTTAAGGTTAAGTGGGAACCGTAGAACTGTAGTTGTCCCTGAGGGCAGTCGCCCATGGATGAACAAGTAGAAGGGGGAGAACACCGGTCTCTGAGCCCAGAGACTTTTCAAAGGGATTGCATATTCCCAACATCAGGGCCTCTTCGACCTAAGTAGATCGGGGGAAAGGAGAAAAAGGATTACATACCAGACGTGAGGGTCCGTGGATATTTCAGGTGGGGCCTTTAGAAGATGTGTTCCTTTGTGGGGTGAACGTGGTTTTTCTGGGTCTGTGACGAACCGGGGTCCACATCTTCCCGGGTGTTGACAGAGGTCTAGAGGGTGGGAATTGGGCTTGCAGATCCTCCTCAGGAACAGGGGGGAGTCCCAGGCTCCTGACAAAGGACTCACCTTCCTGGAGGTCCCTCATGGTGTGTTGCGCGCCATCCTTGGTCACCGTCAGACGAAAGGGGAAGCCCCATCTATAGGGTACGTGGTGGTGTTGTAAGTGGGCAGTAATAGGGCGAAGGTTGCGTCTTTTATTTAGCGTTATGGGCGATAGGTCGCTGAAGATTTGTATCTTTGCCCCCCTAAAGTCCACTCTAGGTTTGTTTCTTGTGGCGATTGTCAGGGCCTCTTTACTTTCGTAAAAATGAAAGCGGACTATGATGTCCCTGGGATTAGCACCCTGAGGGGGTTTAGGGGCAAATGATCTATGTGCTCTGTCAAAGCGCAGATCAATGTCTGGGATATCGGGTGCCAGGGAGTTAAACAGGGCTAGCAAGTATGGCCTAATGTCCTTGTCAGCAACAGACTCAGGGACTCCTCGTATGCGGAGGTTTTGCCTACGTTCTCTGTTCTCGAGGTCTTCTTGCTGCACCTGCAGTTGCAGTACTGCATTCTTTAGGTTAGCATTCTCCTCTTCTAAGGCTTGTACATAATTCACCACCTCATCTAGTTTTGTTTCAAGGGTGTCTGTTCTTTCCCCTAGCTGGTCAATCTCCCCTCTCAGTTCGTGAGCTAGTTTATTAACCTCCTTTGCAACGTTGTGAGTGATACTCTGGAGCAATGTCTGCAGTTTCAGGTCCAGGACATCTACTGTTACCAGGGACGTCATTGGAGGTTGCTGCGAGGAGCTGTTGTGTGAGAAGGCAGGGGGGTTATCTATAAACAATGAGGGATCGACCAGCGGGAGTGCGTCTGGCTGATCTGCGGCTTCTGCCGTAGAAATTGAGGCCGGGGACTGTGGCCTAAGCAGGTATTTTTCCATGTGGCACGCGGGTTGCGATGCGGCCTGTGAGGATCGTGTCTGGTATATGCGCCTCTGGTCACCGATCTTACCCATACAACGTTCGGCAGGTAGCTGAGGGGTTCCCGGTTCAGTGGAGGTGGCTCCCGGAGCAAAAGTCTCTAGTGTAGCGGAGCGGGAGCTTCGGATGCAGGAGGTGAGGCCGAAGCTCTAGTCAAGTTTGTTCGCCATCCTACGAGCTGCGTATGCGCCCCCTTTACTATGTCTTTTAGTACATCCTGTCTCGTGTATCATAGGTTAAAGACTCATTACAGGACTGCAATAATGATATGTATTTCCTGATGAGGGGGGTGCAGGACCATCAGAGTAAGAGTAAACCAATTAGGAACCCGGGAGAACAGGTTAATGGGGTGTAGCAAGATGGCCGCTCCTAGGAGTATAGTGATGCAGAATGCGGCGTCTTTTGAAGTAATAAGTAATGGGATCTAATGAAGGGGATTGAGCTTGGTAGATCAATCTGCTGGGTAGTTCAGGAGCCTCTGAAGTGTGACTTAAAAGAATACGTGGAGCCCCAGTTACACTGCTGTTGGGTGTAGCAAGATGGCCGATTTAGGTGTCTATGGGGACAGGGACTTGATGATCACTGGGGTTAGGCAAGTTCTCCCACCCTACAGCTTGGGTCTCCCCCCTTGCGGCCCGGATGTTAATTTGGGGCTTGGTTGTAGATTATGGGGGATGGAGAGGCTACTAGTGTGCCCAGGGTGTAGCAAGATGGCCGCCGCTCACCTCTATGCTCAGCGCACCGTCTACCACAGGATGCCTCTGCCGGCCTTCGGACCTCCTCAGGTCTGTCCCGCTAGTCCAGGGAGGCTTACTCGGGTGTATCCTGGGGTGTTCACCGCTCGCCTCGCGGTACTCGAGCGCTGGGGATTCGGAGTCCCCGCAGGCCTCAAGATGGCGGCGGAGCCCTCGTGGATGGGAGCAGTCCAGAAGGTTCCCAAAGGCTCCCTCAGCTGAAGACAGGGCCCAGGATGGGGGTCCGGGCGGGTGCCGAGTGGAGATCCCGGCCCTCAGAGTCGGATCGGGCCGGCCGCACTACGCGCTCGCGGGGGTACAGCCGTAGGAAAGGCTGGGGATTCAAGGCCTCACTAGGCCGCGTGGAGTAACGGCCCCCACAGATGGTTCCGGGATTCGGCTCTGCCTCCAGGTAGTTTAAGGTAAGAGGATGGGTGGCGGGTGGGGACGGATGGTGGTCCCTTACCTCCAAGACTGCTGGGGTCTGGATCTTCCGGAAGGCTTTAGGCCGAGAAGATGGTGGCGACTGCAGACGCTGAAGGCGTCGGATCTCGGGCGTCCCCCGACCGATTCGCACCGGAACAACGGTCCAGGACACTGCAGTGGGGCAAGGTGAGCAGGCCGGTGAGTATTTAGGACCCGAATAGGGGTTTTAGCGGTCCGGATGGCGACGGATGAATTTCTGGAGACCTGGAGCTCCTCCAAAGCACGTCCGTCTCTGTTCGCGTCAGGCCACGCCCCCTCGGGAGCAGTGATTTTAATAATGCTTAAAGTGAAACAATAAAAGTGAAAAATATTCCTTTAAATTTCGTACATGGGGGTGTGTATAATATGCATGTAAAGTTGCGCTTGTTTCCCGTGCTAAGAACTGTCCTCACACAAAATATAATTTCTGAAGGAAAAAAGTCATTTAAAACTCACTCGCGGCTATTAATGAATTGTCGGCTCCCGGCAATACATAGAAAAGTAATTGATAAAAAAAAAAGCATGGGGGTCCCCCCAAATTCAATTACCAGGCCCTTCAGGTCTGGTATAGATATTAAGGGGAACCCCGCGGCAAATAAAAAAAAATGCGTGCGGTTCCCCCCAAATATCCATACCAGGCCCTTCAGATCTGGCGTGGATTTTAAGGGGAACTCCACCCCAAATTGTAAAAAAAATGGCGTGGAGTCCCCCCAAAAATCCATACCAGACCCTTATCCGAGCACGCAACCTGACAGACCGCAGGAAAAGAGGGGGGGACGAGAGAACGCCCCCCCTCCTGAACCGTACCAGGCCACATGCCCTCAACATGGGGAGGATGTCCCCATGTTGATGGGGACAAGGGCCTCATCCCCACAACCCTTGCCCGGTGGTTGTGGGGGTCTGCGGTCAAGGGGCTTATCGGAATCTGGAAGACCCCTTTAACAAAGGGGACCCCCAGATCCTGCCCCCCCATGTGAATTGGTAAGGGGTACATTATACCCCTACCATTTCACAAAGAAAGTGTAAAAAAATGTAAAAAAAAAACACACAAACACCTTGGAAAAGTCCTTTATTAAAAAAAAACAAAAAAACATGTCCAGCACTGTCCGTCATTGGCCTGAGCGGACCTGATGGGGAACTTCCTCCGCAATCTATTAAATGTATAGACCCGCCCCTTCTAAAGTTCCCCATCAGGTCCGCTCAGCCAATGAATAGGTATAAGGCTGAGGACCTGATGCGGTACGTGAGAAGGGGCGGGTCTATTCATGTATTACACAGTGAAGGAAGTTCCCCATCAGGTCCGCTCAGGCCAATGACGTAGGCGGGGTCTGACATACCGAGGGGGCGGACCTGATGGCGAACTTCCTTCACTGTGTAATACATGAATAGACCCGCCCCTTCTAAAGTTCCCCATCAAGTCCGCTCAGCCAATGACTTAGGTGTAAGGCTCTGTCTCTCAGCCCCCCTCTGTCTCTCGGCTCCCCCTGTCTTTCAGCCCCCCTGTATCTCAGCCCTCCATCTGTCTCTCAGCTCCCCCCTCTGTCTCTCAGCTCCCCCTCTGTCTCTCAGCTCCCTCCCTCTGTCTCTCAGCTCCCTCCCTCTGTCTGTCAGATTCCCCCTCTGTCTCTCTGCCCCCCTCTGTCTCTCAGCTCCCCCTCTGTCTCTCAGCACCCCCCCTCTGTCTCTCAGCACCCCCCTCTGTCTCTCAGCATCCCTCCTCTGTCTCTCAGATCCCCCCTCTGTCTCTCAGCTCCCCCTCTGTCTCTCTGCCCCCTCCTCTGTCTCTCTGCCCCCTCCTCTGTCTCATTCACTTCCTGACTCTTAGACTGCTTTCACACTGGGACGGGCATTGACGGTAAAACGCTGCTAGTTTTAGCAGCACTTTACTGTCATTTTAGCTGCGCTATTTGGCTTCTAGCAGGTGCTTTTAACCCCCGCTAGCAGCCGAATTAAAGGTTAAATGCACCCGTGTAGCGCCGCTGCCGAAGTGCTTTGCAGGCGCTTCAGCAGTGGTGGCCATTCATTTCAATGGCCAGGAGCAATGTGTACACCGCTCCTCCACTGCCCCAAAGATGCTGCTTGGAGGACTTTTTTAACGCCCTGGCAGCGCCCCAGTGTGAAAGCACTTGGGCTTTCACACTGGGACTGGAGCGGAGGCGTTTTTCCAGTGCTTTACGCTATTTTTAACCCAAAAGCGCCTGAAAAACGCCTCAGTGTGAAAGGGGTCCTCCACTCACCCCCTCTCTTTTACACTCACTCCCTCTCTCTTACACTCACCCCCCTCTCTCACCCACCCCCTCTCACCCCCTTTCCCTCAACCCTCCCTCTCTCTCTCATTCCCCTCTCTCTCACCCTCTCATGATATACAATAATGGATGTAGGGGCCTTTTGGTGGGCGTGATTTTTTTTGGGGGGGTGGGGGGGAAGCATTTTATTGAATTAAAGTGGGCCGGTGTGGATGAAGTCCAGGGCCAAATTTTTGTCCCAGTCCAGCCCTGGTCTCCACCTAAAAGGAACACTGAGACGGCAGATAAGCTGGCAAAATATTGCCGCCAAGACAAGGACCAGCAGGCCAAAGATGGCGCTGACACGAGTCCTGACACGGATCAGCATGTGGCTGATACTGCTAAGGTACTGGAAGCGGTCGCAACGGTGCAGGTCACACTCACCGCAAAAATCAATGAGGTTAAAATAGATATCTCCCTCCTCCGCCAAGATCTCTCAAAACTCAAAGACAAAGTTACCAAGACTGAAACCCGCATTGGCACAGCTGAGGATATTCTATAACCCCTGCAACACACCACAGAAGATATGCAGATGCAAATACAACAACTGCATTCACATTAAGATGACATGGAGAACCGCTTACGTCGCTGCAATCTCTGGTTCATAGGGCTCCCTGAAAGAACAGAAGGTAATGATCCTGCCGAACACCTGGAGACTCTCCTTATTAAAACCTATGGCAGGGAAGCCTTGTCTGTTATGTTTGCGGTGGAGCGGGTGCACCGCATACCGGCGAGACCCCCACCAGTAGGAGCACCTCCCCGCACATTCATTGCCAAGTTTTTTCATTTCTGTGACAGGGACAAAATCCTACCGCTAACCAGAGAAAAAGGTAACATTCAAGTGGGCAACGGTCATGTAGCAGTATTCCTTGACTTCTCTAACAAAGTACAAAAGAAGAGATCCCAGTTTCATGAAATCAAATGTTTCCTCCACATCCTGCATCTCAAGTACACCATGTTGTTTGTTCCCTGCTAGATTGAGGGTGGAAGAAGACGGCCGAGTGCTATTCTTTGAAGACCCAGCCGTGGCAGTGGCGTGGCTTGTTCAGCGTGGACGTCCAGCTTAGCAGATTGATGGATCAGATACCCTAGTGAGTACGAGCAATAAGTGTGCCTGAAGGATGGTTTTCTCCCCTGCTTCCCCCTGTATTTCATTCTGTTTCTCCTTCTTGATATGGAGCTTGCGTTGTGTAGCTGTCGCAACCCACGTACCCCCGGGGGGATGAGCTTGTGCCTTATTATACCCCTGTCTCAAGCCCCCTTCTGAGAACATCCTTCCAGACTTTGTTCGTGCCTGCCCCGGTCCGGTGGACTCCTTTCTTTCTCACAGGTCTGGAGTTGACCCTAGAGATAGGCATGTCTGGCTACAAATCTCTGTTCAGAAAGCAAGAGATTCAAACAGAAGGAACTTCAGGGAGAATTGATCTCCCTCCACAACCTTACCATGTACCGTGCAGTGAGAAATCGCCCCTTTAGTGATGTTTTCTATTACAGTTCTTTTGTACTGAACCGTTTTTTTTTTTCCAATTTTTTTTATTTTTTATCAAAGAAGCCGGCCCACATGGACCCTGGCAATACAAACCAGACATACACATACAGTGAATAATACAACGGCAACACTTGTGGGATGCATAAGGTGAAATCCTCCTCTCTAGGGATGAGCTTCGTGTTCGAGTCGAACATACGTTCGACTCGAACATCGGCTGTTCGATCGTTCGACGAAGATCGAACGATTTGGGCCGTTCGCGCCAAATTCGAGTGACGCGAACGGCCCACAATGCACTACGCCATCGCAGTGTCATCCAGGCGCTGTGATTGGCCAAGCATGCACTGTGACCCCGCATGCTTGGCCAATCACAGCGCCGGCAGCGAGGAGAGCAATGATTGGCCACAGGCAGGATGCCTGTGGCCAATTATTGCTGAGGGGGTTTAGTACACGCCCCACACTATAAAAGGCCGCCAGCACGGCGGCCTAGTGTAGTGTGTTCCGGAGCAGGGATAGAGCAGCATAGGCAGGGACAGTGACTTTTATTTCTTTCTTGCTTAACCTGGATTCCTTTAGTTTAGGGAAAGAGAAGGATAGGTAGGGAGAGTGTCAGTGTGTTTTGTGCTTGTGCTATATTGTGCTTAAAAAAAACATTTTTTCTAGGGACAGAAAACTGTAGGTAGGGAGAGTGTGTCAGTTTCTTTCACTGTCAAAGTCCTTGTTTCCAGGGACCTGGAAGGACAGTGAGGTAATTCTCCTTGTGCTAAATTGTGCTTAAAAAAAACATTTTTTCTAGGGACAGAAAACTGTAGGTAGGGAGAGTGTGTCAGTTTCTTTCACTGTCAAAGTCCTTGTTTCCAGGGACCTGGAAGGACAGTGAGGTAATTCTCCTTGTGCTAAATTGTGCTTAAAAAAAACATTTTTTCTAGGGACAGAAAACTGTAGGTAGGGAGAGTGTGTCAGTTTCTTTCACTGTCAAAGTCCTTGTTTCCAGGGACCTGGAAGGACAGTGAGTGAATTCTCCTTGTGCTATATTGTGCTTAAAAAAAACATTTTTTCTAGGGACAGAAAACTGTAGGTAGGGAGAGTGTGTCAGTTTCTTTCACTGTCAAAGTCCTTGTTTCCAGGGACCTGGAAGGACAGTGAGGTAATTCTCCTTGTGCTAAATTGTGCTTAAAAAAAAACATTTTTTCTAGGGACAGAAAACTGTAGGTAGGGAGAGTGTGTCAGTTTCTTTCACTGTCAAAGTCCTTGTTTCCAGGGACCTGGAAGGACAGTGAGGTAATTCTCCTTGTGCTAAATTGTGCTTAAAAAAAACATTTTTTCTAGGGACAGAAAACTGTAGGTAGGGAGAGTGTGTCAGTTTCTTTCACTGTCAAAGTCCTTGTTTCCAGGGACCTGGAAGGACAGTGAGGTAATTCTCCTTGTGCTAAATTGTGCTTAAAAAAAAACATTTTTTCTAGGGACAGAAAACTGTAGGTAGGGAGAGTGTGTCAGTTTCTTTCACTGTCAAAGTCCTTGTTTCCAGGGACCTGGAAGGACAGTGAGGTAATTCTCCTTGTGCTAAATTGTGCTTAAAAAAAACATTTTTTCTAGGGACAGAAAACTGTAGGTAGGGAGAGTGTGTCAGTTTCTTTCACTGTCAAAGTCCTTGTTTCCAGGGACCTGGAAGGACAGTGAGGTAATTCTCCTTGTGCTAAATTGTGCTTAAAAAAAACATTTTTTCTAGGGACAGAAAACTGTAGGTAGGGAGAGTGTGTCAGTTTCTTTCACTGTCAAAGTCCTTGTTTCCAGGGACCTGGAAGGACAGTGAGGTAATTCTCCTTGTGCTAAATTGTGCTTAAAAAAAACATTTTTTCTAGGGACAGAAAACTGTAGGTAGGGAGAGTGTGTCAGTTTCTTTCACTGTCAAAGTCCTTGTTTCCAGGGACCTGGAAGGACAGTGAGTGAATTCTCCTTGTGCTATATTGTGCTTAAAAAAAACATTTTTTCTAGGGACAGAAAACTGTAGGTAGGGAGAGTGTGTCAGTTTCTTTCACTGTCAAAGTCCTTGTTTCCAGGGACCTGGAAGGACAGTGAGGTAATTCTCCTTGTGCTAAATTGTGCTTAAAAAAAACATTTTTTCTAGGGACAGAAAACTGTAGGTAGGGAGAGTGTGTCAGTTTCTTTCACTGTCAAAGTCCTTGTTTCCAGGGACCTGGAAGGACAGTGAGGTAATTCTCCTTGTGCTAAATTGTGCTTAAAAAAAACATTTTTTCTAGGGACAGAAAACTGTAGGTAGGGAGAGTGTGTCAGTTTCTTTCACTGTCAAAGTCCTTGTTTCCAGGGACCTGGAAGGACAGTGAGGTAATTCTCCTTGTGCTAAATTGTGCTTAAAAAAAACATTTTTTCTAGGGACAGAAAACTGTAGGTAGGGAGAGTGTGTCAGTTTCTTTCACTGTCAAAGTCCTTGTTTCCAGGGACCTGGAAGGACAGTGAGGTAATTCTCCTTGTGCTAAATTGTGCTTAAAAAAAACATTTTTTCTAGGGACAGAAAACTGTAGGTAGGGAGAGTGTGTCAGTTTCTTTCACTGTCAAAGTCCTTGTTTCCAGGGACCTGGAAGGACAGTGAGTGAATTCTCCTTGTGCTATATTGTGCTTAAAAAAAACATTTTTTCTAGGGACAGAAAACTGTAGGTAGGGAGAGTGTGTCAGTTTCTTTCACTGTCAAAGTCCTTGTTTCCAGGGACCTGGAAGGACAGTGAAATAATTCTCCTTGTGCTAAATTGTGCTTAAAAAAAACATTTTTTCTAGGGACAGAAAACTGTAGGTAGGGAGAGTGTGTCAGTTTCTTTCACTGTCAAAGTCCTTGTTTCCAGGGACCTGGAAGGACAGTGAGGTAATTCTCCTTGTGCTAAATTGTGCTTAAAAAAAACATTTTTTCTAGGGACAGAAAACTGTAGGTAGGGAGAGTGTGTCAGTTTCTTTCACTGTCAAAGTCCTTGTTTCCAGGGACCTGGAAGGACAGTGAGGTAATTCTCCTTGTGCTAAATTGTGCTTAAAAAAAACATTTTTTCTAGGGACAGAAAACTGTAGGTAGGGAGAGTGTGTCAGTTTCTTTCACTGTCAAAGTCCTTGTTTCCAGGGACCTGGAAGGACAGTGATTGAATTCTCCTTGTGCTATATTGTGCTTAAAAAAAACATTTTTTCTAGGGACAGAAAACTGTAGGTAGGGAGAGTGTGTCAGTTTCTTTCACTGTCAAAGTCCTTGTTTCCAGGGACCTGGAAGGACAGTGAGGTAATTCTCCTTGTGCTAAATTGTGCTTAAAAAAAACATTTTTTCTAGGGACAGAAAACTGTAGGTAGGGAGAGTGTGTCAGTTTCTTTCACTGTCAAAGTCCTTGTTTCCAGGGACCTGGAAGGACAGTGAGGTAATTCTCCTTGTGCTAAATTGTGCTTAAAAAAAACATTTTTTCTAGGGACAGAAAACTGTAGGTAGGGAGAGTGTGTCAGTTTCTTTCACTGTCAAAGTCCTTGTTTCCAGGGACCTGGAAGGACAGTGAGGTAATTCTCCTTGTGCTAAATTGTGCTTAAAAAAAACATTTTTTCTAGGGACAGAAAACTGTAGGTAGGGAGAGTGTGTCAGTTTCTTTCACTGTCAAAGTCCTTGTTTCCAGGGACCTGGAAGGACAGTGAGGTAATTCTCCTTGTGCTAAATTGTGCTTAAAAAAAACATTTTTTCTAGGGACAGAAAACTGTAGGTAGGGAGAGTGTGTCAGTTTCTTTCACTGTCAAAGTCCTTGTTTCCAGGGACCTGGAAGGACAGTGAGGTAATTCTCCTTGTGCTAAATTGTGCTTAAAAAAAAACATTTTTTCTAGGGACAGAAAACTGTAGGTAGGGAGAGTGTGTCAGTTTCTTTCACTGCCAAAGTCCTTGTTTCCAGGGACCTGGAAGGACAGTGAGGTAATTCTCCTTGTGCTAAATTGTGCTTAAAAAAAACATTTTTTCTAGGGACAGAAAACTGTAGGTAGGGAGAGTGTGTCAGTTTCTTTCACTGTCAAAGTCCTTGTTTCCAGGGACCTGGAAGGACAGTGAGGTAATTCTCCTTGTGCTAAATTGTGCTTAAAAAAAACATTTTTTCTAGGGACAGAAAACTGTAGGTAGGGAGAGTGTGTCAGTTTCTTTCACTGTCAAAGTCCTTGTTTCCAGGGACCTGGAAGGACAGTGAGTGAATTCTCCTTGTGCTATATTGTGCTTAAAAAAAACATTTTTTCTAGGGACAGAAAACTGTAGGTAGGGAGAGTGTGTCAGTTTCTTTCACTGTCAAAGTCCTTGTTTCCAGGGACCTGGAAGGACAGTGAGGTAATTCTCCTTGTGCTAAATTGTGCTTAAAAAAAACATTTTTTCTAGGGACAGAAAACTGTAGGTAGGGAGAGTGTGTCAGTTTCTTTCACTGTCAAAGTCCTTGTTTCCAGGGACCTGGAAGGACAGTGAGGTAATTCTCCTTGTGCTAAATTGTGCTTAAAAAAAACATTTTTTCTAGGGACAGAAAACTGTAGGTAGGGAGAGTGTGTCAGTTTCTTTCACTGTCAAAGTCCTTGTTTCCAGGGACCTGGAAGGACAGTGAGGTAATTCTCCTTGTGCTAAATTGTGCTTAAAAAAAACATTTTTTCTAGGGACAGAAAACTGTAGGTAGGGAGAGTGTGTCAGTTTCTTTCACTGTCAAAGTCCTTGTTTCCAGGGACCTGGAAGGACAGTGAGGTAATTCTCCTTGTGCTAAATTGTGCTTAAAAAAAACATTTTTTCTAGGGACAGAAAACTGTAGGTAGGGAGAGTGTGTCAGTTTCTTTCACTGTCAAAGTCCTTGTTTCCAGGGACCTGGAAGGACAGTGAGTGAATTCTCCTTGTGCTATATTGTGCTTAAAAAAAACATTTTTTCTAGGGACAGAAAACTGTAGGTAGGGAGAGTGTGTCAGTTTCTTTCACTGTCAAAGTCCTTGTTTCCAGGGACCTGGAAGGACAGTGAGGTAATTCTCCTTGTGCTAAATTGTGCTTAAAAAAAACATTTTTTCTAGGGACAGAAAACTGTAGGTAGGGAGAGTGTGTCAGTTTCTTTCACTGTCAAAGTCCTTGTTTCCAGGGACCTGGAAGGACAGTGAGGTAATTCTCCTTGTGCTAAATTGTGCTTAAAAAAAACATTTTTTCTAGGGACAGAAAACTGTAGGTAGGGAGAGTGTGTCAGTTTCTTTCACTGTCAAAGTCCTTGTTTCCAGGGACCTGGAAGGACAGTGAGGTAATTCTCCTTGTGCTAAATTGTGCTTAAAAAAAACATTTTTTCTAGGGACAGAAAACTGTAGGTAGGGAGAGTGTGTCAGTTTCTTTCACTGTCAAAGTCCTTGTTTCCAGGGACCTGGAAGGACAGTGAGTGAATTCTCCTTGTGCTATATTGTGCTTAAAAAAAACATTTTTTCTAGGGACAGAAAACTGTAGGTAGGGAGAGTGTGTCAGTTTCTTTCACTGTCAAAGTCCTTGTTTCCAGGGACCTGGAAGGACAGTGAGGTAATTCTCCTTGTGCTAAATTGTGCTTAAAAAAAACATTTTTTCTAGGGACAGAAAACTGTAGGTAGGGAGAGTGTGTCAGTTTCTTTCACTGTCAAAGTCCTTGTTTCCAGGGACCTGGAAGGACAGTGAGGTAATTCTCCTTGTGCTAAATTGTGCTTAAAAAAAACATTTTTTCTAGGGACAGAAAACTGTAGGTAGGGAGAGTGTGTCAGTTTCTTTCACTGTCAAAGTCCTTGTTTCCAGGGACCTGGAAGGACAGTGAGGTAATTCTCCTTGTGCTAAATTGTGCTTAAAAAAAACATTTTTTCTAGGGACAGAAAACTGTAGGTAGGGAGAGTGTGTCAGTTTCTTTCACTGTCAAAGTCCTTGTTTCCAGGGACCTGGAAGGACAGTGAGGTAATTCTCCTTGTGCTAAATTGTGCTTAAAAAAAACATTTTTTCTAGGGACAGAAAACTGTAGGTAGGGAGAGTGTGTCAGTTTCTTTCACTGTCAAAGTCCTTGTTTCCAGGGACCTGGAAGGACAGTGAGGTAATTCTCCTTGTGCTAAATTGTGCTTAAAAAAAAACATTTTTTCTAGGGACAGAAAACTGTAGGTAGGGAGAGTGTGTCAGTTTCTTTCACTGCCAAAGTCCTTGTTTCCAGGGACCTGGAAGGACAGTGAGGTAATTCTCCTTGTGCTAAATTGTGCTTAAAAAAAACATTTTTTCTAGGGACAGAAAACTGTAGGTAGGGAGAGTGTGTCAGTTTCTTTCACTGTCAAAGTCCTTGTTTCCAGGGACCTGGAAGGACAGTGAGTGAATTCTCCTTGTGCTATATTGTGCTTAAAAAAAACATTTTTTCTAGGGACAGAAAACTGTAGGTAGGGAGAGTGTGTCAGTTTCTTTCACTGTCAAAGTCCTTGTTTCCAGGGACCTGGAAGGACAGTGAGGTAATTCTCCTTGTGCTAAATTGTGCTTAAAAAAAACATTTTTTCTAGGGACAGAAAACTGTAGGTAGGGAGAGTGTGTCAGTTTCTTTCACTGTCAAAGTCCTTGTTTCCAGGGACCTGGAAGGACAGTGAGGTAATTCTCCTTGTGCTAAATTGTGCTTAAAAAAAAACATTTTTTCTAGGGACAGAAAACTGTAGGTAGGGAGAGTGTGTCAGTTTCTTTCACTGTCAAAGTCCTTGTTTCCAGGGACCTGGAAGGACAGTGAGGTAATTCTCCTTGTGCTAAATTGTGCTTAAAAAAAACATTTTTTCTAGGGACAGAAAACTGTAGGTAGGGAGAGTGTGTCAGTTTCTTTCACTGTCAAAGTCCTTGTTTCCAGGGACCTGGAAGGACAGTGAGGTAATTCTCCTTGTGCTAAATTGTGCTTAAAAAAAACATTTTTTCTAGGGACAGAAAACTGTAGGTAGGGAGAGTGTGTCAGTTTCTTTCACTGTCAAAGTCCTTGTTTCCAGGGACCTGGAAGGACAGTGAGTGAATTCTCCTTGTGCTATATTGTGCTTAAAAAAAACATTTTTTCTAGGGACAGAAAACTGTAGGTAGGGAGAGTGTGTCAGTTTCTTTCACTGTCAAAGTCCTTGTTTCCAGGGACCTGGAAGGACAGTGAGGTAATTCTCCTTGTGCTAAATTGTGCTTAAAAAAAACATTTTTTCTAGGGACAGAAAACTGTAGGTAGGGAGAGTGTGTCAGTTTCTTTCGCTGTCAAAGTCCTTGTTTCCAGGGACCTGGAAGGACAGTGAGGTAATTCTCCTTGTGCTAAATTGTGCTTAAAAAAAACATTTTTTCTAGGGACAGAAAACTGTAGGTAGGGAGAGTGTGTCAGTTTCTTTCACTGTCAAAGTCCTTGTTTCCAGGGACCTGGAAGGACAGTGAGGTAATTCTCCTTGTGCTAAATTGTGCTTAAAAAAAACATTTTTTCTAGGGACAGAAAACTGTAGGTAGGGAGAGTGTGTCAGTTTCTTTCACTGTCAAAGTCCTTGTTTCAAGGGACAGAGAAGGACACCTGAAGGTAGCCCTTATTGCTTTTTTCCCATCTCCCTGCAGGCCATCTATTAGAATGTCTGGAAGGCAAACAAGGAGAGGCAGACAGTCAGGAGGCAATAAAAGAGGGCAAGCAGGCTCTGTGTCTGGGGGCAACAGTGCTGGTCGTGGACGCGGTGCATTGTCATCAGCACATGGCCATGGGACACGCTTGTCCTTCTTTTCGGCAGCTGGACATGTTGAGCCACATCATGCCGAAGACTTGGTAGAGTGGATGACCAAGCCCTCCTCCTCCTCCTCATCCTCTCTCACCCAGGCTCAGGGTACTGGAAAAGCAGCTGCCAAAGCGTCCTCTTCCCTGGTATCAATGTCAGACTCATCATCAGTCACTCCTTCCCTAGACCCACCATGTCCTCCTCCTGAGGAGTCCCCCGAACTGTTTCAGCACAGTGTTGGGTACATGCTCCAGGAGGATGCCCAGCGTTTCGAAGGGTCTGATGATGAAACCCAGCTAGAGGAAGGCAGTAGCGTGAGAGCAGACAGAGGGGATGCTCAAGAAGGACACCAATCTGGCAGTCATGTTCCAGCAGCTGCAGCATACTGCCAGATTGCCTCCAGTGATGAGGAGGGAGGTGATGATGAGGTCACTGACTCCACGTGGGTGCCTAATAGGAGAGAGGAGGAGGAGGAGGATGAGGAGGAGGCACATCTCCAACGAGGCAGGATGCCCTTTGGTGGCCAGCGTAAGGGCAGTACACCGACGGAATCACACCGCAGAGCTCCGCCTGTGCAGGGCGCTGCCTCTGCCCGTCATTCAAAAAGTTCTTTGGTGTGGGCCTTTTTTGAGGCTAGTGCATCAGATCGCACAGCTGCTGTTTGCAACATATGTCTCAAGCGTATATCGCGTGGCCAAAACATCAGCCGCTTGGGTACCACATGCCTGACCAGACATATGTTGACCTGCCATGCAGCTCGTTGGCAAGCCTACCTCAAAGACCCACACCAAAGAACAAAGCGGACCTCTCCTTGCACCGCATCAGCTGGGATCTCCAACCCCACTATAACTTCAGTCCTCTCTGAAACATGCACTGAGAGGAATGAAGGTGTAGAATTAGGTGTGTCACAGCCAAGTACTTGCGGCCACTCTGCTAGCAGTACACCGACGTCCGATTCTAGCAGGCAAATTTCCCTGCCCCAGCTGCTGGACCGTCAAAAGAAGTTCACTCCCAGCCATCCACATGCCCAGCGGTTGAATGCTAGCTTGGCTAAATTGCTAGCGCTTCAACTGCTGCCTTTTCAGTTGGTAGACTCGGCCCCCTTCCATGAGTTTGTGCAATGTGCGGTTCCTCAGTGGCAGGTTCCCAAACGCCACTTTTTCTCACGGAAGGCTATTCCGGCTCTCTACCGGCATGTGGAAGGCAATGTCTTGGCCTCGCTGGACAGGGCGGTCAGCGGTAAGGTGCATATTACCGCTGACTCATGGTCCAGCAGGCATGGACAGGGACGTTACCTTTCTTTCACGGCCCATTGGGTCACTCTTTTGGCAGCTGGGAAGGATGCAGGACAAGGTGCAGTAGTGTTGGAGGTTGTCCCACCGCCACGCCTCCAAAATGCTACTACTGGTTGTGACACACCTCTCTCCTCCACCCCCTCCTCTTCTTCTTCCTCCATGGCCTCTTCCTGTGGTTTGTCCTATGAACCAGCGGTGCTCCGTAGCCGTTCACGGGGCTACGCAAGTACGCAGGCAAAAAGATGCCATGCCGTGCTTGCGCTGGTGTGTTTGGGGGACAGAAGCCACACTGGGGCAGAGGTCCTGTCTGCTCTGCAGGGCCAGGCCGAGAGGTGGTTGACGCCACGCCAGCTTAAGCCAGGAATGGTGGTTTGCGACAATGGCACCAACCTCCTCTCCGCCCTCCGACAGGGACAACTGACCCATGTGCCCTGTGTGGCTCACGTCCTTAACCTGGTGGTGCAGCGGTTCTTGGGCAGGTACCCGGGCTTACAGGATGTCCTGAGGCAGGCCAGGAAAGTCTGTGTGCATTTCCGCAGATCTTATAATGCCAGTGCTCGCCTGGCTGAGCTGCAAAAGGAGTTGAACCTGCCCAAGAACCGCCTTATATGTGACATGCCCACCAGGTGGAACTCAACGTTGGCCATGCTGCAGCGGCTGCACACGCAGCAGAGGGCCATCAATGAGTACCTGTGCGACTACGGCACCAGGACAGGGTCAGGGGAGCTTGGTTTTTTTTCTCCACGCCAGTGGGGCATGATCAGGGATGCATGCACTGTCCTGGCACCATTTGAGGAGGCCACGAGGATGGTGAGCAGTGACAGTGCATGCATCAGTGACACTGTACCTCTTGTCCACCTGTTGGAGCACACGCTGCGTGGAATAATGGACAGGGCACTTGAGGCAGAACAGAGGCAGGAAGAGGAGGACTTCCTTGCCTCTCAAGGCCCCCTTTACCCAGACAGTGTTCCTTCTGTCCCACCCATCGCACAGGAAGAGGAGGAGGAGGAGGAGGAGGAGGAGGAGGAGGAGGATTGTGTCAGCATGGAGGTGGAGGCTGGCACTCAGCATCATCAGCAGCAGTCTTTTAGGGATGATTTACAGTCCCAAGAAACCAGTGGACTTGTACGTGGCTGGGAGGAGGTGGCTGCGGATCATGTCGTCCTTAGTGACCCAGAGGACTCCGGAGCGAATGCCTCAGCAAACCTACGCTGCATGGCCTCCCTGATCCTGCAAAGTCTGCGGAAGGATCCTCGTATTCTTCGGATCAAGGAGAGGGACCATTACTGGCTGGCCACTCTCCTTGATCCACGGTACAAGGGTAAGGTTGCGGACCTTATGTTACCGTCGCAGAGGGAGCAGAGGATGAGACAACTCCGGGAGGCCTTGCAGAAAGGTCTGTGCAACGCGTTCCCAGAGACTGGGAGGTTACAAACTCCTGGTCCTGGACAACGAGTTGCTGAGGCTTCGGCCAGTCAAAGAAGGAGCGGTGGGGAAGGTGGCCGTCTGACCGATGCGTTCAGACAATTCTTTAGTCCGCAGCCCCAAAGTATGATCGGTTCCAGCAACCATCGCCAGCGTCTGATAAACATGGTGCAGGAATATCTAGGGGCAAGGTCAGACTTGGACACCTTCCCCACCGAAAATCCTCTGGCTTACTGGGTCTTGAGGATGGATCACTGGCCAGAGCTTGCACAGTATGCAATTGAGCTACTGGCCTGTCCTGCATCCAGCGTTCTTTCGGAACGCACATTCAGTGCTGCTGGAGGATTTGTCACGGATCACAGGGTGCGCCTGTCCACCGACTCGGTTGATCGACTGACTTTCATCAAGATGAACCAGTCTTGGATCACCACCAGCTACCACACACCTGATGCTGATATAACAGACTAATTGATTTTAACATGTCACATCCCTTCAAGACTGATGCTGATGCTGAGTGCCTGTGCTGTTATGTTGACTGGCTATCCTCCTCCTCCGAGTCCTCAATGATACGATTGATGATGATAGCTTGGAAGATCATTTTTGTTTATAGGTGCCGCCACCAGTGGCTAAGGCCCAATTTTTCAGCCCCTGTTTTACAGGGGCGTGTAATTACAATTTTTTTAGCAATAATTTGCCATAGGGCTCATTGCTGTGCTCCAAGTACAGTATCTGTGAGGGGTTGGAGTGTTGTGGCACCAGTGCCTAAGGCCCAATTTTTCAGCCCCTGTTTAACAGGGGCGTGTCATTACAATTTTTGAAGCAATACTTTGCAACAGGGCTCATTGCTGTGCTCCAAGTACAGTATCTGTGAGGGGTTGTAGTGTTGTGCCACCAGTGCCTAAGGCCCAATTTTTCAGCCCCTGTTCAACAGGGGCATGCAATTACAATTCTTGATCTAATAATTCACAGCAGGGTCCATTGCTGCACCCACCAAGAGTAACTCTGAGGGCTTACAGTCTTGTGGCAACGCCACCACCACCACCACCACGAAAGGCCCAATTTTTCAGCCCCTGTTCAAAAGGGGCATGTAATTACAATTCTTGATCTAATAATTCACAGCAGGGCCCATTGCTGCACCCACCAAGAGTAACTGTCAGGGCTTACAGTGTTGTGGCACCAGCACCACCATCAAAGCCCCAATTTTTACTACCACTGTTCAACAATTATATGTAATTAAAATTCCTGATATAATAGTTGACAGCAGGGCGTTCCAGCACCAACCAAGAGTAACTGAGTGCTTACAGTGTTGTGCCAACACCAACAACTAAGGGGCCTATTTCTGCAGAGTATATACGGCAGGTCCCTACTTTCAAACATCCAACTTACAAACGACTCCTACTTGCAAACGAAAGAAGACAACAGGAAGTGAGAGGAAATCTACCCCTAGAAAGGAAAATTCTCTCCTGTAAGAATAAATATGGGAGAAAGGGGTCTCATCTGTACTGATGCTTTATCAGCAATCCTTGTTTCAAGAAAAACACCACATTTCAAAAACAGTTGTCATTGGGACGGAAAGTGAGGTGAAATGTTCTGAACAGGGGCACAGACAGCAAAACAAATGTTACAGGGGTGATAACCCTTACCTATGTTTCCCAAAAAGTTTAAAAATAGATTTTTGGGCTGGAGCTACACTTCAACAATGTACCTGTTCAAAATTACAAACAGATTCTACATAAGAACAAACCTACAGTCCCTGTCTTGTATGCACCGCCTGTATACGGCTGTTCAGAGTATATAGGGCCTTTTTTATTTTATGTGCGGGGTTCCCCTTAATATCCATACAAGACCCAAAGGGGCTGGTAATGGGCTGGGGTAGGGGGGGGGTCATGGGGTAGCTATGCCATTTTTCTTAAAGAATTTCATCCATATTACCGGGACCAGACATTACATTAAAGCCGCAAGCAGTTTTAAATGGCTTTTTTTTCCTTTAGAAGTGTCATTTTGTGCAGGGACAGTTCTAAACACGGGAAACACGTGGCACTTCACAGGCATACTTTAGACACCCCCCAGGTACGATATTTAAAGGAATATTTGACTTTTTTTTTTTCACTTTATGCATCATTAAAATGACTGCTCCCGAAAAACGACCGTTTTTAAAACTTCTTTTTGCATTGATACATGTCCCCTGGTGCACAACCCGGGTTCCCAAACCCTATTTATGACAATAACATGCATAATAGTTGTTATAATTAGCACTTTAGAATTCGAACGTTCGCATCCATTGTATTTAATAGGGTTCTAATGTTCGTTCGAACTTTCGGTCCGTTCGAGGGTTCTGGTGCGAACCGAACCCGGGGGTGTTCGGCTCATCACTACTCCTCTCCCTCATGCACATCTGGTATGTGCACGCTCCCCAGGAAGGGGTAGGGTCCCCCCGGGGTCCCAATACATCTACCCATCGGCCTTTGAGATATGTCCGTCAGGGATCCGTAGATGTAAGAGTGCCCAGGTCCCATGGACACAGCTCCCCCTTCAATTTTCCCAGTTATCTAAAAGTAACAGAAACTAGAGGCGTAGTGCCTCCAGTGAAAAAGTTGGATAGGACCCAACTAGAAGAAAAAGGAAAGAGAGGAAACCTAGAAGCGAGAAGCGAGTGAGGAAGAAGACGAGGGGGGACAAAGGAGGAAGGAAAGGAAGAGGGGGGCAGGGGGGGTTAGGGGCTCGGGTATACCTGTCTCCCACCAAGAGTGACTATACTATACAGTTTTCAAGTCTCCTGTGAGTCTCTGGCACGTTGGGGGCAGGAGGCGGTGGTGCAACGACACCTCCGGGGTGCAGATATTCCAGGCGAGGGCTCAGGTGGGCAGCTCGACCCCTCTAAGGGTCTGCCCTTCGTATGAGAATCTAAAGATGTTCCACAGCTGCCAGGTCTTAGAGTATGTCTTGCGTCTGTGCTGACTAGATAAGATCAGGTCCTCCATGAGGCTGATATCGTCAACTCTTCTTAGCCATTGTGCAATGGACGGTGGGGAGGGGGATTTCCAGTTTAGGGGTATACAGGCCCTAGCAGCTTCCAGTAAATGGCGGACCACTGATTTCCTATATACCTTTGCAGGTGTGTCGGTTGCATGTAAGAGGAAGTAGGCCGGTGTCCCAGGGACAATACGGTCGGTGAATTTCTGGGTTACTCGCCTCACCTCCCCCCAAAAATTCTGCAGCCGTGGGCAGGACCAAAAGATGTGTAAGAGAGTCCCCTCTTCCCCCTGGCATCTCCAGCAGCGGTCAGAAGTGTCTGGGAACATTTTATGTAAGAGGGAAGGGGTCCTATACCAGCGTGTGAGCAGTTTCAAATTGGTTTCCTGGGTCTTGGTGCACAGAGAAGATTTGTGGGTGAACCGCAGTATATGTCGCTTCGTGTCATCTGAAAATTGGCAGTCGAGATCACGCTCCCACCTAGTGAGGCAGGGTACCTGTAGGGGCCCCGACGGTGTCATCAACATTGCATAACACACTGAAAGCACGTGTTGGGTCTTTCCCGATGCCATGCACATCTCCTCCAACGGGGTGGGGAGATGGCTAGCATCATTGGGCGAGGGTGGGATGCCCGCAAGGAAGTGGCTTAACTGTAGAGCCCTCAGAAAATCAAGGCCGTACGTACCCCTCGGGTCCGATAGCTCCTCATATGACCTCCACCTCCCCTGGGTACTAAAGTGAGATGCCTGATATAACCCCGCCTCCCTTAGTGCGAGAAATCTCCTATCTTGTAACCCTGGGGAGAAACGGGGGTGGCCCAGAACCGGCCGCAAAGGGGAGACTGGTGGCAAAAGTGAAGGCCGAGTCAGCTATGTCGAGCATATACCCAGGGTGTTACCTATCAAGGGGTGTCTTTTCAGGGGTGGTGGCAGGTCTGAATAGCACCAGGGAGCTCTGTCAAGGGGTATGTCACTCTGATCCTGTTCAACAGTCGTCCACAGTTTGGTGTCTCTATGTCTGCACCAATCCAGGAGTCGGTTAAGGTGAGCCGCCCTGTAGTATGCACGGACATCTGGCATTGCCAGGCCCCCATGCAACTTCGGGAGGCATAGTACACTCCTGCTCAGGCGTGGGTGTTTCCCGGCCCAAAGGAACTTTGTGAATGCAGCATGGACCTGTCTAAAATAGGACCCCGGTATAGCTATCGGGAGGGCTTGTAGGAGGTATAGAAACTTAGGCAGTATTGTCATTTTGAGGATGGCGCATCGGCCCAGCCACGAGTGGAGACCGCTGTCCCAGCCATCCAAAAGTCCCCGGACTGTTTTCAGTAGGGGAGGGAAGTTAAGTGCAAACAGTTTGGTTAGGGTCATGGGTATGGATGTCCCCAGATACCTCAGTGATGTGTCAGTCCATTGTAACATAAAATCTTCCCTAAGTTGTTTAAGTAGATGTTGAGCTATCCCCACTCCCATGGCCTCCGACTTGGAGAAGTTAATCTTTAGATTAGAGAGGGAGCCGTAGATCCCAAATTCTCTCAGAAGGTTCGGGAGGGACATCTTGGGGTTTGTAAGGGAGAACATCAGGTCATCTGCGTATGTCGAGACCTTATATTGCGACCCGTTCTTTTCCACCCCCGAGATGTCCGGATTTTGGCGTACGTGACAGAGGAAGGGCTCCAGGGTCAGGGCAAACAACAGGGGCGACAAGGGGCAGCCCTGTCTAGTCCCATTCCGAATGGGGAACGGGTCCGACAGTACCCCATTTGCCCTCACTCTGGCCGTCGGTGTTGTGTAGTTCGCGGTCACCCAATTCATCATCGTCTCCCCCAGTCCTATGTGCCTCAGTGTAGCAAACAGGAACCCCCAGTGGACCCGGTCGAAAGCCTTTTCGGCGTCTGTACCAAGGAATACGCAGGGCGTCTTAGTTTGGGCCGCGATGTGTAGCAGATTAAGGACCTTAGTGGTGTTGTCTCTGGCCTCTCTGAACGGGACAAAGCCCACCTGATCCAAGTGGATCAGGTCAGGGAGATGAGCTTGCATTCTAGAGGCCAAGATCTTGGTAAAGATCTTGAGGTCTGCGTTCAGTAGGGAGATCGGACGGTTGCTCCCACATAGCCCCGGGTCCTTGCCCTCCTTAGGTATAACTGAGATCTGTGCCAGGAGTGTAGTGTCATGGAAAGGTGTCCCCGAGCCTATACTGTTGAAGAGATCTACCATATGCTGGCCCAATGAGGGAAAAGGGTCCTGTAATAGGCAGTGGTGAAGCCATCAGGACCGGGGGCCTTGCCCGGCTTGGTATTCTTAAGGGCCACCTGGATTTCAGTCAGCGTAATGGGCTCCTCCAGGGCAGATCGTGTCTCTACCGGGAGTGAGGGCATAAAGGAGCGGTCTAGGTAGTCCTGTATGGTCTCCGGTGTGGGTCTTGCGTCTGGTAAATTGTAGAGGGAACGGTAGAAGGCCCCAAACTCTTGCGTGATGTGTTGGGGAAGACTAGCCTTCTGCCCGTTTATGGTCTGAATATGTGGTATGTAGGCCGCCGCCCGTTGCGCCTGCAGTGTTCTGGCCAACAGTCTTCCACACTTATTGCCTGCCTCATATGATTTCCTGCGGCAGATCTGCATCGCCGCCTTAGCTTTAAATAGGAGGAGATCTTTCAGCTGCGACTGAACCATATCTAGGTCCACTCCCAGCTGTTTGGATGGTGTAGCCTTATGGGCTGCCTCAAGGTCTTGTAACTTGGCGAGGAGCAGGTTGAGCTGCA
Source organism: Rana muscosa (assembly GCA_029206835.1). Lineage (NCBI taxonomy): Eukaryota > Metazoa > Chordata > Amphibia > Anura > Ranidae > Rana > Rana muscosa. The sequence continues at coordinate 86,802,818 of CM055121.1, forward strand.
CCATCCGCTCGCGTTTCAGCCTGGAGCCATGTCTAATAAGGGACCCCCGGATCACTGCTTTGTGGGCCTCCCACACCACCCCGGGGTCGCTATCTCCGGTTTTGTTTGTATTAAAATAACATCCCAATTCCCTGACCAAGTTGGCCAGAACTACCGGGTCTTGTAAGAGGCTTTCATTCAGTCTCCACGGATGGCGTTGCCACGTCGACGCGTCGGTCAGCGAATACCGAAGCCCAATTGGAGCATGGTCGGACCACGTGATAGACCAGATGTAGTTCTCCCGGATCGCGTGTAGTTGCCCATGGGGTATCAGGAAATAGTCTATACGTGAGTACGACTGGTGTGGTTTTGAAAAAAAGGTGAAGTCGCGTTCTCCTGGGTGCATAAGGCGCCAGGCGTCTATCAATTGGGCAGAGCACAGCGTATTTCCAACACGCTTGCGTAAGTCTCGAGAGGTGGAGGAAGTCCCGGATGAAGTGTCCTCCGTAGGAATCAACGGCATATTTAGGTCCCCTCCCAGTCCAGTTGTCCCACAGCGAAGCGTTGGAGCTGTTCCATGCGCTTCCTGATGAACGTGTCCTGGCGGTCATTCGGGGCATAGAGGTTAGCCAAGGTAATCTTCTTGTCACCCAGCATCCCTTTTAAACATAGGTAGCGGCCCTCTGCATCAGTCGCGGAATCTATAGTTTTCCAGGGGACCCTGGCCGAGATGAGGATGGACACCCCCCTGGACTTCGCCCCCGTGTGCTTTGAATGGAACACCGAGGGAAAGTGTCTATTTGTGAGTATCAGTATATTATTTTCCCTGAAGTGTGTCTCCTGGACAAATACTATATCCGCCCTCATGCGTCTCATGTCCTGTAGCAGCATCCGCCGCTTCTTGGGGGTGTTGAGTCCCTTAGCATTAAGGGACACGATGTGTATGTCACCCATTGTCAAATAGGGATTAGGTTGGGTCAGGTATTCAGGACCGGGGGAGGCAGAGGGAGGGGGACGTGGGACTGGAAAGAAACCAGTAAGATAAAGCAAGGCAGGAATGTAGCAGAAAAAGGTTGGTAAGAGTAAACCAGAGAAAAAAGAGAAACAGAAAAGTTAGGAGGCCAGCACCAGGGGGTGCAGCAGCAAAAGAGAGACTAAATTAGCCCTAATGGCTTAGGTACTCCCACGGGAAAGTCCCAGTACTGGAGCACAGTCCTAAGTAGGGTAGTGGACAGACAAAGCCATGGTACAAGCTCCCCGCCCTCTCCGCCCACCCCCGGCAACCTATGAACATAAGGTAAATGGTAAACCGTAACAACTAAACAAGCAATATTTAACATTGGCATATAGAAGTAAACTTCCTTATATATCGAACAGATTTAAGCGACTGCATTACATAAGTCAGTGCAACATCACAGAGGCCCTGAGTTTCATGTCCCTTCCCATCCATCCATATCCCCCCATCCCCCATTTCTCTACCAGTCAGATATGAGTATCGTGACCCAACAGCTTGCAGGTCCTGAAAAAGAACTTCAGCGCTCGTTAGTCAGCGGGGAGATATTATGAGCTCCGGACAGCCGGTATGTGAAACAACAAAAATAAAACAAGAACAACAAGAATTCACATCAACGGGCCGTTGGTTGCCATCCCCCTCCCCCACCCGGGGCTGAATATCCGGTTAAACACATCTAGCCCCCCCCCCGGATTCCACCCTCTCTGCTGCCTGCCCTGCCTCAACCAGACAGGCAAGGTGTTGCCAATATGCAAAGGCACCGCCGGGAGTGTATCCGCAACATGGATCCTGGAGGGTCACCTATGTCCGGGGGGGGGGAGAACGCGAACCGCAATCAGGGGGGGCACCCCCCTGCAGCGACCCCGCTCCGGTCTCCAGGGCAGGCAACCAGCTCCACGGGGGTAGCCCCAGGGAACTTAACGTATAGGGTCTCCAGCAGAGTGCTGTCTCCCCTCTCCCCCCGTGTATGTTGTCTCGCATGGGCCGGGACGGGAGGAGGAGGGCGGCCGACTACCCGCAGGACGCTGCGCCACAGTTTCAATGAAGGGGTCAGGTTAAACCATACGGGGAAGGGAGAGTGGCCGGGGGAACCATTCAGGCGGGATTCCACGAATGACCCAGGGCTGCTTAGCGAGCAATTGTCAAGATAGGGTGGCCCTAGGCCTACTCACGCGGCCCTCCTCCAGACACTGACCTTCGCCTTCGCCTGCCCCTCTGATGGCGGGCGGTAATGGGCCTTGTTGTGCGGCTGGTCCCGATCTGCCCAACTGACGTGGAAGTATCTGAAGACCAGTCCGGGACCTGCATCGGTGTCGCTTCCAGAAAGCGGAACAAGGCAGGCAGGTCAGCTGCGGTCTGGAGCGTGAATGATCCGGATTCTCTGCGGAAGGTCACAGAGAGCGGATATCCCCACCTGTAGGCAATGTCCTTCTGCTATATCCAGGACAGGGTGAAGCAGGGCTCTCCTCCACAGAGTCGCTGTCGACAGGTCCGGTAAGATCCGGATCCGTGCGTCTCCCTTCTCGACGTCGCCATGGCCCCAAGCCGCCCGCAGGATCGCCTCTTTCTGCGCGTATCTGTGCAGTCTACAGATCACATCCTGAGGCCTGTCCGGATCCACAGGCTTAGGTCCTAAGGCCCTGTGCGCCCTGTCCAAGATGACATCCGCCGCGGGGTCCTCCAGCACCGTCCGGAACACTTCTGTCACCACAGCTCTGACGTCTTTCAGGGACTCCGGGACGCCTCTTAGCCGTAAGACGTTGCGTCGGCTGAGGTCCTCAATGTCCTCTAAGTGGAGCTGGAGGGCAATCGCGGTGTCCCGGTGCTGGTCTCTCGAGCGTTCCAAATCGGAGACCCTGCTTTCGAGGGAGGACAGGGAAGTCTCTCCCGATCCCACTCGGTCTGCCAGGGTAGATACTTCTCCCCTCACCTCCTGGATGTCTCTCCGATGTGTTTCCTCTAGTCGGAGGATCAGGGCCTCTATGGCTGTCTGGGTTGGAAGGGCTTGCAGCATCTCACGGATGTCTTGATCCAGGCCCAAAGCCTCCGGCCTGTGTGGGGAGGACATCTCGGCACTCTGGGAGTCTGTAAACAAATCTTAAGAGCAATCAGGGGGTGCAGGAAACTCCGGTCCAGAGGCCCCAGTGTCCAGTGCTTGTGCCCTTCGCAGTCCTTCACGTGTAGTGCCACATGCTGCCGCAGCTTTCGTCCCGGAGGAGGCGTCTTTGGCGTTGAAATAACGGCGTATTTCACCCAAAAACTTGCCTGCAGGGGTCCCCTTTGTCACCGCTCGAGTCCTATGTTTTTTGAGTGAGCTCATGCCGGTCTACTATCGTGGGGTTGCCGAGGAATAGGGGATCAGGCCCGGAGCTCGAAGGAAACACAGCCTCACACAGCCATGTCCAGGCCACGCCCCCGTACTCAACCGTTTTAATCCATGCACCTCCAGCCAGTTTGATCTGCTGGATGACTGTTTTCATGTTGGTTATTGGGCATCATATGCTCCCACCAAGTTGGGGTGGTGAGGAGCCGGGAGGGTGGGGAAACGCTTGATTAGTGATGAGCCGAACACCCCCGGTTTCTGTTCGCACCAGAACCCGCGAACGGACCGAAAGTTCGCACGAACATTAGAACCCTATTAAATACAATGGATGCGAACGTTCAAAATCTAAAGTGCTAATTATAACGACTATTAGGCATGTTATTGTCCTAAAAAGGGTTTGGGAACCCGGGTTCTGCACCAGGGGACATGTATCAATGCAAAAATAAGTTTTAAAAACGTCAGTTTTTCGGGAGCAGTCATTTTAATGATGCATAAAGTGAAAAAAAAAAGTTAAATATTCCTTTAAATATCGTACCTGGGGGGTGTCTAAAGTATGCCTGTGAAGTGCCATGTGTTTCCCGTGTTTAGAACTGTCCCTGCACAAAATTACATTTCTAAAGGAAAAAAAGCCATTTAAAACTGCTTGCGGCTTTAATGTAATGTCTGGTCCTGGTAATATGGATGAAAATCTTTAAGAAAAATGGCATAGCTACCCCATCACCCCCTCCCCCTACCCCAGTCCATTACTAGCCCCTTTGGGTCTTGTATGGATATTAAGGGGAACCCCGCACACAAAATAAAAAAGGCCCTATATACTCTGAACAGCTGTATACAGGTGGTGCATACAAGACAGGGACTGTAGGTTTGTTCTTATGTAGAATCTGTTTGTAATTTTGAACAGGTACATTGTTTAAGTGTAGCTCCAGCCAAAAAATCTATTTTTAAGCTTTTTGGAAAACATAGGGAAGGGTTATCACCCCTGTAACATTTGTTTTGCTGTCTGTGCCCCTGTTCAGAACATTTCACCTCACTTTCCGTCCCAATGACAAATGTTTTTGAAAATTTGGGGTTTTTATTGAAACAAGAATTGGTGATAAAGCATCAGTGGAGAGGAGACACTTTTTTCCCATATTAACTCTTACAGGAGAGAATTTGCCTTCCTAGGGGTAGATTTTCTCTCACTTCCTGTTGTATCCTTCCGTTTGCAAGGAGGAGTCGTTTGTAAGTTGGATGTTTGAAAGTAGGGGCCTGCCGTATATACTCTGCTGAAATTGGGCCTTAGGCACTGGTGCCACAACACTGCAACCCCTCACAGATACTGTACTTGGAGCACAGCAATGAGCCCTGTTGCAAAGTATTGCATCAAAAATTGTAATTACACGCCCCTGTTAAACAGGGGCTGAAAAATTGGGCCTTAGGCACTGGTGCTGGTGCCACGACACTGCAACCTCTCCCAGATACTCTAGTTGGAGTGCAGGAATGAGCCCTGCTGCAAAGCATTGCATAAAAAATTGTAATAACACGCCCCTGTTAAACAGGGCCTGAAAAATTGGGCCTTAGCCACTGGTGCTGGTGCCACGACACTGCAACCTCTCCCAGATACTCTAGTTGGAGTGCAGGAATGAGCGCTGCTGCAAAGCATTGCATAAAAAATTGTAATTACATGCCCCTGTTAAACAGGGGCTGAAAAATTGGGCCTTAGCCACTGGTGGCGGCACCCAGAAACAAAAATGTTCTTCCAAGCTATCATCAATCGGATCATTGAGGAGGAGGAGGATAGTCAGTCAACATAACAGGACAGTCACTCAGCATCAGCATCAGTCTTGAAGGGATGTGACATTTGAAAATAAATTAGTCTGTTATATCAGCTTCAGGTGTTTGGTAGCTGGTGGTGATCCAAGACTGGTTCATCTTTATGAAGGTCAGTCGATCAACAGAGTCGGTGGACAGGCGCACCCTGTGATCCGTGACAAATCCTCCAGCAGCACTGAATGTGCGTTCTGAAAGAACGCTGGATGCAGGACAGGCCAGTAGCTCAATTGCATACTGTGCGTACATGAACATTTTAACCACTTCCCGCCCAGTCAATAGCATATTGACGTCCGGGAAGTGGTTGTGTTATCCACACTGGAAGTCATATGACGTCCTGCAGGATAACAGCCGCCGCGCGCCCGGGAGGCGCGCATCGCGGCGATCGGTGGAGCGGTGTGTCAGTCTGACACACCGCTCCACTGATCTCGGTAAAGAGCCTCCGGCGGAGGCTTTTTACCATGTGATCAGCCGTGTCCAATCACGGCTGATCACGATGTAAACAGGAAGAGCCATTGATCGTCTCTTCCTCACTCGCGTCTGACAGACGCGAGTAGAGGAGAGCCGATTGGCGGCTCTCCTGACAGGGGGGGTTCGCGCTGATTGTTTTTCAGTGCAGCCCCCCCTCGGATACCCACACTGGACCACCAGGGAAGCCCCCCAGGACCACCAGGGAAGCCCCAAGCATGTGGATGGCCCCCATGGCCATCCACATGTAGTAAAACAAAAATAAAATAAAAAAAACATAACAAAAATATGCCAATCAGTGCCCACAAATGGGCACTGACTGGCACTACCACAATGTGTGGTGGCTGGCATTGCTGGGCATCAGTGTCCATCAGTGCCACCTACTAGTGTCCATCAGTGCCACCTATCAGTGCCCATCCGTGCCCATCTGTGCCCATAAGTGCCCACCTATCAGTGCCTGTCCGTGCCACCTATCAGTGCCACCCATAAGTGCCCATCAGTGCCGCCTATAAGTGCCCATAAGTGCCGCCTATGAGTGCCAATCAGTGCCGCCTATGAGTGCCAATCAGTGCCACCTATAAGTGCCCATCAGTGCCGCATACCAGTGCCACATATCAATGCCCATCAGTGCCCATCATCAGTGCCCATCAGTGCCACCTCATCAGTGCCACCTCATTGGTGCCACCTCATTGGTGCCCATCAGTGTCGCCTTATCAGTGCCCTTCAGTGTCGCCTTATCAGTGCCCGTAATTGAAGTAGAAAAGGTACTTATTTACAAAAAAAATTAACAGAAACAAAGAAAAACATAGTTTTTTTTTAAATTTTCGCTCTTTTTTTATTTGTTGTGCAAAAAATAAAAATCGCAGAGGCGATCAAATACCACCGAAAGAGAGCTCTATTTGTGGGAACAAAATGATAAAAAATTTGTTTGGGTACAGTATAGCATGACCGCGCAATTGTCATTCAAATTGCGACAGCGCTGAAAGCTCAAAATTGGCTTGGGCAGGAAGCTTTATAAGTGCATGGTATTGAAGTGGTTAAATAAACAAATCATTTTTGATTTATTTTGAATCTATGATGTGGAAACATAATAATTCATAACCCACCCTCCCCTTTTTGGTTTCTTTGGTTCCCTTTATATTTAATATTCACGGCTATCCAACTTTTGAATTAGCGCAGTTTTTCTTCTTTTTTCCAGTAGCTCAATTGCATACTGTGCAAGCTCTGGCCAGTGATCCATCCTCAAAACCCAGTAAGCCAGAGGATTTTCGGTGGGGAAGGTGTCCAAGTCTGACCTTGCCCCTAGGTATTCCTGCACCATGTATATCAGACGCTGGCGATGGTTACTGGAACCGATCATACCTTGGGGCTGCGGACTATAGAATTGTCTGAACGCATCGATCAGACGGCCACCTTCCCCACCGCTCCTTCTTTGACGTACCGAAGCCTCAGCAACTCGTTGTCCAGGACCAGGAGTTTGTAACCTCCCAGTCTCTGGGAACGCGTTGCACAGACCTTTCTGCAAGGCCTCCCGGAGTTATCTCATCTTCTGCTCCCTCTGCGATGGTAAGATAAGGTCCGCAACCTTACCCTTGTACCGTGGATCAAGGAGAGTGGCCAGCCAGTATTGGTCCCTCTCCTTGATCCGAAGAATACGAGGATCCTTCCGCAGACTTTGCAGGATCAGGGAGGCCATGCAGCGTAGGTTAGCTGAGGCATTCGGTCCGGAGTCCTCTGGGTCACTAAGGACGACATGATCCGCAGCCACCTCCTCCCAGCCACGTACAAGTCCACGGGTTTCTTGGGACTGTAAGGCCTCGTACACACGAACTTGCTGGCAGAGATTTTTTGCCGAGAAATTCGTTCGTGTGTATGGTTTCTCGTCAAGAAAAGCGACAAGAATCTCGACGAGAAAATAGAGATCCTGCTCTCTATTTTCTCGTTGAGATTCTCGTCAGCCTGTTTCTCGACGAGAAAATTGTGTGTGTGTACACTTACCTTTTCGCCGGGAAGCCCGCGCATGCTCGAAATGACTTTGACGCATGCGCGGTAGCTTCCTAGGCATGGATAGGGTATACCAAGATGGCGGCGACGGCATCGAATGTGACGAGCGCATGCTCGTCGTAGTCGATGACGTCACCGCGTACGCTCCATTCAAAGAACCGCAGGTTCTTTGAATCGAGCGTGTGTACACTCGGCCGGGACAATTTTCTTGTCCAAGAATCTCGTCGAAAAAAACAACATGTTTTTTTCGACGAGAATCTCGGCCGTGTGTACGAGGCCTTAATCATCCCTAAAAGACTGCTGCTGATGATGCTGAGTGCCAGGCTCCACCTCCATGCTGACACAATCCTCCTCCTCCTCCTCCTCCTCTTCCTGTGCGATGGGTGGGACAGAAGGAACACTGTCTGGGTAAAGGGGGCCTTGAGAGGCAAGGAAGTCCTCCTCTTCCTGCCTCTGTTCTGCCTCAAGTGCCCTGTCCATTATTCCACGCAGCGTATGTTCCAACAGGTGGACAAGAGGTACAGTGTCACTGATGCATGCACTGTCACTGCTCACCATCCTTGTGGCCTCCTCAAATGGTGCCAGGACAGTGCATGCATCCCTGATCATGCCCCACTCGCGTGGTGAAAAAAACCCGAGCTCCCCTGACCCTGTCCTATTGCCGTAGTCGCACAGGTACTCATTGATGGCCCTCTGCTGCGTGTGCAGCATGGCCAACGTTGAGTTCCACCTGGTGGGCATGTCACATATAAGGCGGTTCTTGGGCAGGTTCAACTCCTTTTGCAGCTCAGCCAGGCGAGCACTGGCATTATAAGATCTGCGGAAATGCACACAGACTTTCCTGGTATGCCTCAGGACATCCTGTAAGCCCGGGTACCTGCCCAAGAACCGCTGCACCACCAGGTTAAGGATGTGAGCCACACAGGGCACATGGGTCAGTTGTCCCTGTCGGAGGGTGGAGAGGAGGTTGGTGCCATTGTCGCAAACCACCATTCCTGGCTTAAGCAGGCGTGGCGTCAACCACCTCTCGGCCTGCCCCTGCAGAGCAGACAGAACCTCTGCCCCAGTGTGGCTCCTGTCCCCAAAACACACCAGCGCAAGCACGGCATGGCATCTTTTTGCCTGCGTAATTGCGTAGCCCCTTGAATGCCTACGGAGCACCGCTGGTTCCGAGGACAAAGCACAGGAAGAGGCCATGGAGGAAGAAGAAGAGGAGGGGGTGGAGGAGAGAGGTGTGTCACAACCAGTAGTAGCATTTTGGAGGCGTGGCGGCAGAACAACCTCCAACACTACTGCACCTTGTCCTGCATCCTTCCCAGCTGCCAAAAGAGTGACCCAATGGGCCGTGAAAGAAAGGTAACGTCCCTGTCCATGCCTGCTGGACCATGAGTCAGCGGTAATATGCACCTTAGCGCTGACCGCCCTGTCCAGCGAGGCCAAGACATTGCCTTCCACATGCCGGTAGAGAGCCGGAATCGCCTTGCGTGAGAAAAAGTGGCGTTTGGGAACCTGCCACTGAGGAGCTGCACATTGCACAAACTCACGGAAGGGGGCCGAGTCTACCAACTGAAAAGGCAGCAGTTGAAGCGCTAGCAATTTAGCCAAGCTAGCATTCAACCGCTGGGCATGTGGATGGCTGGGAGTGAACTTCTTTCGATGGTCCAGCAGCTGGGGCAGGGAAATTTGCCTGCTAGAATCGGACGTCTGTGTACTGCTAGCAGAGTTCCCGCAAGTACTTGGCTGTGACACACCTAATTCTACACCTTCATTCCTCTCAGTGCAGGTTTCTGAGAGGACTGAAGGTATAGTGGGGTTGGAGATCCCAGCTGATGCCGTGTAAGGAGACGTCCGCTTTGTTCTTTGGTGTGGGTCTTTAAGGTAGGCTTGCCAACGAGCTGCATGGCAGGTCAACATATGCCTGGTCAAGCATGTGGTGCCCAAGCGGGTGATGTTTTGGCCACGCGATATACGCTTGAGACATATGTTGCAAACAGCAGCTGTGCGATCGATCTGATGCACTCGACTCAAAAAATTCCCACACCAAAGAACTTTTTGAATAACGGGCAGAGGCAGCGCCCTGCACAGGCGGAGTTCTGCGGTGTTATTCCGTCAGTGTGCTGCCCTTACGCTGGCCCCCCGAGGGCATCCTGCCTCGTTGGAGATGTGCCTCCTCCTCATCCTCCTCCTCCTCCTCCTCTCTCCTATTAGGCACCCACGTGGAGTCAGTGACCTCATCATCCCCTCCCTCCTCATCACTGGAGCCAATCTGGCAGTATGCTGCAGCTGCTGGAACATGACTGCCAGATTGGTGTCCTTCTTGAGCATCCCCTCTCTCTGCTCTCACGCTACTGCCTTCCTCTAGCTGGGTATCATCATCAGACCCTTCGAAACGCTGGGCATCCTCCTGGAGCATGTACCCAACACTGTGCTCAAACAGTTCGGGGGACTCCTCAGGAGGACATGGTTGGTCTAGGGAAGGAGTGACTGATGATGACATTGATACCAGGGAAGAGGACGCTTTGGCAGCTGCTTTGCCAGTACCCTGAGCCTGGGTGAGAGAGGATGAGGAGGATGAGGAGGGCTTGGTCATCCACTCTACCAAGTCTTCGGCATGATGCGGCTCAACACGTCCAGCTGCCGAAAAGAAGGACAAGTGTGTCCCATGGCCACGTGCTGATGGCGATGCACCGCGTCCACGACCAGCACTGTTGTCTCTAGACACAGAGCCTGCTTGCCCTCTTTTATTGGCTCCTGACTGTCTGCCTCTCCTTGTTTGCCTTCCAGACATTCTAATGGCCTGCAGGGAGATGGGAAAACCAGCAATAAGGCCTAGCTTCAGGAGTATAATTTGCAGGAATCACACTACGCCTGCTGTAAGTGCTGCAAATGCCTGTTGGTGTAACACACCAGGAAAACACTGCAATACGGGCTAACTTCAGGTGTATAATGTGCAGGAGGCACACTCCGCCCGCTGTAAGTGCTGCAAATGCCTGTTGGTGTAACACACCAGGAAAACACAGCAATACGGGCTAACTTCAGGTGTATAATGTGCAGGAGGCACACTCCGCCCGCTGTAAGTGCTGCAAATGCCTGTTGGTGTAACACACCAGGAAAACACAGCAATATGGGATAACTTCAGGTGTATAATGTGCAGGAGGCACACTCCACCCGCTGTAAGTGCTGCAAATGCCTGTTGGTGTAACACACCAGAAAAACACAGCAATACGGGCTAACTTCAGGTGTATAATGTGCAGGAGGCACACTCCGCCTGCTGTAAGTGCTGCAAATGCCTGTTGGTGTAACACACCAGGAAAACACAGCAATACGGGCTAACTTCAGGTGTATAATGTGCAGGAGGCACACTCCGCCCGCTGTAAGTGCTGCAAATGCCTGTTGGTGTAACACACCAGGAAAACACAGCAATACGGGCTAACTTCAGGTGTATAATGTGCAGGAGGCACACTCCGCCCGCTGTAAGTGCTGCAAATGCCTGTTGGTGTAACACACCAGGAAAACAAAGCAATACAGGCTAACTTCAGGTGTATAATGTGCAGGAGGCACACTCCGCCCGTTGTAAGTGCTGCAAATGCCTGTTGGTGTAACACACCAGGAAAACACAGCAATACGGGCTAACTTCAGGTGTATAATGTGCAGGAGGCACACTCCGCCCGCTGTAAGTGCTGCAAATGCCTGTTGGTGTAACACACCAGGAAAACACAGCAATACGGGCTAACTTCAGGTGTATAATGTGCAGGAGGCACACTCCGCCCGCTGTAAGTGCTGCAAATGCCTGTTGGTGTAACACACCAGGAAAACACAGCAATACGGGCTAGCTTCAGGTGTATACTGTGCAGGAGGCTTAGCAACAATGACACTGACACTGTCCCCTGCCTATCCTTCTCTCTCCCTGCACACAAGGTTTATCAAAGTATATGACACTGACACTCTCCCTGCCTATCCTTCTCTCTCCCTGCACACAAGGTTTAGTAAAGAATATGACACTGACACTGCCCCCTGCCTATCCTTCTCTCTCCCTGCACACAAGGTTTAGCAAATAATATGACACTGACACTGTCCCCTGCCTATCCTTCTCTCTCCCTGCACACAAGGTTTAGCAAAGAATATGACACTGACACTCTCCCTGCCTATCCTTCTCTCTCCCTGCACACAAGGTTTAGCAAAGAGTATGACACTGACACTGTCCCCTGCCTATCCTTCTCTCTCCCTACACACAAGGTTTAGCAAAGAATATGACACTGACACTCTCCCTGCCTTTCCTTTTCTCTCCCTGCACACAAGGTTTAGCAAAGAATATGACACTGACACTGTCCCCTGCCTATCCTTCTCTCTCCCTGCACACAAGGTTTAGCAAAGAATATGACACTGACACTCTCCTTGCCTATCCTTCTCTCTCCCTGCACACAAGAATAGCACAAAGAATATCAACACTGTCCCTGCCTATCCTTCTCTTTCCCTGCGCCGGAACACACTACACAAGGCCACCCGCTGGCGGCCTTTTATAGTGTGGGGCGTGGGCTAAACCCCCTGAGCTATAATTGGCCACAGGCAACCTGCCTGTGGCCAATTATGGCTCTCCTAGCTGCCGGCGCTGTGATTGGCCAAGCATGCGGGGTCACAGTGCATGCTTGGCCAATCACAGCGCCGGGATTGCACTGCGCCAGTGTATTGTGGGCCGTTCGTGTCACTCGAATTTGGCGCGAACGGCCCAAATTGTTCGATGTTCGCTGAACGGTCGAACAGCCGATGTTCGAGTCGAACGTATGTTCGACTCGAACACCGAGCTCATCCCTACGCTTGATCAATGCATAAGACCTTTGGGTTGAATTCCACTATTGAATATATGTTATGTTATTGGATTGCACTCCAGGACTCCTATGGGTACAATATGCATTATTCAGATGCAAGCATATGGGTAATAGTCCCTTTACAATGTCTTGACACTGCCCTTCTGGTCTACCTTTACACTACCTGTCCACAGACCACATGACCTCAATTACATTTCTGACATGGAACGTGCGGGGGGTGCGCAACAAAATCAAGCGCTCTGCTGCTCTCACGTTCCTAAAATCGCAGAGACCAGATGTCATAGCTCTGATGGAGACCCATGTTACAGGTCACCTGCAGGCTGCTCTAAAGCACCCCTGAATAGGATGGGCATACCATAGCACGTACACAAACCTATCCAGGAGGGTTTCTGTCCTTAGTGCTAAATCTACACCTTTCAAACTGATTTCAATGGTGTCGGAGCAGCAGGGCAGGTATTTATTTCTTCATGCTGCCATAGGGGGAACCCCTTTGTTGATATTAGCCTGCTATATCCCTCCCCCATACAGTTTGAAAGTCGTCACGGAAGGCCTGGCCTATATGGCTTAGAGCCCGACGGTCCCAGCTGTATGGATGGGAGATTTCAACATGACCATGACCCCCACAATGAACCGCACAGTACAAACTGGGGTACCAGCCAACTGTAACAACTGTAACAACACCCCGAGTATGAAAGGGGTTAAAGCCGTTTAGGATATTCCATTCCCAAACACCAAGGCAGCTACCGACACTCCAGTCAGGCGAACAAGACCCATAAGAATAATTCTCCTCCAATAACAAGGTTGAGGTTTTAAGCAGGACTGACCATCTTTATTGAACAGACCACAAGTTTTATACACAGTTAAAAGAGGAGGTGCATCATATTTCTCTGGGAATACCAGACCTAATTAACATGCTAATTACCTAATTCCTTTTAACAGCCTGGCTCTCTCAGAGTTTCCTAGCCAGGCTGTCTTCTGAACTTCAATACACAATATCACAGGAATCCTTTCATACAATACAGGATTAATTAGCCCAAGCCCCCATGAAAGGATCCTTAGTTAGTCTGGATTCATTAAAATTACAACAGACAACAGACAGGTGGGTCTGTCCCATTCCAAGTAATCCAAGACATTTTCTTAATGTCCATTATTTTCTTGCTCACCCTATTCCCCTATTGGACATAGGGTGATTTAGACATAAGAGGTGCATGGGGAGCTGAAGCAAGGGTATCTCATACTTTCTAAGGGATTCTGGGTTCCCCGGGCCCTCCCGTTACAACAACATACCACAACAAACTCGACTGTGCCGCACACTGACTGAGTTTGCATTGATAGATGTACGGAGATACCAAAACCCAACCACCAGAGCATATAGCATATAGGTTGACGGCGCTATATGGGTACCTTAAATAAAAATAATAATATAATGAGATACTATGTACAGGGATAGGGAGAATTGTAGACACGCACCCACACTCACTCAGGTTGAACTGGATGGAATGGTGTCTTTATTCAACCTTACTAACTATGTAACTATGTAACTATATACATGTCACTCCACTAGCCATGACGCAATGGGGGTTATTTACGAAAGGCAAATCCACTTTGCACTACAAGTGCAAACTACAAGTGCAAAGTGCACTTGAAATTGCACTGAAAGTGCACTTGGAAGTGCAGTCGCTGTAAATCTGAGGGGTAGATCTGAAATGAGGGGAAGCTCTGCTGATTTTATTATGCAATCAAGTGCAAGCTAAAATGCTGTTTTTTATTTTCCTTGCATGTTACCCTCGGATCTACAGCGACTGCACTTCCAAGTGCACTTTCAATGCAATTTCAAGTGCACTTTGCACTTGTAGTTTGCACTTGTAGTGCAAAGTGGATTTGCCTTTAGTAAATAACCCCCACTGTCCAGAATAGATTTTATAACGGTCTCTAAAACACTTCTACCTAAGGTTACAGGGTCAGGCTTCGCACCCAGGGCCCTTTCGGATCATTCCCCATGCTGGATGATGGCATCACTGCTAATATCATCCCCTATGCAAGTATGGAGGCTCAATCCCTACTGGTGGTCTGTACTGCCTGAACACGATTATATAGCGAGGGAACTACAGTTCTTCTTTACTGCTAATCAGGACTCATTCACATTTGACTCGCAATGGGACACATTTAAATTACACGCACATAGGATCCTGTCCACGCGAATAAATAGACACAAACAGTCATCTAAACTCATAATACAACGGTCATCAAGTAAACTACAAGAACTAGAAGAGACATACAACGTACACCTCTCTCCTGAAAACTTACATAGGGTCAAACTACAGGCCCACACGGTTACACAATTATATACCGAGAAAGCTAGACAGCGTATGTTCTTTTGTAAACAGCGGGTCTTTGAGCATGGGGAGAGAGCCGGGAAGCTACTGGCCTATTTAGCCCACTTGGATGACAAGCCACCGGTGGTTGTTTCTTTAGCCAAACCGGATGGGACTACCGTTACTGACCCACCCCAAGTTGCAGCTAAATTAAAAAGCTTCTCTAGCGACCTGTACAAATCAAAATGCACACATACCCAGCAGGACATCCAAAATGATCTACATACTATACAATTCCCTCGCTTGAACCCCAAATAAGTAAAAATGATAAAGACACCCATAACTACCAAGGATATCACTGAGGCACTATCCCAACTAGCTAAATCTAAATTGCCAGGTTTGGATGGACTTTCCTTAGCATTCTCTACCACCTTTTCGGAAATACTTATTCCAAAACTAAAGACCCTGTACCAATCTATATTTGACCTGGGAATACTTCCGTCCTCAACGCAATAAGCCCAAATCATCGTTCTTCCAAAACCAGGCAAAGACCCTCACTACCTTGCATCGTATCGCCCTATTTCCCTGTTACCCATCGGATATAAAAATACTTGCTAAAATCCTTGCCTCTCGTTTAAACACAGTCATACTCTCCTTAGTCCACCCAGACCAAACCGGATTCATGCCGGGGAAAAATACCGCTATGAACATCAGACGACTGCTCATGAATATTCAGGCCCAACATGACAATTCCGGAGCCAGGGTGGTGGTGGCCTTGAATACAGCCAAGGCCTTTGATTTAATCGAATGGAAGTATCTGTGGGAGTGCCTTCATGGCTTTGGTTTTGGACCAAACTTTATTAAGTGGGTACAGCTCTAATACCAGACACCTAAAGCACGGAAACTCGTAAATTGATGGCTGTTAGACCAATTACCCCTTGAAAGGGGCACACATCAGGACTGCCCCCTCTCCCCCCTGCTATATGCCCTAGCAGCCGAACCTCTAGCCATAGCCATTAGGGCAGATCCCAATATAGCTGGCTTACGCCAGGGGTCTTCATTGGAAAAAATAGGCCTTTATGCAGATGATACTATACTCTACTTAGCAGACCAGGGAACTTTATTACAAGCTGCGCTAGAGATTATTGAGAAGCTGGGAAAGCTCTCTGGATTGCGCATTAATTGGGACAAATCCCAGATCCTTCCTCTGGACCTATACTCCCCATAAATCCTGAACTACCCTTAACTAGAGTGTCAACGATTAAATATTTGGGAGTGGTGGTTACAAGGAATCTTAGGGATTATTTTCCTCTTAATGTGGAACCTTTATTTGCATTGGTCAAAAATAAAACGCAAGACTGGTCTAGATTACCACTGGGAGTGATGGGGCGAATAAATATAATCAAGATGATCCTTCTAACTAAAATGATATACATGATATTGCATGCCCCCTTATACACCCCCCTGAAAATCTTCAAACAGATTGAAGCCATCCTAAACTCCTTTGTGTGGGGTCACAGCAGACACAAGTTAGCCTGGTATATTCTCAAAAACCCCACATCCATGGGAGGAACTTCCTTCCCAGACTTACAGGATTACTACCTAGACTCTCAGCTCTCTCATCTGTACCACTTTAATACGACTGAGTTGCAGCGCTACAGATTCCTGGTCTGCGACAGTCCTGGACATCGGCGTATACTCCTATTCAAACCATTCTCAGAGGGGGACAAACACGCTGAAGGTCCCCTCAATGTAATGAGGGGATGCTTTTACATCACCAAAGGGTATGGGACACCACCTTGAAAAAACAAAATATGGGTCAGATTCACTCTCACACCCCATTATGGCTCAACAGCCATATGCCCAAACTGCACACCATCCCAGATCTGGCTGTATGGGCCTCATATGGGATACTCTACTTACATCAGGTTCTGACGGCGTCTGGGCCTAAAACATTTCAGTCACTTAAAGAAGAATTCTCGCTCCCGAACCATTTATTGTTTAGATACCTACAGCTTTGCTGTGCTGTACGGACCCAACTTATTAATTTTGTAGTCACATTAGACACACCCCCTGTCCTAAACATTATCCTGGGCACGGAACCTTCTAAACTCATATCTACCCTTTACTCTACACTTAGACTCCATAGGACGATAGCAGTAACCCAGACAGCTAAAATTGCTTGCAAGCAAGATGTAGGGCCTATCAGTGATTCGGACTGGGAAGAAATTCTTGAAGGTGTTAAGACAACATTCCCTAAACTATCAAATAGACTGATGCAATTATACTTCGTACATAGAGCTTACCTGACACCATTACGACTGGCCAAGTTTCAACCCACACGCAATCCATCATATCCCCTATGTGCTACAGCCCCCGGTACGTTCTATCATTTGATATGGAGCTGCCCTAATATACAAACCTACTGGCTACAAGTTGGCTTCCTCCATGATAACATGGGATCCCCTGTGGTCTTGGACCCGAAACTGTGTCTGCTGGGCTTATTGCCAGATACAGAGGTAGACAAATATCAAGCCATATTTATGTATGAGACTCTCTTTTTAGCACGAAAAGTTGTGGCTAGGCTCTGGATGCAGGTATCACCACCCACAATCCAGAACTGGAAAAAGGATATCAACGACACCCTTCCATTTAAAAAACTGATCTACACCCATAGAGGATGTTTACATAAATACTTCAGAGTGTGGGATAGATGGCTGGAGGATGGCGAGACATGTAATTAACTGAATCACACCCATTTGTGAACTATACCACACCTTGGGGTTGTACCGTTGAGCAATAGCCCTGGACTCTCCCCAGTTCTTTTCTTCTCCCCTTTCTATTTTATTCCCCTAGGAACCGGAGAGGGAGGAAGATACCAATAAGGTTCAAGGTGTCATACTTTCTACCTGAGTTGTTCGGATCATTAAGATCAAGACGATTGTACCTCTACTTACCATGTTTGACAAATGTATCCAATTCCATTGTATTAAGTTCTTTTCATCTCAATAAAGTTGGTTTTTCCAATTAAAAATGTTTGCAGGCATTCTTGAAGTCCCTGAAACTCCGTTGGTCCCCAGAAAAGTGCACAGGAGTGAGGACTCTGGGTTCCAGAGGAGGCAGTACCACAGCAGGTTGAGCCACAGTCGTTGAACTGGAAGGTACTGTCGTAAGGGAGGAGCTTGTTGCTGGGTTTGGCTCAGCAGAAGTTATTTAAGCAGTGAGCAAATGGAAATGCCCCTCAAGCTGGAAGTAGCCATCTTGCATAATCGTGACTGCTTTTGTCAGGGCAGTCATCGGTTAACACAGAGCTTCCAGTGCGGAAGCACCTCTCAGCCTCAGACATAATAGCTGTTTGATACTATCACGTATCGGGTGTTGGAGGCCAATGGAGAGAGGGCTTCCCTTGCGGCTAAGTTCCAGACTCCCCTGGAGGTGAGACAGTAGGAGTCAGGCACAAAGTAGCACAGGTCGCCTGCAGAACGACTCTGCAGATGTATTAACCAGAGGCTGCAGGCAGATGCGCCTATGAGGTGTGGCAGGTCCGCAGAATCACAGTGTCAAAAGGATAGTCGGTACAAGCCAGGATCAGGAGCCAGGGGGATAACAGAGCAGACAAAGTTAGGTGGAAAGCCAAGGTCAAACACAGAAGCAGGCAGATAGTATCCGTAAGAAAAGCTGGGGTCGAAGACTGAAGCAAGCAGGAGACAGGTCGAGAACAAGCCGGGTCGGTAACTAAGTATCACAGGAGCAAGGGAACACAGAAACACAGGTAACAAGCTGATGATCAAACAGCACTTCAGCCAAGGGCTGGCTTTCTTATAAAGTCCCATGTGATGTGCTGGCGGAGACGCTGGGTCCTAGAACCTGTCTCCTGCCCTGACAGACGCTGGGTCCTAGAGTCTTCCTTCTGCCCTGACAGGACCCCATGGGCTATTGGGTGTCCTGGCTGGACCACTGTCTGTAACTTACACAGTATACTTTAATTTTAAACAATAAAACCTGCTGGTCTCTCCCTCTGAAACTGCAGCCTTGTAAAACTGCTTACATTCTGTGCATTCAGTATGTACAATATTTATTTGGGTGTTGTCTCTAAAACAAAGCACTCTCATTTTCATTACGTAATAAAACATGCCTGGTCTCTCCCTCTTAATGCAGTGGCTAGTTAGCATTATTTTATTGTCAATAGCGATAAGTTGAACATACTCGGTTTTAGTTCAGGGCAGGTACAGTTTAAATTACTAGAAAACAACAGCCGATTCATTTCTGTTTGTAAACAAAGGGATTCAAAATTCCCTTTATCTATTTCTGAACATTATTATAGATATAATGTGGAAAAGTGAACAATTAAAAAAGAAACAACACTTCCGGTTCCGGCGCCGCATGGAGTAGCTGCCCTCCAGTTCCTGCAGCGAGACTCCCAAAACGGCATATAAAGCCAGAAAACCCGCCACAACCACCGGCAGCACCCTCACCCAGCACCCAGTCACAATATGGACCGCTTTGTGGAGAAAACCAGACCGCGATCATACACGGCCGCGCGAATGGCACAGCCGAAAATCGAGGCCCCGGCTTCGGCCTACACGGAGCTCTCCACGGAGACGGCGCCTGACATGGAGGTAAGCGGCGCCTCGGCCCCCTCCTCCTCACAAGCTGACACAGCACTACAACATAGAGGGGATCACAACACAGACCTCATTGCACAGGCTGTGGCAGCTCTCCTCTCCCCAATGATCACTGCCTCAGTGGAAAAGGCTGTCAGCGCAGGCATGCACCAGATTCAGGCCCAGCTAGGGGAACATGCCTCCAGGTTGAATGAGGCTGAGAACTGCATAACTAACATAGAAGAGGAACTGTATCAGGCACAATCCACTGAACAGTCCCAAGACAGGACAAACAAATACATACTAGAGAAGCTGGACGATTTGGAAAATAGGTACAGAAGGAGCAATTTGCGATTCGTAGGCGTCCTAGAACTTGCCCACCGCATGGGAACCTTTACCTCTGACTGCAAATCACCCTGACCTATAATCGCCAAATACCTATTCAGACAAAGCTTTCATCCTTCAAAAATTCAGATCTCTTCAGATCGACGGAATAAAGGTCCTGATATTCGCGGACTACTCCATAGAAATATCCAAGAAAAGGAAAGCTTTCCAACAGCTCGGAGCTACACCAGCAACAAATCAAATTTACCCTAGTCTTCCAGGCCATCCTCCGGCTCAAAGCCCCTAATGGTGACCAGCTCTCCTTTCATGACCCATCCGAGGCGGATGCCTTTCTAAGATCACTATGCTCAGGTCCCCACCTCAGCCCCTCTTCCAAAACAGCTCCTATCAACCGCGCTCTAGACCAAAGGAGCCCACGCAAAGACTCTCCAAAATGGTTCAGAGCCTCTGGTCCAGACCAACATCGTTCCACACCTCGCTGAGAGTGCTCCTCCAGCATCACTTTGATCTCAGGACACTTGCCCCTCAACCGGCCATGCCGGTTCAACTCTAGCCAAGAGAACTCTCACAAACTCTTTTATTTTTATATATTTTTTTGTTCTTCCTTTTTTTCTTTCAGACTTCCTCCTCACCAGGTACCCTACTTACCGGTAGGCCGAGTTATTTATTTCTACAGTTTTTCTGATGTTTTACATACTACTGAAATGTTATAACTGGTTTAGTATTTAATCTTGTTCCACGATTTTCTCCCCTGGCTCCCTGCATGGCCCGGTTCACACTCCCTGTACATAACCCAAGCTGCCACCACACACCATCCTTCGAATCGTGGGTTTAAAGTCTGCAGCATTTGGGTCTTGTCATGGGAGCTGGCCTACTCAGTGACTCCATGGTGGAAAAAAATCAAGTTCCTTGATTGTGTTTTATTGTTTCTACCTTTTACCTCCCTCCCTCTTTACTCCCCCCTCCCTCTTGCACCATCACCCTATGGTACATCAGCACCAAATGACGTTACACCAACACTCTCAGACAGCCTAGGATCCTCCTTATCCCTGAATATACTTGTAGCTCACCACCGAAAGTCTTTGCACACTACTCATGCAACATCGGCCCATACCCCACTATGGCCCCCCCAATATGAAAATAGTCTCCTGGAATGTGAAAGGGCTTCGTTCCCCCAACAAGAGAATGAAAATACTTCACCACCTTAAGAGACTAAAAAATATATTGCCCTACTACAGGAAACCCACCTTTCCACCCCTGACTTCCACCGCATGAAAAAACTATGGGTGGGCACGGTCATAGGTTCTGATTCAAACGGACGCAAAGCAGGAGCTTTGATACTCGTTCATAAAAACCTTCCCTGTACGGTCCGCTCGGTTGACTCAGACTCACAGGGACGCCTTTTATCAGCCCATGTCCAAATAGGGACCAGAGATTTGATAATCTCAATCATCTACGCACCCAATAACCCCACAAAACAGTTTTACAGTAACCTTTCGACCTGGCTCCTTCGTAATCCACATCTCCCACACATAATCCGGGGGGACTTCAACTCCACAATACACCAAATTGATGATAGATCTTCTCCAAAGCACTCATGTTCCCTCCCAGACCCCAATACTCAATCTCTTTTGGCCTCTACGATGGATTCCCTCCACCTCCACGACATCTGGCACCCAGCTGATAGAGAATTCACATTCTACTCATACCCCCATAATGTCTTCACCAGAATTGACTACCTCTTCTGCTCAGACAACCTTGTCTCACTGATATCCGACGCTGACATCCACAACATTGTTATATCAGACCACGCACCTATTTCGATAACGCTCGACAACCCTGATCTACACCTGAGTCCCAAACTATGGCGCTTCCCCAGAGGCGTTGCTAGGGGGGTGCGGGGGGTGACATCCGCTAGAGGGGTGACACCATCCCAACTCTCCCGAGGGTGAGGAAAAACCTGGTATTTTTTTTTTTCAGCCTGACCCCGGTCACCCCGCTGGAAGAACACCTCCAGCACCGCGGCCACGCCTGGTGTGCGTGCTTCTCCTACTTCCTCCTCCGGGTCCTCCCTACTGAGCCAGTGAGCGTGTGCCTGTCACATCTCACACCGCCCGGGCGGCGCGGCTGCCTGCTGTGACGCTGTCCCCGTCTCTTCTCCAGACTCCCAGCCGGAAGAGGTGAATACAGTACAGGTGGGAGGGAAGTGAACGAGTGAAGGGTGACACTCGGCTTGCGAGGGGGTGTCCTGGTGTCCATCGCCCGCCCGAGCCCAAGGTGAGGTGTAGGTTTGGGGGGTTTCCATGGTACCGGCAGGCCACCTGAGAGCTGGTGTGGGAGGACTCTCAGACAGTGTCTGGCGCCCTGTGCTGTGCTAGTCTGATAACGAGGGAGGGGGGGTGCAAGGTGGTCTGCTAGACACAGCTATATATAATATAGCTGTGTCCAGCCGCCCCCCTCCCCCCACCAGACCAGTACACTCAGCTACTGTGCCTAATACATCTAATATACCACCCCAGCCTGCTGTATACAATGCCAGCCTGCCCTGTACCACCCCAGCCTGCCCCATACCCCCGCAGCCTGCCCTGTGCCACGCCAGCCTGCCCTGTGCTGCCCCATACTACCCCAGCCTGCTGTATACCACCCCAGCCTGCCCTGTGCCATGCCAGCATGCCCTGTGCCACCCCAGCCTGCCCTGTGCTGCCCCATACCACCCTAGCCTGCTGTATACCACCCCAGCCTGCCCTGTGCCATGCCAGCCTGCCCTGTGCCACCCCAGCATGCCCTATACCACCCCAGCCTGCCCTGTGAAACCGCCTACTGTATACCACCCCAGCCTGCCCTATACCACCCCAGCCTGCTCTGTGCCACCCCAGCCTGCCCCATACCACCCCAGCCTGCTGTATACAACCCCAGCCTGCCCTGTGCCACCCCAGTCTTCCCTGTGCCACCCCAGCCTGCCCCATACCCCCCAGCCTGCCCTATACCACCCCAGCCTGCCCTGTGCCACACCAGCCTGCCCTGTACCACGCCAGCCTGCCCTGTGCCACGCCAGCCTGTCCTGTACCACCCCAGCCTGCCCTGTGCTGCCCCATGCCACCCCAGCCTGCTGTATACAACCCCAGCCTGCCCTGTGCCACCCCAGCCTGCCCTATACCCCCCAGCCTGCCCTATACCACCCCAGCCTGCCCTGTGCCACACCAGCCTGCCCTGTACCACGCCAGCCTGCCCTGTGCCACCCCAGCCTGCCGTATACCACCCCATCTTGCCCCATGCTACCCCAACCTGCCCCAACCTGCCCTATACCACCCCAACCAGTCCTATACCACCCAAACATGCCCTTTCCCACCCTAATTTTCCTGTACAACCCTAACTTTCCCTATACCGCCCCAACCTGCCCTGTAACACCCTAACCTGCCATATACCACCCCAACCTGCCACTATACCACCCTATACTACCCTAACCTGCCACTATACTGCCCTAAACTATCATTTACAGGGGCTGGTTTGGGGTGCGCCCCGTGACTGTGTGCTGCCTGCATGGTGCTGGGCAGCTTAGACGGGGGGGGTGTGACACCATATTTTACCGCACCGGGTGACACCAACCCTAGTGACACGCCACTGCGCTTCCCATCCTACCTTCAAAACAACTCTGACTTCCAACAGTCTGAGTATGCCTCGACTAACGCTCTGCATGCAGACAACCCAAATCTATTCTGGGAAGCAGGCAAAGCCTTCCTTAGAGGACGCATCATCTCCTATGCAGCCTCTTTCAAACGTAACGCTCTCAAGAATGACAAAATGGCCAGCTCCCGACTGCACCAAGCTCAACGATCCCTGTATACAAATGACTCGTCCCCTAACAATAGGAAGGCATGGCTGTCAGCCAAGCAATCCTTTGACACCTGGGCTGAAACTCTGGAACTAACCAAAAAGGCACACATGGACGTTAACCTTCACAAGTTCTGCAATAAGGCAGGCAGATTACTTCCAAGACTGTGTAAAGGCCCCAACCACCCGACCCATATCACTTCCCTCCGAGACGCATCGGGTACCATTAAAACCACTCAAAAAGGCATAAACCAAGCCATGCTACACTATTACTCCTCCCTATACGCAACAGACAACATAGATACACCAACAGCACTTGCCTTCCTTGAGAAAACGACCCTCACCCAAATCTCTGCTTCTCAACTAGATGCTCTGAACGCACCTATCTCCCTTACTGAAATCTCTAATGCCATTAGGAACCTAGCCCCCTCTAAAGGCCCAGGCCCAGACGGCTTCACGGGTGAATTCTACAAATCCCTTCGAACAATCCTGGAACCCACACTCCACGAAGCCTTCCAATGCATATGGTCAGGCGGAGCCTACCTATCCACAGGCAACCAAGCCATCATAAAATTATTAGCCAAAAAAGGTAAAGACCCACAAGAACCTGGTTCATATAGACCTATTTCACTCCTAAACCTTGACGTTAAGATCCTCTCTAAAATTATTGCCCCCAGATTAGCCACCATCATACCCTCTCTGATACACCCTGCCCAACCAGGGTTCGTGAAGGGCAGGACTGCCACCATGAACATCAGAAAGGTGATGATGGCCTTGGAACACGCCAAATGTAACCCAAAGGGAGATTACGCTATCATCACCCTAGATGCGGAGAAAGCCTTCGACAATGTAAGTTTCAAATGACTTTCCATGGTCATGACTAAAATGGGATTCTCCGGCCCTTTTGCTCACCTTATAAACTCCATGTACACGGCCCCGGCAGCTAGGCTGGTAGCGGCAGGTCTTCTATCGGACGAATTCCATCTCCAGAAAGGCACGAGACAGGGCTGCCCCTTATCCCCACTCCTTTTCAATATTGCATTGGAACCCTTGTCTAGGTATCTGTCTCACATAGCCCCACTGCATGGCATCAACATTGGCAAACACGAACTACGCACCTCACTCTTCGCTGATGATGTCCTTATATTCTCAGCAAACCCCTCCTCTGACATGCTTACAATTAAATCAATCTTTGACCAGTTTAGACTATGCTCGGGCCTTTGCATAAATTATAGCAAAAGTGAAATTCTCCCCATAGGCACCCAGTCTAATGCCGCGTACACACGATCGTTTTTCCCGTCGGGAAAAATGACATTTTTTTTTTTCGCCGAGAAAAACGATCGTCTGTGGGCTTTATGCCGTTTTTCTCGTTGAGAAAAATGGCAGGAAAAACGACGAGAAAAATTAGAACATGTTCTAAATTTTCTCATCGTTTTTTCCATCATTTTTTTCCGCGGCAGTTTTCCCATAGGGAGACACTGCCGCGGAGCCCACAGACGGTCGTTTTTCTCGTCAAAGAAAAAAATGACGGGAAAAACGGTCGTGTGTGGGGGAACATGCCGTTCCCTCATTTCTCATTTTTTTTCATGCCGTGATTCACGGCGGTGTTTTCACCGCCGTGAATCACGATCGTGTGTACGCGGCATTACCCTCCCTGGACTCAAAACTCTATATTTTCAGTCACAAAATCCCACATCACCTACTTAGGAATAAAAATAGGGAAACTACCCTCCTCTCTCTATCATCTCAACTATCCCCCCCTGCTCACGAAAATTGCTCAAGAACTAGATAACTGGATGGATCTGCCCCTTTCGCTCCTGGGAAAATGCCATCTAGTGAAAATGGTCAGTTTCGCCCATCTACTCTATCCACTTCAAACCATTCCCTTACTTCTCCACCATAAAGACACAAAACTTCTCAATACGGCCATCTCCAAATTCATTTGGCGAAATAAACCACCACGTATAGTTTTCACAAAGTTATATCTTCCTAGACGTGAAGGGGGTATCAGTCTCCCAAACCTTAGAACCTACAACTTAGCTCGCCTACTGAGGACAGGTTTGGACTGGGTAGCCCAAACATCTCGCTATTCAAATTTCCCTCTGGAATCCGCAATGGTCCACCCGTACTCCTTGGTGACCCTTCTCCACTGTAAGTGGAAATCCATTCCACCGCCATTTCAACATAACCTCCTGCGTCGCTACACAGCCATTGCTTGGAGAGAAGTCCGGAAAAGCCTCAAACTCTCACCCTTCATATCCAGCCACCTTCCAATACAAGGAAACCCGAGCTTCCCCCCTGGTCTGGACCAGCAGCCTTACATCACCTGGCGAAAAAACGGCCTCACAAAATTTTCCTCACTATGTGACATTGAGACTGGTCGCCCCATCACATTTCAAACCTTAGCAGATAAGTTTTCACTTCCGCAATCACATACCTTTCAATATAGACAATGCATCAGCTTTCTAAAAAAGGCTTGCAGGGAAGATCGCAAAAGGTTCCAATCATCTCTAACGGATACCCTTCTCTCAGAGGGCACATACAAAATTTCGGACATCTACCAACCTCTTCTCCTGAAAACCACTCCTTCTCTGACATCCTCATCAGCAGCCAACTGGGCAAAAGACTTCCCAGACACCGAGCTTGTGGACAAACTTTTACAAGGCCTTAATACCATACACAAACTGGTGCCCAACGAATCTTGGAGGGAAACCCAACTGAAGATTGTACATCGAGCTCACGGTCCTTTCCTCTCCAACAAACAGGTCCATTCCGCCCCCATGTGCCCTCTTTGTCAACACCCCAGGCCTTCACTGACACATCGTTTCTGGTCGTGTACCTACATCTCCACTTTCTGGGATCAAGTCTTATTGTACATCTTTGAGGTGACTTTGCTGAAACTGCCCAAAGACCCCATACTCCTCATCTTTGGCCATTGGGACCCCCTGCTACTACCCTGGTCGCTCAACTCTTCCCCCAATTGCAATGACTGGACCCTGATATGTCTTTTACTCGCCAGAAGATCCATCCTGAAAAATTGGATCTCCAACGTTCACCCAAACACCTCACAAGTCAAAAGAGATCTCTTACAACTACTCTACAAGTACATGCTCAACACGGATTTAACACATGAAAAAAACAAAATACGTTTCTATCACAAATGGCAAGCTTTTATGGTCTCAGCACTCACCCCTACGGCTATAGTGAATTTCGAGAATCTCTCTTTTTCATATCATGGGCCTCCCCCCCCCTACACCATGGACAGAGCTGCTCTCTCCTGAAAGACAGAACCGCAACATACAGAATCCAACTCTTATCACGTCATGAACCATCGTGCGAGTCCACCTCTCGCCCACCAACCCCTTCTCTTCCTCCAAATCGACTGACGGAAAATGCTACCCTTGAAACCGTAGCTTCAGCCCCACTGTCTACCCCCATTCTACATCCAGTGCATGAACTTAGTGCTCTTCTGACCTATCCTCCCCCCCCCCTCTCCCTGCCCCACACCTATTCTTGGAATCATCCAACAGTACCCTCTTGGTATCCCTAGGGACCCTCCTCGTCCTTAGATCCATCCAGTTACTTTTTCTTTTATCATTAGGTAGGTTAATACCCTTGCACTGCTATTACATGCATGTTTCCTACCCCCCCATGTGGGGCCTTGCTTACCACGCCACCCCTAGGCTACGAGACTCCTTGTTATTGTTATTGTTATGTATTCTGTTACACTTCGTCTTGAATGCTGTTCTGTGCAAAAATTATGATCAATATCGATGTTATACTCTGTATGATGCATCTTTCAATAAAATCTATTTAAAATAAATAAAAAATAAATAAAGGGGCAGTCACCGCCATCTTTAACCAACTTCTCCAGCAGCCTAAGTAAGCCCCCATTGAACTGGACAGAGTGCACAGGACCTCGGGGCAGAGGAATCCTGATTCCTCTTTCACCCATGACACGCTTTGTAGGGTACACTTTTACAGGGTTAAAGAGGAGATTATGAGAGCCGCCAGTACACAGGATTCCATTCGGCTGAATGATACTCCTGTCATGTTGCTCCCGGACCTTTCACGCCAAACACTGGCCATGAGACTTGCCCTTAAGCCACTCACGTCTTTACTCCAAGAGAGGCAGATCAAATATCAATGGAGGTTTCCTTTCCAACCACGGGTCCTTCATGAAGGCAAGACAGTCCTATTCCGCACCCTGGGTGATTTAACATGGTTCCTAAGCACGCTAGAGTTACCTCAAATCACCTTGCCTGTTTGGCCCCTACCGCCCACCACCCCAGGTCTTCCATTCTGCTCGCAATGGCAGAAGTCCGGCATAAACAAGCGCCCCAGAGGCCTATCCCAGAAACCACCAGAGGACTGACTCTTCTTTGGATCCTAATTATTGCACACCTTTGCCCTGAGGTCGAGTTTGCTACCTTTGTTCTGCTACAGAACTGGCACCCCCCACCCGAGACGCGATGGGACGGACGTTCAATATCACCTGGGAGATCCCCACACTGACAGTGTTTATTTCTCTTTTATTTTTAATTTTATTTATTTTTTATTATTTTTATTCACACAGGTATCTGGACTCAATGGGGACTTATTTCTTAGGCAGTGATTAGTGGGTTTCATTTTATCGGTGCTGTTTGTACCCCCCCTCTGTCTGTCCCTATCCAGGCTCTTTGTTACGTAGAGTCCTCTAGGTTCCCCTTTATGTTACCTAGAACTAGGTGGGGGGGCTCAACTCCTGTAGTGCATCTGTGCCTCAAAGTTATTATTCTGTTTTAAAAAAATTATATTGATGGCTATTTTTAGTTTAACAATAGTTATTGTACCCCCGTGAACCCCGGGACCGGGAGTCACTCCGTGTGCTTACTGCACTTACCTCCCTTAGCACCGATTGCGCTCGAGTGAGCACTGTACCTTTCCTAGCTTGCTCTACACCTTAGTAATGTTAAGCTATTCATTTAATGATTCAATGCTGCCACCTAGTGGCCTGTTATTTATTTTCCTTTTCCTGTTTCATGCGATGGTTTATGTCTCCTACAACACTGACTCTTCACTCTCTCTTTTTCTGGAGCTGATTCTCATCCACTCCTCTCTCTCTCATTTCTTCTTCTCTCCCCTCTCCTTTCTCTCCCCACCCCCTACACCCTGTTTCTCTCTCCCTATTTTTTCTCAGACTGAGCATACCTTGGCACTAATGCTGATCAGACTTGATGTCATTTTCTCTCCATGCTACCATGATGCCGCTTGATCACATATCCTTATCTTCCTTTAACTGCAGGGGCTTTAATACTCCTGAGAAACTTAGCCAGATATTGTACCATTTCCACAAGGCTAGGACTAAAATTCTGTTCCTGCAAGAGACCCATTTCAGGGGTTCGGCTATCCTGATCCTTAATAATCCTTACTACCACCAATAGCATCATAGCACAAACCTGCAGGTGAAATCCAAGGGAGTATCCATAGCCTTCCACAAATCATTCCATCCCAAAGTATTAGACTCCCTTGTTGACCCCCTAGGCCATTATTTGTTTCTTAAGCTGAAATCTAACTCTTCTATCTTCACAGTGGCTAATGTATATGGTCTGAACCAAGACCAAGGGAGCTTTCTGTCCGTGGTTCTGAACAAGTTACTCTCTTTTGGCGGTCCCTGTTTCATTCTCGGTGGCGACCTCAATGTGGCCCTTTCTCCAGCCGTGGACACTTCCTCTGGTAAGTCCTCCATATCCCACACCACTCTCACACACTCCTGCATTCTGCACAATTGGTGGATGTTTGGCGAGTGCAGCACCCATTCGAGAGAGACTACAGCTGTTATTTCGTGGCCCACAACTCCTATAGTCGCATTGACTACTTCTTAGACTCCCAATCACTACTTGATATCCCGCTTAAGGTGTCCCTAGGCAACATGCTATGGTCTGACCATGCCCCTGCACGCCTTATCCTAGCCCACCCCCCGACATCGCGTAGGACGTTCTTGTGGCATCTGAACGATAATCTGTTGAAAGACACCCTGTGTGTTGCAGATGTTGAACAGGCGATTCGAGACTTTATTAAAGACCATAGGTCCGACGACACCAACCCTCTTAGTAAATGGGAGGCCCTGAAATGCGTACTTCGGGGGACTCTCATCCAACACGGCTCTCGCCTAAAGAAGGCCAGGTCCGCTGACATCACCTGACTTTTGTCCACTATAAATACGCTAGAACTAGCACATGAACGTGACTCAGACCCAGCGACTTATGTAGACCTGTCACGTACCTAGCGGTGATGAGCCCGGACTTGCAGAGGAAGGCCTCCCTTACGGCTCCCACCAGCGGCCCCTGGTAAGGTAACAGCAGGCGCGGAGGTAGGAGGGGTACGAGTGCCTGGCAGGATCAACCAAGGTGAAGGTAGTTATGCAGACTTGGTAGGCACACTGGAACACAGCAGGTAGAACTGGAATCAGGAACACTCAGCAAACTGGAATCGTTCAGCAGACTGGACCGGAACCAGGAACACAGGAACTCAGCAAACTGGATCAGCTTATCAGACTGGACCGGAACCAGGAACACAGGAACTCAGCAAACTGGATCAGCTTAGCAGACTGGACCGGAACCAGGAACACAGGAACTCAGCAAACTGGATCAGCTTAGCAGACTGGACCGGAACCAGGAACACAGGAACTCAGCAAACTGGATCAGCTTAGCAGACTGGACCGGAACTAGGAACAGTGAGATTGGTCAGACAAGCCGGGTCAGTTAACTGGCTGGCAGCAAGGTACAGAGGGATCAGACAGAGGAGAGGTCACAACAAGCCAGGGGTCGGATGCAGGCAGAAAACTGGAGAAGTCACAGGCAGGCCGGGTCAAACACAGGTAAGTCTTCAGATCAGGTTTTCAGGTACTCAACGCTGTAGAGCAGACAGCAGGGACTGTCTGCGATTGACAGGTTTAAATAGCCCCTCTGGCGCCACCTGCAGGGCGGAGCATGCGCAACCGAGAATCAGGAAGACCGGGACGCCTGCTTCTGGCAGGATCTCCATGACATTGCCCCCCCAAGGGGCAGCCTCCGGATGCCCATCCGGGCAAACTTCTCAGGGTGAGATCTCTTGAAGGACTGCACCAGGCTTCTAGCATGGATGTTCTCCTCAGGCTCCCAAGTGTTTTCTTCGGGTCCGTAGCCCTTCCACTTAATCAGGAATTGGTTCTGGTTATTCCTTCTTCTAAAATCCATAATGGCTTCCACTTCGAATTCCTCCTCCCCGTCTACAATGACAGGATCAGGGAGAGCCGGACTTTGGCCTGGAAATGGGTTGGGAACCGAAGGCTTCAGCAGAGATACATGGAAGACCGGATGGATCTTGAGGGAGTCAGGGAGCTCCAGTTCATAAGCCACTTCATTGATTTTCCTTTTGACAGGAAACGGCCCTAAGAATTTGGGGCCCAGTTTCTTAGAGGGGCATGCCATCCTCAAGTTTAAAGTGGATAACCATACTTGGTCGCCGGGTGCCAGCATTAATTCACCCCGTCTCTTCCTGTCAAAAATTGTCTTGTTGTGTTCCTGAGTCTTGGTCATGGTTTCCTGCAGAAGTTGGTTGTTGGATAAAAAGAAGTTCAACTTTTCCTGGACTGCGGGCACCGTACATTCAGGAAGGGAATTGGGCAGGAATGAAGGATGGAAACCGTAATTTGCAAAGAATGGGGACTGCTTGGTAGCGGAATGCGTAGAGTTGTTATAGGCAAACTCGGCCAATGGGAGCAGGGAAACCCAGTCATTCTGGGCGAATGAAGAGAAGCAGCGCAGGTACTGCTCAAGGGTCTGGTTAGTCCTCTCAGTCTGTCCATTGGTCTGGGGATGGTAAGCGGAGGAAAGGGACAATTCTATCTCCAGAGCCTTGCAGAGGGATCTCAAAAACCGGGAGGTAAATTGTACCCCTCGGTCAAAGACAATATTGGCTGGTACCCCGTGGAGTCTGACGACCTCTCTGATGAACACCTGTGCAGTTTCGGGAGCTGAGGGAGTCCCCTTCATGGGAATGAAATTGCCATCTTGGATAGACGGTCTACTATCACGAAGATAGTGGTGTGACTCTCAGCTGGAGGCAACTCGACGATAAAGTCGATAGACAGCATTTTCCAGGGTCTGTCTGGGACGGGTAGGGGTCTCAGTAGTCCCCAGGCCTTGCATTTGTAACCCTTGTTTCGGGTACAAACTATACAAGACTCCACAAACTTCCTACAGTTCTCACGGAGCCGAGGCCACCAAAAGGTACGCTGTACCAAGTCGGTGGTCTTGGCAACGCCAAAGTGCCCGGCAAGGGCATGGTCGTGGCAGAGTTCCAGTACGGTTATTCTCAGCTCTTCAGGTACGTAGATCCTGTTCTGGTACCAAAACAGCCCATCTTTGGCCTGCAATTCCGGTTCGGAGGGGGGTCTCTGCCCAGTGGAGGCTTGCTTGATCCGGGAGAGTAGGTCTTCCTGAAGCAGAAGGAAGTTTCCAGGAGCAAGAATGGTGTCTGGAGGAGAGGTTTCCTTAGACTTATGGAACATCCGAGAGAGGGCATCGGGCTTAATGTTCTTTGAACCGGGGCGGTAAGTGACATGGAAGGAGAACCGGGAGAAGAAAAGCGCACACCTGGCTTGTCGTGGTTTTAGCCTTTTCGCTGCCTTCAGGTACTCCAGGTTCTTGTGGTCGGTGAATATCAGAATCGGGTGGGCAGCCCCCTCCAACAGATAACGCCACTCCTCTAATGCGGACTTGATCGCCAGCAATTCCCGATCCCCCACGTCGTAGTTCCTCTCTGCCGCAGATAACTTGCGAGAGAAAAAAGCTACTGGGTGGAGCAAGGCTCTGGTCCCCTGTCTTTGGGACAGTATTGCTCCTACCGCAATTTCCGAGGCGTCTACCTCCAGAACGAACGGTAATGAGGAATCTGGGTGCTTCAAGATAGAGGCAGAGGTAAAGAGACCCTTCAGGGCCTCAAAGGCCTTTTGGGCCTCAGGGGACCAGTGGAAACGGATCCCTTGTTTGGTCAGCTGGGTGATGGGTGCGATGATGGCTGAGAACCCTCTGATGAATTTGCGGTAGAAGTTGGCGAATCCAACGAAACGTTGGATCCCCTTCTTGTCCGCCGGGACTGGCCAGTCCAGAATTGCAGCAATCTTTTGAGGGTCCATTTTGATGCCCTCGCTGGAGATAATTAGTCCCAAGAACGATATACTTTCCAGCTCAAATTCACACTTCTCGGCCTTCGCATACAGGCCGTGCTGGCGAAGCCGAGCCAACACACTTCTGACGTGCCTGCGGTGGGAATCAAGGGAGGAAGAAAAAATTAGTATATCATCCAGGTAGACAATGACAAAGAGATCTAGGAAGTCCCGGAGTACATCGTTAATGAAATACTGGAAAGTGGCAGGGGCGTTGCACAACCCTAAGGGCATTAGCCGGTACTCGAAATGTCCGAATCGGGTGCGGAAAGCGGTCTTCCACTCATCCCCCTCCTTGATGCGGACCAAATTGTAGGCTCCGCGGAGATCAAGTTTGGTAAAAATGATGGCTGTTCCCAGTCTCTGAAATAGTTCCGGTACCAAGGGGAGAGGGTAGCGTTTTTTTACTGTGATTTTATTTAATTCACGATAGTCCACACAGGGTCGAAGGGTATGATCCTTCTTCTCTACGAAAAAGATGCCTACACCGGCTGGAGATGTAGACGGACGAATGAACCCTTTCTGTAGGTTTTCATCAATATAGTCTTTTAGTGCCCCCTGTTCTACCTCTGTTAACGGGAAGATCCTGCCAAACGGAATTGCCGCTCTGGGAAGTAGGTCAATGGGGCAATCATAGGCCCGATGAGGTGGTAGAGTCTCTGCCCCTTGTTTGCTAAACACATCAAGAAAGTCATGGTAGACCTCAGGGATGGATTGCCGTATTCCAGCCTCCGTATTGATACATAAGAGGGTGGCCGGCCCAGGGGTTTTGAGTGTCCCGCAGTATTGCTGGCAGTAAGGAGAAGAAAAGGTCACCAACCCCACGGCCCAGTTGATGGTAGGGTTGTGGACCTGTAGCCAAGGTATACCAAGGATCACAGGGAACAATGGGGAAGAGATAATGTCCAGGCGTAAGTATTCTTGGTTGGTTCCGGAGATGGTGGAGATGGTAGCGGGTAAAGGGGAGGTCTCTTGGACCACTGGTCCAGACTTAATGATGGACCCATCAGCCAAATGCACACATAGTCCATGGGTCTTGGTGACAAGAGGGATCTGGTGCTTGATGGCAAAGGCTGGGTCCATAAAGCAGCTGCAAGCCCCGGAATCAATGATGGCGGGCACTTGCAGAGTCCTTCCTGGGAGCTGTAACGAGACAGAGAGAGCAAGGTGAGATGTGGACTTGGCTTGTGGGTTGGTAGTGTCAGAAGATACTGAAAGACACTTACGAAGTTTCAGGGGACAATTTATAACGAAGTGTCCGGGTTCCCGGCAGTACAGGCACAAATTGTTCACTCGGCGACGTTGGCGTTCCTGTTGGGTGAGGGAAGGACGAAGCACTCCGAGCTGCATGGGCTCGGGTATGTCAGATGTAGCGGCTGGAGGTGCAACAGGTGCTGGGTGCAGATGGCTGGGAGCCCGGGGAAGCATCCAGGTCGGCCGGGAGAAGCCCGTGGACCTCTCAGCCCTTCGTTCCCTGAGACGTCGGTCGATCTGGATTGTTAAGTCAATTAGTGAATTCAGGGTTGGTGGTATGCCAACCCTAGCGAGCTCGTCCTTCAGAGGGTCGGACAGACCTATGCGGAACTGATGGCGGAGGGCGGCGTCATTCCAACTGGTATCTGCGCTCCACCGTCTAAATTCCGTTACGTAGTCCTCTGCTGCTCTGCGCCCCTGCTGAAGGGTGCGCAAGGCGGTCTCTGCGGTTACTGAGAGCTGGCAATCTTCATATAGCTGGGCCATGGCATCGAAGAAGGCAGTAAGGTTGTTTAACGCCATATCTTTCCGTTCCAAGAGACGGTGGGCCCAGCTCTGAGGGTCTCCGGAAAGCAGGGACATCACAAAGCCCACCTTGGTGGCTTCCAAGGAGAAGGTGCGAGGCTGCAGGGCGAAGTAGAGTTCGCAGGAATTACGAAAAGCCCTAAACTTGCTTCGATCCCCGGAGAATTTTTCGGGTGTAGGGACCCTGGGCTCCGGAGGAAGCATGACAACTGTGGGTGAGGATCCTGCCCCAGCAGTGGAGGTAGAGGTATGGGATCCCCCTTGGGCTCCGGAGGGGTTGGAGAGGACCCGCACTTGTTCTTCCAGATGGGTGTAGCCTTGCTGGAGGTTCTTGACCGCTTCAGCCAATCCTGCCAGGTGCCGACATAGTTCCTCCATAGGTGAGGCTCCCTGCTCGGGCTCAGACATGGCTGTCTGCTACTGTCACGTACCTAGCGGTGATGAGCCCGGGCTTGCAGAGGAAGGCCTCCCTTACGGCTCCCACCAGCGGCCCCTGGTAAGGTAACAGCAGGCGCGGAGGTAGGAGGGGTACGAGTGCCTGGCAGGATCAACCAAGGTGAAGGTAGTTATGCAGACTTGGTAGGCACACTGGAACACAGCAGGTAAAACTGGAATCAGGAACACTCAGCAAACTGGAATCGTTCAGCAGACTGGACCGGAACCAGGAACACAGGAACTCAGCAAACTGGATCAGCTTAGTAGACTGGACCGGAACCAGGAACACAGGAACTCAGCAAACTGGATCAGCTTAGCAGACTGGACCGGAACCAGGAACACAGGAACTCAGCAAACTGGATCAGCTTAGCAGACTGGACTGGAACCAGGAACACAGGAACACAGCAAACTGGATCAGCTTAGCAGACTGGACCGGAACTAGGAACAGTGAGATTGGTCAGACAAGCCGGGTTGGTTAACTGGCTGGCAGCAAGGTACAGAGGGATCAGACAGAGGAGAGGTCACAACAAGCCAGGGGTCGGATGCAGGCAGAAAACTGGAGAAGTCACAGGCAGGCCGGGTCAAACACAGGTAAGTCTTCAGATCAGGTTTTCAGGTACTCAACGCTGTAGAGCAGACAGCAGGGACTGTCTGCGATTGACAGGTTTAAATAGCCCCTCTGGCGCCACCTGCAGGGCGGAGCATGCGCAAACGAGAATCAGGAAGACCGGGACGCCTGCTTCTGGCAGGATCTCCATGACAAGACCTCTCTAACGCGCGCAGAGAATTGCTTCGCATTCTAGATGCAAACTCCCTCGTAGCTAGGGATAGGGGACGCAACTGGTACTACACTCTGGCCAACAAATGTGGGCAACACCTGGCCAGGGTCCCCCACCCCCGCCCCCCACGTCGACCCACCTGACATATCTGTACTGCAGATCAACAAAAAATCAGCAACATATGCGGTATCTCAGACGCCTTCCAGCGTTACTACTCTAATCTATACAACCTGCCCCCACGGCCCATACGGGAGACCTACACCTTTCCAACATGGCGGATTACATTTCAGAGATGGCCCTACCCCAGATAACTCCCGAGCAGGCAACTGACTTGGATGACCCCCTGACGGCAGCGGAATTCTTTACTGCCATTAAGGGGTTGAAATGTGGTAAGTGCCCAGGTCCTGATGGATTCTCCCCCAGGTTCTATAAGTCATTTGCCCAGTCCCTGGCTCCACTAATGTCCACAGTGTTTAACTCTATCGACGACCACCTTCCAGTAATCTTCTATCGGCAATCATTTAGGTCATACCCAATCCCTGCAAAGATCCCTCTCAATGCAGTAGCTACCGGCCAAATTCGCTCCTTAACCTCAAATGTCAAACTTTACGCAAATGTCTTGGCAAGCCATCTCTCTCCCCTATTGCCCTCAATTGTCCATAGAGACCAAGTGGGATTTGTCCCTGGTCGTGAGGCCAGGGACAATACCACCAAACCATCCATCTTATATCATGCATCCAACGTCACAACTTAAAAGCATGCCTACTATCATTTGATGCCGAGAAGGCCTTTGACCGGGTCAACTGGCAATTTCTGCGCCTCTCCTTTGAACAGGTGGGCCTTGGCCCCACCTTTGTCTCCAAGGTTATGGCACTGTACTCTCGCCCCTCGGCATCTGTCCTGGTCAACGTCTCCTCCTCCGCACCCTTTCAGATCTCCAATGGTACTCGACAGAGCTGCCCCCTGTCGCCCTTGCTTTTTGTTTTAGTAATAGAACACCTTGCTCAGGCCATCAGACATAATGCATCTATAGTGGGGATCCAGACACCCTCCTCCGACCATAAACTTTCACTCTATGCGGACGACCTTCTGGTCTATGTTCGACAACCACCCACATCCCTCCCCTCTCTGATGCATGAATTTCGTAGATTCAAGGAATTTAGCAACTTTAAGTTAAACATGTCTAAAACTGAGGCCCTTAATATATCCCTACCGCATGCAACCCTCACCTGCGTACAGGCTAACTTCCTCTTCCAATGGAGCTCCAAGGGCATCTCATATTTGGGGATAACGATCCCCTCCAACTTATCGGAGCTTTACGCTCTCATTTATCTCCCTTTGCTGAACCGACTTCGGAAGGAACCAGACGCATGTAACTCTTCCCCTTTACCCTGGTTTGGTTGTATTAACACATTGAAGATGGACACCCTCCCTAAACTACTTTATTTATTTCAAATGGTACCTATCTCCGTCCCTAAACGTTTTCTTACCACCCTGCGATTAATGTCCATACGTTTCATCTGGCACCAAGGCATGTCTCGCATTCGTCACACTCTGCTTACTTATCCAAAGATCCAGGGTGGGGTAGACCTCCTTTGAATTATATCACAGGGCGGCTCTGCTGTCTAGGGTTCAGGAGTGGTTCCCCCACCCCTTCCCCAAAGCATCTACTATGGTGGAACAAGATCTGTCCACCCGTGACCTCTGGGCCTTACTCTGGGGCTATGGGCAACACCTACACTTACTCTCCACTACCTCCCCATTGACAATTGCTGCCCTACACCTATGGTAAAAAAAGGGGATGCTCTCGTTATTGTCCTCGGATCCCTCGCCCCTCACACCCTTATTTGACAACCCCGCATTGCCTCAAGGCATGGGCTCCAACTAGGTAGGCCCCTACTCCCGTCCCACATGGCCAGTGGCAAGCTCTTTTGTAGACCCCACTTCAGGCGCCCCTGTAGTACCAAGTGCCCAGGGCAACTGGCTCACAGCCCTCCGCATATCTTCCTTTTGTTCTGACCTCTTTTCATCCTCTCAAACTCATAGATCCCTGACGGGATTCGAACAGCTGTGCTCTCTCTCTGAAACACAGAGACATTTACACTGATACATGACCAACCCCCCTCTTACACCAGGAAGTGGTCCACGGATCTGGGAAGGGAACTCCACTTGGTAGACTGGCAAAAGTCCTACCACTTTACGCACAAATCCTCAATCTCCTGGGAGATTTTTTTTTAACTTATCTCTCGGTGGTACAGGGACCCTCAATCTCTACATAAAATATTTCCATCCGTACCTCTCTCGTGTTGGAGATGCGGGGCGGCAGATGGAAGCTATCTCCACTAGGGATGAACTTTATGTTCAAATCGAACATGAGTTTGACTCGGCTGTTCGCCCGTTCGGGAACAGCGAACAATTTGGGGTGTTCGCGGCAAATTCGAAAAGCCGCGGAACACCGTTAAAAGTCTATGGGATAAATCAAAAGTGCTCATTTTAAAGGTTAATATGCAAGTTATTGTCAGAAAAAATGTTTTGGGACCTGGGTCCTGCCCCAGGGGACATGTATCAATGCAAAAAAAGGTTTTAAAAACTGACGTTTTTTCGGGAGCAGTGAATTTAATAATGCTTAAAGTGAAACAACAAAAGTGAAATATTCCTTTAAATTTCATACCTGGGGGGGGTGTCCAAAGTATACTGTAAAGTCGCGCATGTTTCCCGTGTTTAGAATTGTCCCTGTACAAAATGTCATTTCTGAAGGAAAAAGTCATTTAAAACCACTCGTGGCTATAATGAATTGTAGGCTCCCCGGCAATACAGATCAAAGTCATTGAAAAAAACGTCAGGGGTCCCCCCCACAGTCCATTACCAGGCCCTTTGGGTCTGGTATAAATATTAAGGGGAACCCCGAACCAAACAATAAATAAACGTGGAGGTCCCCCCAAATTCCATATCAGGCCCATCAGGTCTGGTATGGATTTTAAGGGGAACCCCCACCAAAATTAAAAAGAAAATGGCGTGGGGTCCCCCCAAAAATCTATACCAGACCCTTATCCGAGCACGCAACCTGGCAGACAAATTTTTTGCCTGTTCGCATGTTCTGGTGCGAACCGAACAGGGGGGAGTTCAGCTCATCCCTAATCTCCACATATAGTGGGATTGTCAGTCAAATCAACCCCTCTGGTCACAGGTTTTTGCCATATACAGCAGTCTATACAATCGGCCTTTGACGCCCTCCCCAGAGATAGCTTTATTGTCCATGCTTTCTGGCTCCATAGCATCCCAGAAACACACCCTACTGTGCTTCTTCCTGTCAGCTGCCAGGCAGCTTATCCCCCTGTTTTGGAAAACCACTACCACCTCCCCCTTGACCTTGTGGGTCTCCACAGTCAACGATATCATGCGCATGGAGGAGATGCTGGCCCTTGATACTGACACCTTCAACAAATTTAAGACCTTATGGCTCCTTTGGATCGACTACTCTGCCTCGGACTCCCTGAAAACATTATTGACACCTCTGGGTCAACCCAGTCGTCCACCCTGATTCCACCATGCAGGTTTGATACGTCAAGGTCTGCTCGGTCCCCCCTTTCTCTCTGTCTTCTCTATCTTCTTTTCTTTCCCCCTCTATCTTCTATTGTTCTCTTTCCCTCTCTCTCTCTCTCTCTCTCTGTTTGTAATTTCATTTTAATAGTCAAATGTCATCAGTAGTGTATTTAGGATTTGTGCTGCCCTAGGCCTGACTAAACTCGTTCACCCCCTATTTTAATTATGACCCACCCCTTTGTGTCAAGGCCACACCCCTTTTTATGTTTAAGACCAGCCCTGAAATTTTCGAGTGGGGACACTAGTTCTGAGGGCCTGGGGGGGGGCAATGGATTTCCTTCATTTGCATAGATTTCCTCTCACTTCCTGTTTGGCTATGGGGCAGGAAGTGAAGGGAAATCTCTGCATTTGGATAGGGATGGTATAAAATAAACTGACAGGGGCTATAACCCTCCCTTACTCTATCCAGAATAAAAAAAAAAAGTGTTGCCTATAGTTCTACTTTAAGCACAAATTTCTGATAATTTTATGGAGAGGACTAAGAAGATATAACCATGCCAATGGTGCAGCAGAAAACATATAGCACAGTAGGGAAGGTTTGTGGTCCAGGATGATAGGACAGTCAAAATTAGAAGCAGTGCCACCCCCCCCACAGTTGCGGAAAGCCGGCCACCCGCATACTGGAAGCAGTGCGGCCGCTTTATGGGGGCGCTAGACTAATTTGCCTCTTAGCCCAGTCCACCCCATAATACTGGCGCTAACAGTGTAGCGCAAGCTGGCGGGGACTCTTTCCGTGCTGCCCCCCTGCAAAGTGCTGCCCTAGGCCTGGGCCTTGTTGGCCTAGGCCAGGATACAGCGTTGAATGTCATACTATATAATTTTATTAGCCCTCACTGTCCTTTATATGGAGTGACACCGTCTGCTCCTAGAGGACGGCGGTGTGTTAGTGTTTATTAGGGATGAGCCTCGAGTTCGAGTCGAACTCATGTTCGACTCGAACATTGCCTGTTCGCCCGTTCGCCGAACAGCGAACAAATAGGGGTGTTCGCGGCAAATTCGAAAAATCTATGGGAGAAATCTAAAGTGTTAATTATAAAGGCTTATATGCAAGTTATTGTCCTAAAAAGTGTTTGGGGACCCGGGTCCTGCCCCAGGGGACATGTATCAATGCAAAAAGAAGTTTTAAAAACGGCCGTTTTTTCGGGAGCAATGATTTTAATAATGCTTAAAATGAAAAAATAAAAGTGAAATATTCCTTTAAATTTCGTACCTGGGGGGTGTGTATGATATGCATGTAAAGTGGCGCATGTTTCCCGTGCTTAGAACTGTCCCTGCAAAAAATGTCATTTTTGAAAGAAAAAAATGCATTTAAAACTGACTCGCGGCTATTAATGAATTGTCGGCTCCCAGCAATACATACAAAAGTCATTGATAAAAAAAAAAAAAAAAGCGTGGGGGTTCCCCAGAATTCAATTACCAGGCCCTTCAGGTCTGGAATGGATATTAAGGGGAACCCCGCCGCAAATTTAAAAAAAATTGACGTGGGGTTCCCCCAAATATCCATTCCAGGCCCTTCAGATCTGGCATGGATTTTAAGGGGAACTCCACCCCAAATTTTAAAAAAAATGGCGTGGAGTCCCCCTAAAAATCCATACCAGACCCCTTATCCGAGCACGCAACCTGGCCGGCCGCAGGGGAAAAGGGGGGGACGAGAGAGCGGCCCCCCCTCCCTCCTGAACCGTACCAAGCCACATGCCCTCAACATGGGGAGGATGTCCCCATGTTGATGGGGACAAGGGCCTCATCCCCACAACCCTTGCCCGGTGGTTGTGGGGGTCTGCGGGCGGGGGGCTTATCGGAATCTGGAAGACCCCTTTAACAAAGGGGACCCCCAGATCCCGCCCCCCCATGTGAATTGGTAAGGGGTACATTGTACCCCTACCATTTCACGAAGAAAGCGTAAAAAAATGTTTAAAAAAACACACAAACACCTTGAAAAAGTCCTTTATTAAAAAAATAAATAAATAAACATTCCAGCGGTGAAATCCAGTGTCCCGCGGCGATCCCGATGTCCAGCGCTGTCCGTCATTGGTTGTGCCTGAGCGGACCTGATGGGGAACTCCCTCTCAGTATTTTAAATGTATAGACCCGCCCCTTCTAAAGTTCCCCATCAGGTCCGCTCAGCGGACGAGATGCGGAACATGAGAAGGGGCGGGTCTATACATGTATTACCAAAGTGAGAGCAGTTCCCCATCAGGTCCGCCCCCTCGGTATGTCGGACCCGCCTACGTCATTGGCTTGAGCGGGGAACTTCCTTCACTATGTAATTTAAATTTACATAGTGAAGGAAGTTCCCCGCTCAAGCCAATGACGTAGGCGGGTCCGACATACCGAGGGGGCGGACCTGATGGAGAACTGCTCTCACTTTAGTAATACATGTATAGACCCGCCCCTTCTCATGTTCTGCATCTCGTCCACTGAGCGGACCTGATGGGGAACTTTAGAAGGGGCGGGTCTATACATTTAAAATACTGAGAGGGAGTTCTCCATCAGGTCCGCTCAGGCACAACCAATGACGGACAGCGCTGGACATCGGGATCGCCGCGGGACACTGGATTTCACCGCTGGAATGTTTATTTATTTATTTTTTTAATAAAGGACTTTTTCAAGGTGTTTGTGTGTTTTTTTAAACATTTTTTTACGCTTTCTTCGTGAAATGGTAGGGGTACAATGTACCCCTTACCAATTCACATAGGAGGGGGGCCGGGATCTGGGGGTCCCCTTTGTTAAAGGGGTCTTCCAGATTCCGATAAGCCCCCCGCCCGCAGACCCCCACAACCACCGGGCAAGGGTTGTGGGGATGAGGCCCTTGTCCCCATCAACATGGGGACATCCTCCCCATGTTGAGGGCATGTGGCCTGGTACGGTTCAGGAGGGAGGGGGGGCCGCTCTCTCGTCCCCCCCTTTTCCCCTGCGGCCGGCCAGGTTGCGTGCTCGGATAAGGGGTCTGGTATGGATTTTTAGGGGGACTCCACGCCATTTTTTTTTTAAAATTTGGGGTGGAGTTCCCCTTAAAATCCATGCCAGATCTGAAGGGCCTGGAATGGATATTTGGGGGAACCCCACGTCAATTTTTTTTTAAATTTGCGGCGGGGTTCCCCTTAATATCCATTCCAGACCTGAAGGGCCTGGTAATTGAATTCTGGGGAACCCCCACGCTTTTTTTTTTTTTTTTTATCAATGACTTTTGTATGTATTGCCGGTAGCCGACAATTCATTAATAGCCGCGAGTCAGTTTTAAATGCATTTTTTTCTTTCAAAAATGACATTTTTTGCAGGGACAGTTCTAAGCACGGGAAACATGCGCCACTTTACATGCATATCATACACACCCCCCAGGTACGAAATTTAAAGGAATATTTCACTTTTATTTTTTCATTTTAAGCATTATTAAAATCACTGCTCCCGAAAAAACGGCCGTTTTTAAAACTTCTTTTTGCATTGATACATGTCCCCTGGGACAGGACCCGGGTCCCCAAACACTTTTTAGGACAATAACTTGCATATTAGCCTTTATAATTAACACTTTAGATTTCGAACGTTCGAGTACATTGTATTTAATAGGGTTCTAAAGTTTACACGAACATTTTGTCTGTTCGCAGGTTCTGGTGCGAACCGAACAGGGGGGTGTTCGGCTCATCCCTGGTGTTTATGTTGAAAATGTTTCCTGCGATGAGCGGACAGTGTGATTTGTATGATAGTACCCTGAATTGTGGACATTTGACAGTTGTCTGTATTATTTCACTCTGTTAAATGTAATAAAAATATATTTGACTCTAAAAAAGAAATAAAAACAGCTGCAGCTCAATATGAGATATACACATATAAGATAAGAAATAATACAGATGAAGCTGCGCTAATCAAAGATTGAAGTGCTATAAATTGCTTCCAACACCACACAATATTGACATAAATTAATCCATAAGCATAGCCACATGACCGGCTTTTACAATTTCTTGTAATCTTAATTCTTACTGCATGTAAGTGTAATTTTTTACTTTTAATAAATATTCTTATACGCTAGATTTTGACGCCAACAGGCGATCCCTCTTTAGTTGATTGGGCTTGTGAAATGGACAAGATTGAACACATAGAACGTATGGTAGCATGTGATCCTGATAAGACTGAATCTTATACCATTATGTGGACTGTATGGCTACATTTCCAGTTTTCCTCCGAAATTGAACTCTTTATAACAGATAAAGTTGACTGTGCTTTCCCTGGGACTTCCCGTGTATGAGCTCCCTTTATCCCCCCCTTTTTTTTCTCTCTTCTCCTCTTTACATTTTCATTTCCCTCCCCTCTCTTCTTGTTCTACTTTTCTTTCTGCTACCCTTCATTTTTCTCTTGGGTTTCTCTTATTTGTGGTGTTTTGCAATATATTAATACATTACTATGGTTTTATTACCTGCAGCACCGCTATACACTGAAGGTAAATATAGCATGTTCTCTAACATTACATTATTAATAATGCATAGAGCTCACTTTTTATACTGATCTTATGTTCATTGTACCTTAACCATGTGATATTTGTTTTTCTATCACGGCGGTATTAATGTATACATTAACATATACCTCCTCTGGAAATGTTCTAGAACTCTCTTGTTTATGCTTTGTCCTGTATAAAACTTAATAAAAACAGATTCAACATAAAAAATAAAATAAATAAATAAAAATGACAGACCACACATTCTGAGGGACTGTGTATACTTATTGTATTTGGAAACATTGAACTGCATTACATTTTTGAAGCCTTGATTCAATGTGCTCCAATTCATGAGGGAGAAAGTAGGCAGATTACATACTGTAGTACAATAAAACATTTAGTTATTTTTCCACAGACCGAAGAACCCATTGTACAGATTTACTGCACAGCTTCTTTTTTTTTTTTTCAACCACCTCAGACTCAACCATAGCAAGAGACTTGGTCATGTTTTTATTTATTCATGTTGTCTCTACTTCAGTTTCACATCATTTGTGGTTTTCCTTGTTCCTTTATTTTTTATTTTTAATAAGTCTCTTTGTTAATTATTCATATACACACAACGTTATAATCTTTTACAATTCCGTTTGTTAGTACACCCCAACCCCCTACCCTCCCCCTCCCCTTACCCCGACCTCTCCCATCTAAAATCTCTCCGTCTTCCCTGCTCCCTCCTTACTTTTCCCCTCTTCTTGGTTTCTTATTTCAGTATATTTAGTTTTTATGTTATC
Organism: Rana muscosa; assembly: GCA_029206835.1. Classification (NCBI taxonomy): domain Eukaryota; kingdom Metazoa; phylum Chordata; class Amphibia; order Anura; family Ranidae; genus Rana; species Rana muscosa. The sequence continues at coordinate 86,847,334 of CM055121.1, forward strand.
TTGTTGTTATTCGGTTTGTATTATTTATTTAATATTAGGTATTATGTATTATGTGTTATGCCCCCATCATTTCTGCATATCCCAGTGTATGTTTATAGACTACCCATTCCTTCCATTTTTCTTCAAATTCCTCCATTTCCTCCCCTTAACTGAACTTAAGATATTCCAGGCCGTACATTTTGTCTATTTTGTTACACCAGCCCTTCAGTGTTGGTCGCTCTTTGCGGCATTTAAGAGCTGTGGAAGCAATGTTCTCAAATAGTGTTTATCTGGCATTCGAATTCCGTGTAATAAACATCCCCACGGGTCGTCCGGTACCTCCAATTTGGTTATTTCACTAATCTTTTTTCGTATCTCATTCCAATATTTTTAAATTTTGGGACATGTCCACCAAATGTGAGCCATAGTCCCAAATTCCTGGCATCCCCGCCAACATAACTGGGATGTTTGCGTGGAACATTTGTGTACCTTGTCGGGGGTTAAATACCATCTAGCGAGACATTTATAGTTTAATTCCATTATATTAGAATTTACAGATGTTGAGTGTACCCTTTTTATTAATTGTTTAACCTCCGAGTCATTGACCCGTGTCCCCAATTCCTCCTCCCACTTCTTGATGAATCGCGGTATGCCTGTTTTTTTACGTCATTTAGTATATTGTAGATCTTCGATATTACGCCCTTCCTACCCTTTTCCTCACATAGCCTCTCAAAGGGCCTCAGATTTTCTACTGATCTAATCGGCTGTGGTAATTTTTCAAATAAATGTTTTAACTGGGCATACCGCCAGTCATCAATCAGCAAGAGTCCACAACTTTTTTTTAATTCCTGGTTTGAAAGTAGTTTATTTTGCTCTATTACATCTTTTAATTTGGCGTTATCTTTTAAGATCCATTTTCCAAACGTTTTTTTTTGTCCTGGTATAAAATATTTTGTGAGAGATGGGAGAAAGGAAGCTGCTCAGGTGTGGAAGTCCCTGAAATTACCTCCTCCCAGCAACCAAGGGTGCAGGCAAATGCAAATGCAATTGAAGAAAGAAAGAAAAGTCTTCTGGACGCAGCACTCCGGTTAAAAAGCCTTTATTCCAAAAAAAGGTTCAGGAAACCAAAAACACACTGCACAACACAGCAAACTGATCACATCTTGCTAACGCGTTTCACACTATTAAAGTGCTTACTCATAGTATGTTAATTTTTTCTCCTTAGTTCTTCTCTTGTTTTCCGCCCCTTCCCTGATAAGTATACCCCTGATGTAGGCCTTATGGTTTTCCCAGACTGTTGCCTCTGACACCCCTTCTGTGCTATTCTCCCTGAAGAACCGTTCTAATTCAAACCTTATTCTCTGAACTATTTTTTTTTCCTGTAATAGTTCTTCATTCAACCTCCAGCTGTTAAACTTGTTTTGTACCTTTCCTATGTTAATTTGAAGTGTTATTGGTGCGTGGTCTGAGAATGTTGTTATTCCAATATTTGTGCCTTCCACCGTCTCCAATAACTGATGCTCAACTAGAAAAAAATTGATTCTTGAGTACGTCCCATGCATCGGGGAGTGGAATGTGTAATGCCGTTGGTTCAAGTGTTGCGTTCTCCACACGTCCACTAACTGAAGTTGATGCATTTTTTTTTTAGTTTATTTCTCTGGGCCATTCCAATCCCCCTTGTGTGTGGCGTACTGTCCATCTTTGGGTCCAGACCGATATTAAAATCTCCTGCCATAATAGCCTTTCCTTTCTTAAATTCCATGTAGTCATCCATAACCCTTATTAAATATTGGATAGATTTTTTGTTTGGTCCATAGACGTTTGCCAGCGAAACCTTGGCTCGGTTCAGTTTCCCCCTTATAAACAAGTAGCGTCCCTCTGGGTCCGCTTTCATCTCCTCTAGTATGAACCTGGTTCCCCTGGCAAACCCTATTGCGACTCCTTTGGCTCGACTTATGGGTGAGTCCCCATAGTACCATAGAGGATATTCCTTTGAGATAATTTGATTATTTGTGTCCCTTAAAAAGTGGGTCTCCTGTAAGAGGACCACATTGGCCTTCATTGAGTGCATTTCTCACATTATATTGGCACATTTAATGGGGGCTTTCAGTCCGCGGACATTATACGAAATTAACTTAATTTTGGACATTATAATATGGTTGAGGGCCCTGCTGAGAGCACAGGATTATTTTTTTTCTCTTGATTTTTCGGAAAAAGGGATTTGTACAAAATTAAGCTATTAATAGCTTTGTTTATAACTTAGTGGGAAGCTTTAGTTACGTTATCCATGTGTTCTTGTATACCTTGATGTATGAGCAAGTATCTGTGCAAATTTTTGTGCAATGTTCTGTATTATACCCAAGGTACATACCATGTATCGTCTATTTGGCAGCAATGTTCTCAATATACCTTATATATACCTTCCGATACCTTGTATACCTTGCAAATTCTTGTTGCAAATCTGAGTGGAGAAAAAAAAAATCCACAGTCCAGAAAGCACAGTCTATAATCGTACTTCATACATTACTGTCCGCGGTGAGTGCATGATATTAGGCTTAATAGAGCCACCCCTACACACTACGCCTTTTACACCAACACCAACAAGAGAAAAAGAATAACCAAAAAAATAAAAACTCACCCCCATATAGTTGAGTTCTTCGTATGTCCATAACCGTATGTCCGGGCTGGGGGTTAATAGTAACTGGTAGTGGTAGTGGTAGTGGCTAATGATAACTGCTGATAACTTCTTGGCAGTGATTGCAATGATAGAAATATAGCTGTAATAGGATGGACTGGGATGGGATGGGATGGGATGAGACGAGTAAGGTACAAGTAGGGAAGGCTGAGGTAGACTATATCTGCCAATGCTGAAAACTTCCAATGCTGCCCGTACTGAACACCACCTCAGATTCCCGTCCTACCTCTACCTATGGCCACCTCTGCTTCCCTCCTCTGACCTCAGGCAATCCGCTCCTCCACCTCCAAACCACTGCACAGGGTGACCGCTCGACGGCGGATGATGGGCAGCTGGTCCGACAGGCCGGCGCACAAGCACGGCGTCACGCACGCACTCCTGCCACAGCAACACTTCCAACACTGCTCCCACCCGCCACGATCCGGCCCGTCAGAACAGAGAACAGAGAAACAACAGGGAGGCAGCGCCGCAGCAGCCGAGGGATCCTCAAGCGTGGTCAGATGAGGTCAGGTGAGGCATTCGGACAAATCGGGCGAAAAGAAAAAAACCTTTACTACAGTGCTTGATGCGCCGTACCTTATCCTGGAGATGTTCCGCAGGATGTTCCAGGGATGTCACAGCCACTGTCAACCATGCACCGCATTGAGATAGATCTAGTAAGATTCAGCAGATTCAGCAGTTAGATTCAGTTTAGTTGCCCAAAACTGGCTGGGGGATCAGAGAGGTCATGGAGCCGGCCTCATCCTCTCCCAGGCCGTCATACTTCAGGAGGGAGTTTGCGGGCTTCACAAGCTCAGCACCTGCACCTGCTGCGCGTCCACGTCAGGCCCAGCCCCCAAAGCGAGCAGCTATCTTCCTACTGACAGCTTTTAATCCTTTTCAGACATGTTGTTATATCCAGGGGAGCGATCAAGTAGATTTTAGCTGGAGAAAAAAAATATATATCTAAGACTGGATGCAGATGGTAAATTTTAAAAGATGTGCACCACATCTTTTAACACTGTTTGGACAAAATGCTTTATGTAAGCCAGAGAGCAAAGACATTGCATCTTAGCAATAAAAAACTGGATTATTTTTCCAAAACAGAAGAGATAAAAAAAATAAACATTTGCTGTATAGCTTTTATACCTTTTTGGACAGCTGATAGTTTGTCTTTTTTTCATTTAATACAGAAACATTTTAAGCACACTTTAGAGGTAATCATTTTATTTATTTATTTTCATTTTTAGATTTTGGACAAATTATTTTTTACAGAATTGCATTCTCTGTTTTTAAACCTTTCTGGAAAGCCTGCTTTTTTGAGACAAAATATAACAATTATACCACTTTGCTGCAGAGAATATCATTCTTATTAATAGAATGCACATTTGTAGACAGAGAGTAGGCCTATTTCAACTGGAAATATTGCATAAAAATATATTATTTCAGACATTGATTATCAAAATTCTACAGACTTGCTGAACAGAATCTTATCCTGTTCTTTTTTTTTATAGGAGACAAATATGGAGTCACAGAGTTTCAGCCAGAAATATTAAATGAAACTGTATTTTTTTGAAAGACAAAATTGTACAGATTTACTGAACAGAATTCCATGCTTTTTGGTGTGAGGCAAAGAATAGGGATATATCATCCAGAAATATTTCAGAAAAGTGTATTTTTATGAGACTCTAAATAAAAATTGATTTGAGGCATAGAATAGCATCTATTAACATCATGCCTTAGGGGCTTAAATGGACAGGTTCCCATGCAGCTATCAGGAGGTAACCCTCTTTTCTTTCCACAGGCTAAAGAGGTCTTTAGAGTGCAGCATCAAGAGGCAGGGCACATGTGATTTTTCAGTGTGAATACTATACATCTAGAGCATGCAGAGGGGGTGGTGGAGTTGCTAACAATGCCTTCATCATCCTCTGCCTCAGACTCCTAAAGAGTAGCTTGTAGTCATTGTCAGCTGCAAAAGTGCCCTGTTCTTCCGCAGTTACTCCTGCCATTGCCCCACAACCAGGGCTCGACTGGGACAAAATTTTGGCCCTGGACTTCTTCCAGACCGGCCCACTTTCATTTTGCATACACGCTCAAAAACAGTATATAGACTATATATAATTGCTCGCGGTGCACCCGCCCAGAATCGGCCCTGCAAAGCGGCCAGTGGGTCCTGCTGGGAGCTGGCCGCGGACCTGTGGATCCTGCCGGCCACTGACATGTGGGTCCTGCCGGCCACTGACCTGTGGGCCCTGCAGGGATCTAGCCACAGGCCATGGCCAGCTTCCAGAAGGACCTACAGGCCTGCTCCCAGCAGGACCCACAGTGTTGAGGCCTTTTTTGAGTACCGGGTGGGCACTGGGGGCAGGATAAATGGGGGGTAGATAGAGGGGATTTGGGGTCAGCTGGCTCTGGGAGTGTCAGGGTCTTTCAACTCAGTGATGCCTCCCCACCCGGGAGCTTAAGCGTGTGGGCTACAACTCCCAGAATGCAACAGCGTGCGTCAGCTAGCTGGTGGCCATGCCCCCCAGTAAACTGACACTAACAGCTTCAGCACAACTGGCTCTGGCCGCTCACACACAGCCTCCTGATCCATGTGCCTGGGGACAGGGCCGGTGCAAGGATTTTTGTGTACTTAGGCAAAGGTGCATTTTACCGCCCCCCACCCCAAGGCAACTGGATACGTCCCTGACTTCCACTGTCCTCCTATGCATACAGAAAGAGCCCCCCTTTACCATCAGACCCCACACTTACAGAAAGAACCCCCTTCACCATCAGATCCCCCACTCACAGAAAGAACCCCCTTTACCATCAGATCCCCCACTCACAGAAAGAACCCCCCTTTACCATCAGATCCCCACTCACAGAAAGAGCCCCCTTTAACATCAGATCCCCCACTCACATAAAGAGCCCCCCTTTAACATCAGATTTCCCACTCACAAAAAGAGCCCCTCTTTAACATCAGATCCCCTACTCACAGAAAGAGCCCCCCTTTACCATCAGATCCCCCACTCACAGAAAGAGCCCCCCTATACCATCAGACCCCCCACTCACAGAAAGGGCCCCCTTTTAACATCAGATCCCTCACTCACAGAAAGAGCTCCCCTTTACATCAGATCCCCCACTCACAGAAAGAGCCCCCCTTTACCATCAGATCCCCCACTCACAGAAAGGATTCTCCAGCAGTGGAACTATATATGGTGGAGACTGGAGAGATTGTGGGGGAAGAAAGTGTAGCTGCAGCAGCGGGCGCACACAGATCATATTATACCTGTCAGATGAGAACCAGGAAATGGAGGTTGGCGTCACTTGTTGTATGAAGTTGGTGGTTCCTTCCTCCTCGGCGGCGCTGGCTCCTCTTGCTTGCAGCAGCACTCTATGGCTGCTCCCACCATGCTAATCCCCTCCCGCCTCCGCTCCGGTCTTGAGTGACGTCACGCCACTGGGACCGGGCTGTACACTTAGGAGGAGGGAAGTGTTGTGGGCGGCTGCGATGAAGGCTATTGGCTGGCCTGGCGCCGCCAGCCGCCGAGTGCAGGAGCATAAGCATTAGCATAAATGTCACAGATCAGAGAGACGACGAGTGAGTGACACAGTGACAGCTGGCCCAGCCCACTGACCAATCGGCCCACCGGGAAACTCCCGGTAGCCCCAAAGGCCAGTCCATCCCTGCCCACAACTGGCACAACTGGCATAGAGAAGTCTGCTGAATTATTTCAGTACAACATCTTCCACTTGTTGCAAGAGGATATACAGCAATTAAAGGTTGAAGAGTGCTGCAATGGAAGCATAGAAAAAGGAGATAATAATCATGGAGAAACAATTGGCAAAGATGTTCCTGTAGCTGCTGCTTATTGCCTTATTTCACAGGATAGCAGAGGTTCATAGGTCCACTGGTATACCCCAGTATGTTACTCAGAGCTCACAAAAGGTTCAGCAAAGATTGTCCATATATCAATCATATATAAATATATAGACTCAAAGTAATTATCGAAGTCTGCACTAACAGTGAGACAACCCACAAAGATACATCCAAACTCCTACAAATATAGGGCAAATGAAAGTGAAAGGATAATAAAATGATGGATAGTGCAAATAACCCAACTATATCAAAGAAACAATGTGCAACCCAAAATATACCCTATAATAAATCTGTAATCATATAAAATAGTGCCAAATACAAGTATCACAAAAGTATGAAAAAAGTGTCCATGAAAAAGTTCAGCAAAGATTGTCCATCACAGTGATATGAATTTCCACAGATAAAGCAATTTAAAGGGGTTGTAAAGGTTCGTTTTTTATTTTCTAAATAGGTTCTTTAAGCTCGTGCATTGTTGGTTCACTTACCTTTTCCTTAGATTTCCCTTCTAAATATTTTTTTTCTTTGTTTTCTTTGTCTGAATTTCTCACTTCCTGTTCCTCCTCAGTAAGCTGTTCAGTAAGCTGTTCTGGCTGACTCCACACCACTCGGATGATGGTGTGAAGTTTAGTGAGGAGAAACAGGAAGTGAGAAATTCAGACAAAGAAAAAAAAACATTTAGAAGGTAAATCAAAGGAAAAGGTAAGTGAACCAACAATGCACTAGCTTAAAGGAACCTATTTAGAAAATAAAAAAACGAACCATTACAACCCCTTTAAGTGAAGGAAGCACTGTAACTTCCATAAGCCAAATCTGTAGGCGATAGGAAAGCAGCACCCACTACCCAAATGTATGTATTGCACTTACTGAGATGTATAGCCCCAATAAGAGGCAAACAGCATGTGTAAATCATCCTGAGCTGGATGAACCTCTCTATGCACAGGTCACTCTTCACCAGTCTGCTTCCAAAGGAGCACTATAATATAAAGCAGTGCCGTGGCACAACAAACAGAATAGGGAAAGAAGCTCTTATAGTGTACTATGTAAAATCATTTTTATTAAAATTGCATCAATGAAAACATACAAAAGTCAGCAATACACTTACAGAAATTAAGCTGCCTATCTCACTAGTGTGTGACGTCAACAGGCACCAACTCCGCCCTGCACTTCTATCTTCTATCTTTTAGGGACTGGGCATTTTTGACAGACCACTGCACATTGTAAAAGATTGATCTGCAAGTTCCAACCCCCCCCACCTGCCAATGCCATGTATTAGATTACCCTCCCATGATTGCTTTCATTCTTAATTGTTAAAGTGGAGGTCCCACGAAAAAAATATTAAAAGCCAGCAGCTACAAATACTGCAGCGGCTGAATCTTAATAAATGGACACTTACCTGTCCAGGGTGCCCGTGATGACGGCAGACGAAGTCGAGCAATCGCTCGTCTCTTGGCTGCCCTCGCCTCCATCCTTGGTGAGGGAATCAGGAAGTGAAGCGTTGCGGCTTCACTGCCTGGTTCAATACTGCGCATGCACGAGTAGCGCGACGGGTCCTCACTGGTCCCCGCTGTCTCCTGGGACCAGTGTGTTTCCCAGAAGACAGTGGAGGGTGACGCGAAGGGGCGTGACTCCCGCAGGAGTCTATTCCTGGAAGTGGGTGCAAATACCTGTATTAGACAGGCATATGCACCCCCTCCCCCTGAAAGGTGCCAAATGTGACACCGGAGGGGGGGAGGGTTTCCGAAAAGCAGAGGTTCACTTTTTCTGTTAACCTCTGCTTTAAAGGGACAAATATTAACCACAAATAGAAGAATACAGATGGAGAGGATTACAAGAGGGAATGGAGGACAGCACAAGCCAGTATATTCTTGAAAAAAAAGTCAAATGTAAAAACAAACACACTTATATTAATAAAACTTCAAATCAGTGTTGCCAACCTACCATATTGAAATTTACTGACACAACACCCACAATTTACTGACACGAAAAACAATAGCAAATGCAAGCGCTTGGGAAGCCTGCACAGACAAACACTATTAATCCTAAATGTGTAAAGGATATTATACAAAGGTTGAAAATCAAAAAAACAAAAAGAGTATTCCAATCAGATGGACATAAAGTTATTATTGTTACCAAGGGATGGCAGGTAGCATAAGGTTTTGAAAAACTCTATAGTAACAATTGTGGATAGGAAGTCTTTAATAAAAACTCAGTTGCCCAGGGCAGCTCTTCTCCAAGTTGAAGCCGACTCAAGGAAAATGACATAAAAGGAAAAATAGAAAAGCGCCTCTTAGCAAAACAGATTTATTATGTAGCAGACAATTTGTATCAAACACTTACATCATGGTAAGTTTCAGGTGTCATCCAGTAGGATCAATGTTTATATTGCGTCCAGGATCTCTGACGCTACTCCACGGATTTCCCAGGTCCCGGTTATGGCGGCCGCAAGTAGCCGGGATACAGGCTGGCTTGTCCGTGATAGGAGACAGCAGCGAAAGATGGCAACGGTCGGTCCGTGACACTTGAGAAAGGAGCGCGCATGCCCTGTACGAGAGCTGCGCATGCTCTGAAACGCGTTGTGGTTCCCTGCACCATCCAGCTGACGTCAGACGCTCCTCTCCGGACCGACCGTTGCCATCTTTCGCTGCTGTCTCCTATCACAGACAAGCCAGCCTGTATCCCGGCTACTTGCGGCCGCCATAACCGGGACCTGGGAAATCCGTGGAGTAGCGTCAGAGATCCTGGACGCAATATAAACATTGATCCTACTGGATGACACCTGAAACTTACCATGATGTAAGTGTTTGATACAAATTGTCTGCTACATAATAAATCTGTTTTGCTAAGAGGCGCTTTTCTATTTTTCCTTTTATGACAATTTACTGACACAACCAAGTTTTTACTAGCATTTACAAAAATTATAAAATGACAGTTTTAATTGTAAATCCCCATGAGTGAGCTCTGATGTGCGGAGTGAAACTTGTTGGGGCGTGGCCTGGTGGGGGCCCAGGCTGAGACCCATTCACTATCACGCAGCACGCTTTGACTTGATGTGTGGCTCCTGGGACACCTATCATTCTCATGCACATCGCTGAATTTGAGATTGGGCTCAGATAAGTATTAGGGGAGGCTGGGGGGGACTGCTGCACAGAGAAGGTTTTTTAACTTCATGCATGAAGATAAAAAAACCTTGAGCCTTTAAAACCACTTTAACTTGTTATGATGTTATTTCTTTCACCTTATCCAAACATGTACTTAAAGGAAAATACCAGTAAGCACTCACCATATACATACCAATCTGCACTGGGAACAGCTAAATTGATACATTATGTAAATCTATTGGTGGTGATTAGGGATGGGCCCGGTGCTCGATTCGAACCCATGTTCGAATCGAGCACCGGGCATTCGCTCGCTCGTCGAGCCCAGAACTATTTGGGCCGTTCGCATCACATTCGTGTGATGCGAGCGGCCCCGCAATGCATTGCGGCCGGCGCGGCCGGCGCAGTGCATTGCTGGCTGATGATTGGCCAAGCATGCACTGTGACCCCGCATATTTGGCCAATCACAGCGCCCGAAACTCGGAGAGCAATAATTGGCTACAGGCAGGACGCCTGTAGCCAATTACAGCTCAGGGGCTTTAGTACATGCCCCACCATTTAAAAGGCCGCCACGCCATCGGCCCCGGTCACATGAGTTCCGGCTTTAGGAGAGATCAGTCTGCTGATTCTGTCTTTGCTTGATACTGAAAGATTTGCTCTTCTTTGCTAAACCATTGGCTATTTCTTTGCTAAACCATTGCTACCTAAGTCATTGATCGTTCATTGCTGCTGATTGCACAGTTAGCGTGTTATTAGCTGCTGCTGGGGATTAGTCTGGTGCGTGCTTACTGTTAGTACAGTATTGCAGTAGTACCAACCGCAGTGCTGTTAGCACAGCATTGCACCCCAACAGCACCCATAGGACTTCTAGTGTGTTAGTGGCAGCAAACAGAGCTCCTATATTTTCTTCTCAGCAGCACCCATAGGACTTCTAGTGTGTTAGTGGCAGCAAACAGAGCTCCTATATTTTCTTCTCAGCAGCACCCATAGGACTTCTAGTGTGTTAGTGGCATCACACAGAGCTCCTATATTTTCTTCTCAGCAGCACCCATAGGACTTCTAGTGTGTTAGTGGCAGCAAACAGAGCTCCTATATTTTCTTCTCAGCAGCACCCATAGGACTTCTAGTGTGTTAGTGGCAGCAAACAGAGCTCCTATATTTTCTTCTCAGCAGCACCCATAGGACTTCTAGTGTGTTAGTGGCATCACACAGAGCTCCTATATTTTCTTCTCAGCAGCACCCATAGGACTTCTAGTGTGTTAGTGGCAGCAAACAGAGCTCCTATATTTTCTTCTCAGCAGCACCCATAGGACTTCTAATGTGTTAGTGGCATCACACAGAGTTCCTATATTTTCATCTCAGAAGCACCCATAGGACTTCTAGTGTGTTAGTGGCATCACACAGAGCTCCTATATTTTCTTCTCAGAAGCACCCATAGGACTTCTAGTGTGTTAGTGGCAGCAAACAGAGCTCCTATATTTTCTTCTTAGCAGCACCCATAGGACTTCTAATGTGTTAGTGGCATCACACAGAGTTCCTATATTTTCATCTCAGAAGCACCCATAGGACTTCTAGTGTGTTAGTGGCATCACACAGAGCTCCTATATTTTCTTCTCAGAAGCACCCATAGGACTTCTAGTGTGTTAGTGGCAGCAAACAGAGCTCCTATATTTTCTTCTTAGCAGCACCCATAGGACTTCTAGTGTGTTAGTGGCATCACACAGAGTTCCTATATTTTCATCTCAGAAGCACCCATAGGACTTCTAGTGTGTTAGTGGCATCACACAGAGCTCCTATATTTTCTTCTCAGCAGCACCCATAGGACTTCTAGTGTGTTAGTGGCATCACACAGAGCTCCTATATTTTCATCTCAGAAGCACCCATAGGACTTCTAGTGTGTTAGTGGCATCACACAGAGCTCCTATATTTTCTTCTCAGCAGCACCCATAGGACTTCTAGTGTGTTAGTGGCAGCAAACAGAGCTCCTATATTTTCTTCTCAGCAGCACCCATAGGACTTCTAGTGTGTTAGTGGCATCACACAGAGCTCCTATATTTTCTTCTCAGCAGCACCCATAGGACTTCTAGTGTGTTAGTGGCAGCAAACAGAGCTCCTATATTTTCTTCTCAGCAGCACCCATAGGACTTCTAGTGTGTTAGTGGCATCACACAGAGCTCCTATATTTTCATCTCAGAAGCACCCATAGGACTTCTAGTGTGTTAGTGGCAGCAAACAGAGCTCCTATATTTTCTTCTCAGCAGCACCCATAGGACTTCTAGTGTGTTAGTGGCATCACACAGAGCTCCTATATTTTCTTCTCAGCAGCACCCATAGGACTTCTAGTGTGTTAGTGGCAGCAAACAGAGCTCCTATATTTTCTTCTCAGCAGCACCCATAGGACTTCTAATGTGTTAGTGGCATCACACAGAGTTCCTATATTTTCATCTCAGAAGCACCCATAGGACTTCTAGTGTGTTAGTGGCATCACACAGAGCTCCTATATTTTCTTCTCAGAAGCACCCATAGGACTTCTAGTGTGTTAGTGGCAGCAAACAGAGCTCCTATATTTTCTTCTCAGCAGCACCCATAGGACTTCTAGTGTGTTAGTGGCATCACACAGAGTTCCTATATTTTCATCTCAGAAGCACCCATAGGACTTCTAGTGTGTTAGTGCCATCACACAGAGCTCCTATATTTTCTTCTCAGCAGCACCCATAGGACTTCTAGTGTGTTAGTGGCATCACACAGAGCTCCTATATTTTCATCTCAGAAGCACCCATAGGACTTCTAGTGTGTTAGTGGCATCACACAGAGCTCCTATATTTTCTTCTCAGAAGCACCCATAGGACGTCTAGTGTGTTAGTGGCAGCAAACAGAGCTCCTATATTTTCTTCTCAGCAGCACCCATAGGACTTCTAGTGTGTTAGTGGCATCACACAGAGTTCCTATATTTTCATCTCAGAAGCACCCATAGGACTTCTAGTGTGTTAGTGGCATCACACAGAGCTCCTATATTTTCTTCTCAGCAGCACCCATAGGACTTCTAGTGTGTTAGTGGCATCACACAGAGCTCCTATATTTTCATCTCAGAAGCACCCATAGGACTTCTAGTGTGTTAGTGGCATCACACAGAGCTCCTATATTTTCTTCTCAGCAGCACCCATAGGACTTCTAGTGTGTTAGTGGCAGCAAACAGAGCTCCTATATTTTCTTCTCAGCAGCACCCATAGGACTTCTAGTGTGTTAGTGGCATCACACAGAGCTCCTATATTTTCTTCTCAGCAGCACCCATAGGACTTCTAGTGTGTTAGTGGCAGCAAACAGAGCTCCTATATTTTCTTCTCAGCAGCACCCATAGGACTTCTAGTGTGTTAGTGGCATCACACAGAGCTCCTATATTTTCATCTCAGAAGCACCCATAGGACTTCTAGTGTGTTAGTGGCATCACACAGAGCTCCTATATTTTCTTCTCAGCAGCACCCATAGGACTTCTAGTGTGTTAGTGGCAGCAAACAGAGCTCCTATATTTTCATTTCAGAAGCACCCATAGGACTTCTAGTGTGTTAGTGGCATCACACAGAGCTCCTATATTTTCATCTCAGAAGCACCCATAGGACTTCTAGTGTGTTAGTGGCATCACACATAGCTCCTATATTTTCTTCTCAGCAGCACCCATAGGACTTCTAGTGTGTTAGTGGCATCACACAGAGCTCCTATATTTTCATCTCAGAAGCACCCATAGGACTTCTAGTGTGTTAGTGGCATCACACAGAGCTCCTATATTTTCTTCTCAGCAGCACCCATAGGACTTCTAGTGTGTTAGTGGCAGCAAACAGAGCTCCTATATTTTCTTCTCAGCAGCACCCATAGGACTTCTAGTGTGTTAGTGGCATCACACAGAGTTCCTATATTTTCATCTCAGAAGCACCCATAGGACTTCTAGTGTGTTAGTGGCATCACACAGAGCTCCTATATTTTCTTCTCAGCAGCACCCATAGGACTTCTAGTGTGTTAGTGGCATCACACAGAGCTCCTATATTTTCATCTCAGAAGCACCCATAGGACTTCTAGTGTGTTAGTGGCATCACACAGAGCTCCTATATTTTCATCTCAGAAGCACCCATAGGACTTCTAGTGTGTTAGTGGCATCACACATAGCTCCTATATTTTCTTCTCAGCAGCACCCATAGGACTTCTAGTGTGTTAGTGGCATCACACAGAGCTCCTATATTTTCATCTCAGAAGCACCCATAGGACTTCTAGTGTGTTAGTGGCATCACACAGAGCTCCTATATTTTCTTCTCAGCAGCACCCATAGGACTTCTAGTGTGTTAGCGGCAGCAAACAGAGCTCCTATATTTTCTTCTCAGCAGCACCCATAGGACTTCTAGTGTGTTAGTGGCATCACACAGAGTTCCTATATTTTCATCTCAGAAGCACCCATAGGACTTCTAGTGTGTTAGTGGCATCACACAGAGCTCCTATATTTTCTTCTCAGCAGCACCCATAGGACTTCTAGTGTGTTAGTGGCATCACACAGAGCTCCTATATTTTCATCTCAGAAGCACCCATAGGACTTCTAGTGTGTTAGTGGCATCACACAGAGCTCCTATATTTTCTTCTCAGCAGCACCCATAGGACTTCTAGTGTGTTAGTGGCAGCAAACAGAGCTCCTATATTTTCTTCTCAGCAGCACCCATAGGACTTCTAGTGTGTTAGTGGCATCACACAGAGCTCCTATATTTTCTTCTCAGCAGCACCCATAGGACTTCTAGTGTGTTAGTGGCAGCAAACAGAGCTCCTATATTTTCTTCTCAGCAGCACCCATAGGACTTCTAGTGTGTTAGTGGCATCACACAGAGCTCCTATATTTTCATCTTAGAAGCACCCATAGGACTTCTAGTGTGTTAGTGGCAGCAAACAGAGCTCCTATATTTTCTTCTCAGCAGCACCCATAGGACTTCTAGTGTGTTAGTGGCATCACACAGAGCTCCTATATTTTCTTCTCAGCAGCACCCATAGGACTTCTAGTGTGTTAGTGGCAGCAAACAGAGCTCCTATATTTTCTTCTCAGCAGCACCCATAGGACTTCTAATGTGTTAGTGGCATCACACAGAGTTCCTATATTTTCATCTCAGAAGCACCCATAGGACTTCTAGTGTGTTAGTGGCATCACACAGAGCTCCTATATTTTCATCTCAGAAGCACCCATAGGACTTCTAGTGTGTTAGTGGCATCACACATAGCTCCTATATTTTCTTCTCAGCAGCACCCATAGGACTTCTAGTGTGTTAGTGGCATCACACAGAGCTCCTATATTTTCATCTCAGAAGCACCCATAGGACTTCTAGTGTGTTAGTGGCATCACACAGAGCTCCTATATTTTCTTCTCAGCAGCACCCATAGGACTTCTAGTGTGTTAGTGGCAGCAAACAGAGCTCCTATATTTTCTTCTCAGCAGCACCCATAGGACTTCTAGTGTGTTAGTGGCATCACACAGAGTTCCTATATTTTCATCTCAGAAGCACCCATAGGACTTCTAGTGTGTTAGTGGCATCACACAGAGCTCCTATATTTTCTTCTCAGCAGCACCCATAGGACTTCTAGTGTGTTAGTGGCAGCAAACAGAGCTCCTATATTTTCTTCTCAGCAGCACCCATAGGACTTCTAGTGTGTTAGTGGCATCACACAGAGCTCCTATATTTTCTTCTCAGCAGCACCCATAGGACTTCTAGTGTGTTAGTGGCAGCAAACAGAGCTCCTATATTTTCTTCTCAGCAGCACCCATAGGACTTCTAGTGTGTTAGTGCCATCACACAGAGCTCCTATATTTTCATCTCAGAAGCACCCATAGGACTTCTAGTGTGTTAGTGGCATCACACAGAGCTCCTATATTTTCATCTCAGAAGCACCCATAGGACTTCTAGTGTGTTAGTGGCATCACACATAGCTCCTATATTTTCTTCTCAGCAGCACCCATAGGACTTCTAGTGTGTTAGTGGCATCACACAGAGCTCCTATATTTTCATCTCAGAAGCACCCATAGGACTTCTAGTGTGTTAGTGGCATCACACAGAGCTCCTATATTTTCTTCTCAGCAGCACCCATAGGACTTCTAGTGTGTTAGTGGCATCACACAGAGCTCCTATATTTTCATCTCAGAAGCACCAATAGGACTTCTAGTGTGTTAGTGGCAGCAAACAGAGCTCCTATATTTTCTTGTCAGCAGCACACATAGTACCTATAGTGTGTTAGTGTCAGCACCCATAGGACCTACAGTGTGTTGTGAGCACACATAGGAGTTCTATTTTTTATACTATATACACTACCGACTACAATGGCTGGAAGACCGCCAAGGAGAGGCAGAGCGTGCCGAGGCAAGAACACAGGGCAGGCAGGCTCTGTTTCTAGAGACAACAGTGCTGGCCGTGGATGTGGTCGTGCATCGTCATCAGCACGTGGCCATGGGACACGCTTGTCTTTGTTTTCGGCAGCTGGACATGTGGAGCCGCATCATGCCGAAGGCTTGGTAGAATGGATGACCAAGCCCTCCTCATCCTCCTCATCCTCTCTCACCCAGGCTCAGGGTACTGGCAGAGCAGCTGCCAACGCGTACTCAATGGCATCATCAGCCACCCCTTCCCTAGACCCACCATGTCCTCCTGAGGAGTCCCCCGAACTGTTTGAGCACAGTGTTGGGTACATGCTCCAGGAGGATGCCCAACGATTCGAAGGCTCGGATGATGATACCCAGCTTGAGGAAGTCAGTAGTGTGCGCGCAGAGAGAGGGGATGCTGAAGGACAGCAATCTGGCAGTAGTGTTCCACCAGCTGCAGCTTACTGCCAGGTTTGCTCTAGTGGTGAAGAGGGAGGGGATGATGAGGTCACTGACTCCACGTGGGTGCCTGAAGGGAGAGAGGAGGAGGAGGAGGAGGATGCAGCGTCACATGTCCAACGAGGCAGGATGCCCCCTGGAGGCCAGCTAGAGGCCAGCACAGCAACTGTACCACACCGCAGAGCTCCGCCTGTGCAGGGCGCTGCCTCTGCACGTTATCACAAAAGTTCTTTGGTGTGGGCCTTTTTTGAGACGAGTGCATCAGATCGCACCACTGCTATTTGCAATATTTGTCTCAAGCGTATCTCGCGTGGCCAAAACATCAGCCGCTTGGGCACCACAAGCATGAGCAGACATATGTCGACCTGCCATGCAGCTCGTTGGCAAGCACACATAAAAGACCCACACCAAAGAACAAAGCGGACCTCTCCTTGCTCCTCATCAGCTGGGATCTCCATCCCCACTATATCTTCAGTCCTCTCTGAAAGCTGCTCTGAGAGGACTGAAGGTGTAGAATTAGGTGTGTCACAACCAAGTACTTGCAGTACACCGACGTCCGATTGTAGCAGGCAAATTTCCCTGCCCCAGCTGCTGGACCGTCGAAAGAAGTATACTCCCAGCCATCCACATGCCCAGCGGTTGAATGCTAGCTTGGCTAAATTGCTAGCACTTCAACTGCTGCCTTTTCAGTTGATAGACTCGGCCCCCTTCCGTGAGTTTGTTCAATGTGCGGTTCCTCAGTGGCAGGTTCCCAAACGCCACTTTTTCTCACGGAAGGCGATTCCGTCTCTCTACTGGCATGTGGAAGGCAATGTCCATGCCTCGCTGGACAGGGCGGTCAGCGGTAAGGTGCATATTACCGCTGACTCATGGTCCAGCAGGCATGGACAGGGACGTTATCTTTCTTTCACGGCCCATTGGGTCACTCTATTGGCAGCTGGGAGGGATGCAGGACAAGGTGCAGTAGTGTTGGAGGTTGTTCCGCCACCACGCCTCCAAAATGCTACTACTGGTTGTGACACACCTCTCTCCTCCACCCCCTCCTCTTCTTCCTCCATGTCCTCTTCGAGTGCTCTGTCCTCGGAACCAGCGTTGCTCCGTAGGCGTACAAGGGGCTACGCGAGTACGCAGGCAAAAAGATGCCATGCCGTGCTTGCGCTGGTGTGTTTGGGGGACAGGAGCCACACTGGGCCAGAGGTTCTGGCAGCTCTGCAGGGGCAGGCTGAGAGGTGGTTGACGCCACGCCAGCTTAAGCCAGGAATGGTCGTTTCTGATAATGGCACCAACCTCCTCTCCGCCCTGCGACAGGGGCAGCTCACCCATGTGCCCTGTATGGCTCACGTCCTCAACCTGGTGGTGCAGCGGTTCTTGGGCAGGTTCCCAGGCTTACAGGATGTCCTGAGGCAGGCCAGGAAAGTCTGTGTGCATTTCCGCCGATCTTATAATGCCAGTGCTCGGCTGACTGAGCTGCAAAAGGAGCTGAACCTGCCCAAGAACCGCCTAATATGTGACATGCCCACCAGGTGGAACTCAACGTTGGCCATGCTGCAGCGACTGCACACGCAGCAGAGGGCCATCAATGAGTACCTTTGCGACTACGGCACCAGGACCGGGTCAGGGGAGCTTGGCTTTTTTTCCCCACGCCAGTGGAGCATGATCAGGGATGCATGCACTGTCCTCTCACCATTTGAGGAGGCCACGAGGATGGTGAGCAGTGACAGTGCATGCATCAGTGACACTGTACCTCTTGTCCACCTGTTGGAGCATACGCTGCGTGGGATAATGGACAGGGCACTTGAGGCAGAACAGAGGCAGGAAGAGGAGGACTTCCTTGTCTCTCAAGGCCCCCTTTATCCAGACAATGTTCCTTCTGTCCCACCCATCACACAGGAAGAGGAGGAGGAGGAGGAGGAGGAGGAGGATTGTGTGAGCATGGAGGTGGAGCCTGGCACTCAGCATCAGCAGCAGCAGTCTTTCAGGGATGATGTACAGTCCCAACAAACCAGTGGACTTGTACGTGGCTGGGAGGAGGTGGCTGGCGATCATGTCATCCTCAGTGACCCAGAAGACTCCGGACCGAATGCCTCAGCTAACCTACGCTGCATGGCCTCCCTGATCCTGCAAAGCCTGCGGAAGGATCCTCGTGTTCTTCGGATCAAGGAGAGTGACCATTACTGGCTGGCCACTCTCCTTGATCCACGGTACAAGGGTAAGGTTGCGGACCTTATCTTGCCGTCGCAGAGGGAGCAGAGGATGAGACATCTCAGGGAGGCCTTGCAGAAAGGTCTGTGCAACGCGTTCCCAGAAACTGGGAGGTTACAAACTCCTGGTCCTGGACGACGAGTTGCTGAGGCTTCGGTCAGTAGCAGAAGGAGCGGTGGGGAAGGTGGACGTCTGACCGATGCGTTCAGACAATTTTTTAGTCCGCAGCCCCAAGGTATGATCGGTTCCAGCAACCATCGCCAGCGTCTGATATACATGGTGCAGGAATACCTAGGGGCAAGGTCAGACTTGGACACCTTTCCCACCGAAAATCCTCTGGCTTACTGGGTCCTGAGGATGGATCACTGGCCAGAGCTTGCACAGTATGCAATTGAGCTACTGGCCTGTCCTGCATCCTGCGTTCTTTCCGAACGCACATTCAGTGCTGCTGGAGGATTTGTCACCGATCATAGGGTGCGCCTGTCCACCGACTCGGTTGATCGACTGACCTTCATAAAAATGAATCAGTCTTGGATCACCACCAGCTACCAGACACCTGAAGCGGATATAACGGAATAATTTATAATGTCACATCCCTTCAAGACTGCCTATGCTGATGCTGAGTGACTGTCCTGTTATGTTCACTGACTATCCTCTTCCTCCTCCTCAATGATCCATGCCACCACACCAGTGCCTAAGGCACAATTTTTCAGCCCCTGTATAACAGGGGCGTGTAATTACAATTTTTTAAAAAGATGCTTCGCAACAGGTCTGACTGCTGTGCTCAGAGTACAGTATCTGTGAGGGGTTGCAGTGTTGTGGCACCAGCACCAGTGCCTAAGGCACAATTTTTCAGCCCCTGTTGGGGCGTGTAATTACAATTTTTAGGCAATGCTTTGCAACAGGTCTCATTGCTGTGCTCAGAGTACAGTATCTGTGAGGGGTTGCAGTGTTGTGGCACCAGCACCAGTGCCTAAGGCACAATTTTTCAGCCCCTGTATAACAGGGGCGTGTAATTACAATTTTTTAAAAAGATGCTTCGCAACAGGTGTGACTGCTGTGCTCCAAGTACAGTATCTGTGAGGGGTTGCAGTGTTGTGGCACCAGCACCAATGCCTAAGGCACAATTTTTCAGCCCCTGTTTAACAGGGGCGTGTAATTACAAATCTTGATCTAATAGTTCACAGCAGGGCCCATTCCTGCGCCCACCAAGAGTAACTATGAGGGCCTACAGTCTTGTGGCAACACCGTCCACCACCACCACCACCACCAAAGGCCCAATTTTTCTGCCCTGTTCAACAGGTGCATGCAATTACAAATCTTGATCTAATAACTCACAGCAGGGCCCATTCCTGCACCCACCAAGAGTAACTGTGAGGGCTTACAGTCTTGTGGCAACACCGTCCACCACCACCACCACCACCACCAAAGGCCCAATTTTTCTGCCCGGTTCAACAGGTGCATGCAAGTACAAATCTTGATCTATTAACTCACAGCAGGGCCCATTCCTGTGCCCACCAGTCTTGTGGCTACACCAACATCTAATAGGGCAAATTTCTGCAGAGTATATACGGCAGGCCCCTACTTTCAAACATCCAACTTACAAACGACTCCTACTTGCAAACGGCAAGAGAAAACAGGAAGTGAGAGGAAATCTACCCCTAGGAAGGAAAATTCTATCCTGTTAGATTTAATTTGGGAAAAAGGTATCTCCTCTCTACTGATGCTTTATCACCAATCCTTGTTTCAATTAAAACCCCACTTTTCCAAAAACATTTGTCATTGGGACGGAAAGTGAGGTGACATGTTCTGAACAGATGTGCAAAGACAGCAAATGTTACAGGGGTGATAACCCCTCCCTATGTTCTCCAAAAAGCTTAAAAATTGATTTTTTTGGGATGTAGCTACACTTCATAATGTACCTGTTCAGATTCTACTTAAGAACAAACCTACAGTCCATGTCTTGTTTGCACCACCTATATACTGCTGTTCAGAGTATATAGGGTTGTAGGTATAGGGTTTTATTTTGGGTGCGGGGTCCCCCTTAGTATCCATACAAGACCCAAAGGGGCTGGGGTGGGGGGGGGGGTGATGGGGTAGCCATGCCATTTTTCTCAAGGATTTTCAGCCATATGGCGGCCAGGACAAGACATGACATTAAAGCCGCAAGTGGTTTTAAATGGCTTCTTTTTTTCCTTTACAAATGTCATTTTGTGCAAGGACAGTTCTAAACACGGGAAACACATGCCACTTCACAGGCATACTTTAGACACCCCCCAGGTACCATATTTAAAGGAAAATTTCACTTTTTTTTTTTTCACTTTATGCATCATTAAAATGACTGCTCCCGAAAAAACTTTAGTTTTTAAAATTTCTTTTTGCATTGATATATGTCCCCTGGGGCAGGACCCGGGTCCCCAAACCTGTTTTATGACATTAACATGCATATTGGCCGTTGTAATTAGCAATTTTGATTTCGAACGTTCGCGTCCATTATAACGAATAGGGTTCGAAAATTCGCGCGAACTTTTGGTCCGTTCGAAGGTTCTGGTGCGAACCGAACCCGGGGGTGTTCGGCTCATCCCTAGTGGTGATAGTGAATTATCTAGATTTAAAAGATGCAGGGGGGCAACCATTACATTGTCAAGATATTAGTTACCCCCCCCCCCTCCTTACAATGATTACATTAATAACAATATCCTAAATCTCAAAAATATATCAAACCAATCCAAAAACCGTGTTGAAGTTGAGACCAGATGTAAGGGGGTGGGACTTAAACCATATGAAAAATACTTTATTTAGTATCCATAAAACAATTTATATCCCAATCCATGTTGAGTCTCTGTGCTGAATAACTCTTCAGTTCGTGAATCCACCACATCTCTTTTTTGGAGAATTTGCTTGTCTTGTTACAACCCCTCCAACAGGGCTTTAATTTCTTCACCCCCACAAAATGAATGCCCCATGGGGTCTCTATTTTGGCATTTTCAAAAATTGGCCTGAAAGGGAATGTTCTCTAGAGCCCCACGTAATATTATAAATTTGCTCCCTTAGTCTATCTCTGTCTATCATGTGAGTATTTAAAAAAAAAGTGTGACGCTAAGTGAGAAAGTAAATCGCGTGTGAACATGAAAAGGTGAGGTAGGCAATGCAAAATTAAATGTGAAACAAAACCAAAACATAAAAGTCCAAAGTGAATAAAAAAATATCTATGAAAGGTCCATTACAGTTCAAAATAAAGTGAAAGGGTCTTTCTCTCTTTAATTATTTTATTATATTATATTTTGAAAGATACAACAAATTACAATAATATTCATCGTAATAAACAAGTTTAAAGCATAAAATTAAACATAAACAGGAGAGCTTCTCATGAAAATTTAAGTTAAGTTGAGATAGAATAGCATTTTAGAATTTGATGGAGTTAAGGGGTATATCAGTCCTTAATCAGGGCCAGGGTCTGGCTGTGTGGCCTGGCGTATCCTGAAAGAGTAAATTAATAATTTTCCTACCCCTATCTCGTATTCTAACTTTTGTGGGGAGGGGGGGGGAGGGAAAAGAAAAGGGAGAGTTGTAAGGAGAGGGGAAA
Source organism: Rana muscosa (assembly GCA_029206835.1). Lineage (NCBI taxonomy): Eukaryota > Metazoa > Chordata > Amphibia > Anura > Ranidae > Rana > Rana muscosa. The sequence goes on from CM055121.1 coordinate 86,869,567, forward strand.
AAGGAAGCAGCATTCAGAGAATTATATTATATATTTTAAGTTTATATCAATGATATATTTGTATCTGGTGGAAGATAGTGGTCAATCCATGGTTGCCATACAGATTCACATTATAGTATTGATTTTTAAACATTCTACTACATAAAACAAAATTTGACATATTAGAGTATTTCTAAATAGCGTAAAGTAAAATAAGACATTCAGAGTAATAAATGAAGTGAATAATAAACATTGAGTAAATCAGCCAAAATAGAATATGAAAGTTATGAACCATATATAAAACGAGAAAAGATAGGGGGTTGAGATAGAATAGCATTTTAGAATTTGATGGAGTTAAGGGGTATATCAGTCCTTAATCAGGGCCAGGGTCCGGCTGTGTGGCCTGGCGTATCCTGAAAGAGTAAATTAATAATTTTCCTACCCCTATCTCGTATTCTAACTTTTGTGGGGAGGGGGGGGAGGGAAAAGAAAAGGGAGAGTTGTAAGGAGAGGGGAAAAAGGAAGCAGCATTCAGAGAATTATATTATATATTTTAAGTTTATATCAGTGATATATTTGTATCTGGTGGAAGATAGTGGTCAATCCATGGTTGCCATACAGATTCACATTTATAGATTCTGTCCAAGTAAATTGATTCAGTTTTAGCACGTACCATGGCTTGCGTCACTCTCTGTTTAACAGTTTGTATGCAGAGGGAATTGGTTTTCCATGCTTTGGCTATGGATTGTTTAGCCACTGTTGTAACAAATAAGGATAGTTTGAATTGGCGAAGGGTCAAGCATTGGGGTTTGTAGTTTAATAAAGCAATCTTTGGGTCAGGCAGTAAGGTTGTTTTAAAAATTGTTGAGAGAATTTTAAAAACTTCCTTCCAGAATGAGTTAGCTATAGGACACTCCCACCATGTGTGTATGTATGTGCCTTGGTCTGTACAGCCTCTAAAACAATTGGCAGGGTATTGATGGTTAAATTTAGACAGACGGGAAGGTACTAAGTACCATCTAGTAAGGACTTTGTAATTAGTCTCAAGAGCTACAATGTTGGTACTGGCTGATTTAGTTACTTGTCATATTTGGGCCCAGTCGTGTTCATCTAGTTGGAGGTGAAGGTAATTTTTCCATTTTTCTATGTATGACGGAAGAGAGGAAGTTGTATGAGAAGTTAATTGGGCATAAAGATCTGAGATTAACCCCTTCCTGTGTGGATTTGATTTACAACTTTGCTCAAAAATTGAGAATTTGTGAGGTGTAGTGTCTGTAGGTTCGTAGGAGGACAGAAATATTTTTATTTGTAGGTACCTGAAGGATTCTGTTTGTGGTAAATTGTATTGTTCGCAAAAAGTCGAAAAAGGTAATATTTTTGAAGCTTGGAAAAATTGGTGGTTCCTCAGGAGACCTGCAGTGGTCCATGCCGAGAACGATTTAGGGAATGACCAGGCCGGATAGAAGGAAGGGTTATGAAGGAAGGAGAGAAGAGGGTTTAGTTTAGATTGCAGACCAAAACGAGTTTTTAATCTATCCCATAAGGAAAGGCCATGTTTAGTATAAGGATTTGTGATTGATTTCCGTTAGGCTGGGGAGAGCCAGAGGAGATTGGCGGTGGAGAGGGGATCACAGTCTACCGATTCTAATACAACCCATAGTGGTATTTCTTTAGTAGCATGATATTTCGTTAACTGAGCTAATTGTGCCGCATAAAAATATTTTGTAAAATCAGGTACTCCAAGGCCACCTTTAATTTTAGGGGTATATAGTGTATGTTTAGGAAGGCGAGGTCTGAGTTTATTCCAGATATATTGGTTGGTCCTGCGTTGGAGGATACGCAGGAAGTGTGAAGGGACTGAAATGGGGAGTACTCTAAATAGGTATAGGATTTTAGGGAGAATAGACATTTTTATGACAGTGATATGACCTAACCAAGCTAGAGGTATGGATGACCATGTGGAAAGTAATTTGGATAATTGTGTTAACATTGGTGGATAATTAGACTTATAAAGATCACTTGGGTTGGCTGTGAAATTAATACCTAGATAAGTAATGTGAGACATCGACCAAGTGAAAGGAAGCGAACATTGTAATTGTGATTGAAGTTCAGGAGATAATGATATATTCAATGCTTTAGATTTTTGTATATTAACTGCTAGACCAGAAATATGTCCGAATTCGTTGAGGGTTTTAAGGAGAATTGGTGCTGATAGCAAGGGATTAGTGAGAAAAATTAGGACATCATCTGCAAATAAACAGATTTTGTGATGATAGCCACCTAGTTCTAGTCCCTTGATATCAGTGTTGGATCGGATGAGTTGGGCCAGGGGTTCTATCGCTAAAGCGAAGAGAAGTGGGGATAGGGGACATCCCTGACGAGTTCCTCTCTCAATATCAAAGGAATTTGAGCGGAATCCAGAATAGGATATAAAGGCTTTAGGATCTTGATATAGAGCGGATATCCATCTCATGAAGTGGGTACCGAATCCCCATTTATGTAGAATTGAGTTTAGATAGGGCCAAGATAAGGAGTCAAATGCCTTTCTTATATCCAGTGAGAGGAAACAGGTAGGGATGTTCCTGGTACGAGCTGTGTGGGCCAAAATCGCAGCTCGACGTATGTTATCTCCCACTTGTCTACAAGGAATAAATCCCGTTTGGTCTCGGTGTATTAGAGTACCTATTATAGGGTTGAGTCTATTTGAGAGAAGTTTAGCTAATAATTTTATATCAATGTTAAGTATTGATATAGGTCTGTAGTTAGACCAAGATGTATCATCCGTATTTGGTTTTGGTATCATAAAAATGGAGGCCAGGAGGGATTCTGGACGGAATTTGTGGTCAGTGAGAAGGGAATTAAAGGCATCAACCATGAGGGGTGATAGTAGGTTAGCAAATTTTTTATAATATGTGGCTGAAAAACCATCAATACCTGGGCGTTTACGTGGTTTTAGGGACTTGATCGTGTTTTGTATTTCTAAAACTGTGATCGGTTTGTCTAGGTTTTCTTGAGATGGAGAGTGATGGTAAAGTGATTGTAGATAGGAGATTATTTAGTCTATTTTGGTCAAAATTATGAGGATCTTTATATAGTTCTGACAATCTTTTTTGAAATTCTTGTAGTATTTTAAGTGGGTTACTAGTGAAGTTATCTTTGGTTAATTTTAGTCTTATTGGTTTTGGAGTATAAACTTTCCTTCTTAGAGCAAGTGCTAAGAAAGTGTCAGGTTTATTAGCCTTCATATAAAAGGTGTGCTTGGATTTTCGGAGAATCTTTTCCGCTGATTCCGTCAAAAGTAAATCTAGTTCCAAACGTGCTTTATCTTATTGTATTTTTGTAGATGGGTTTGGATCAGTTTGGAATTTCTCCAAAGCATCATAGAAAGCTTTTTCTAACTCATTGTGAAGCTGCCATTTTTGCATATGATAGTGAGACGCCTGGCTTATACAGACACCTCTGATACAAGGTTTAAGGGCTTCCCAGTAAGTTAAAGGATTTGTATCAGTAATTTTATTATTTGCAATATAATCTGTGATAGCTTTCTCAATGACCTTTCCATATGAAGGCTGTGCTAATAAACCATCATTTATATACCAAGTTTTATGATTCGGTCGTGGTATAAGTGAGGAAAGTGTTGTCAGAACTATGTTATGGTCAGACCATGTACACGGTATAATGTTTGAGTCTAAGATATAGGCTGAGATGTTGATATTAATGAGAAGATGGTCAATGCGGGAAAATTGTTTATGTGGATGGGAATAATGGGTATATTGTCGTCTAGCTGGATGTTGCTCCCTCCATGTGTCTATTAACCACTTAAGCCCCGGACCATTTTGTAGCTAAAGGACCAGAGCTGTTTTCAGAATTTTGCACTGCGCTGCTTTAACTGTAAATTGTGCAGACATGCAATGTTGTACCGAAACGAAATTTGTGTCCTTTTCTTCCCACAAATAGAGCTTTCTTTTAATGGTATTTGATTGCCTCTGCAATTTTTATTTTTTGCGATATAAACGGAAAAATACCGAAAATTTTGAAAAAAAATTCTATTTTCTACTTTTTGTTATAAGACAAATCAAATAAACTCAATTTTAGTCATACATTTAGGCCAAAATGTATTCAGCCACATGTCTTTAGTAAAAAGAATGTCAATAAGCGTATATTTATTGGTTTGCGCAAAAGTTATAGCGTCTACAAACTAGGGTACATTTTCTGGAATTTACACAGCTTTTAATTTATGACTGCCTATCTCATTTCTTGAGGTGCTAAAATGGCAGGGCAGTACAAAACCCCCCCAAATGACCCAATTTTGGAAAGAAGACACCCCAAGGAAATTGCTGAGAGGCATGTTGAGCCCATTGAATATTTTTTTTTGTCTCAAGTGATTGAATAATGACAAAAAAAAAAAAAAAAAAATTACAAAAAGTTGTCACTAAATGATATATTGCTCACACATGCCATGGTTATATATGGAATTACACCCCAAAATACATTTTGCTGCTTCTCCTGAGTACGGGGATACCACATGTGTGGGACTTTTTGGGAGCCTAGCCAAGCACCGCCTTCAGGATTTCTAAGGGCGCAAATTTTTGATTTCACTCCTCACTACCTATCACAGTTTCGAAGGCCATAAAATGCCAAAATAGCACAACCCCCCCCCAAATGACCCCATTTTAGAAAGTAGACACCCCAAGGAAATTGCTATTTGCAATATTTGTCTCAAGCGTATCTCGCGTGGCCAAAACATCAGCCGCTTGGGCACCACAAGCATGAGCAGACATATGTCGACCTGCCATGCAGCTCGTTGGCAAGCACACATAAAAGACCCACACCAAAGAACAAAGCGGACCTCTCCTTGCTCCTCATCAGCTGGGATCTCCATCCCCACTATATCTTCAGTCCTCTCTGAAAGCTGCTCTGAGAGGACTGAAGGTGTAGAATTAGGTGTGTCACAACCAAGTACTTGCAGTACACCGACGTCCGATTGTAGCAGGCAAATTTCCCTGCCCCAGCTGCTGGACCGTCGAAAGAAGTATACTCCCAGCCATCCACATGCCCAGCGGTTGAATGCTAGCTTGGCTAAATTGCTAGCACTTCAACTGCTGCCTTTTCAGTTGATAGACTCGGCCCCCTTCCGTGAGTTTGTTCAATGTGCGGTTCCTCAGTGGCAGGTTCCCAAACGCCACTTTTTCTCACGGAAGGCGATTCCGTCTCTCTACTGGCATGTGGAAGGCAATGTCCATGCCTCGCTGGACAGGGCGGTCAGCGGTAAGGTGCATATTACCGCTGACTCATGGTCCAGCAGGCATGGACAGGGACGTTATCTTTCTTTCACGGCCCATTGGGTCACTCTATTGGCAGCTGGGAGGGATGCAGGACAAGGTGCAGTAGTGTTGGAGGTTGTTCCGCCACCACGCCTCCAAAATGCTACTACTGGTTGTGACACACCTCTCTCCTCCACCCCCTCCTCTTCTTCCTCCATGTCCTCTTCGAGTGCTCTGTCCTCGGAACCAGCGTTGCTCCGTAGGCGTACAAGGGGCTACGCGAGTACGCAGGCAAAAAGATGCCATGCCGTGCTTGCGCTGGTGTGTTTGGGGGACAGGAGCCACACTGGGCCAGAGGTTCTGGCAGCTCTGCAGGGGCAGGCTGAGAGGTGGTTGACGCCACGCCAGCTTAAGCCAGGAATGGTCGTTTCTGATAATGGCACCAACCTCCTCTCCGCCCTGCGACAGGGGCAGCTCACCCATGTGCCCTGTATGGCTCACGTCCTCAACCTGGTGGTGCAGCGGTTCTTGGGCAGGTTCCCAGGCTTACAGGATGTCCTGAGGCAGGCCAGGAAAGTCTGTGTGCATTTCCGCCGATCTTATAATGCCAGTGCTCGGCTGACTGAGCTGCAAAAGGAGCTGAACCTGCCCAAGAACCGCCTAATATGTGACATGCCCACCAGGTGGAACTCAACGTTGGCCATGCTGCAGCGACTGCACACGCAGCAGAGGGCCATCAATGAGTACCTTTGCGACTACGGCACCAGGACCGGGTCAGGGGAGCTTGGCTTTTTTTCCCCACGCCAGTGGAGCATGATCAGGGATGCATGCACTGTCCTCTCACCATTTGAGGAGGCCACGAGGATGGTGAGCAGTGACAGTGCATGCATCAGTGACACTGTACCTCTTGTCCACCTGTTGGAGCATACGCTGCGTGGGATAATGGACAGGGCACTTGAGGCAGAACAGAGGCAGGAAGAGGAGGACTTCCTTGTCTCTCAAGGCCCCCTTTATCCAGACAATGTTCCTTCTGTCCCACCCATCACACAGGAAGAGGAGGAGGAGGAGGAGGAGGAGGAGGATTGTGTGAGCATGGAGGTGGAGCCTGGCACTCAGCATCAGCAGCAGCAGTCTTTCAGGGATGATGTACAGTCCCAACAAACCAGTGGACTTGTACGTGGCTGGGAGGAGGTGGCTGGCGATCATGTCATCCTCAGTGACCCAGAAGACTCCGGACCGAATGCCTCAGCTAACCTACGCTGCATGGCCTCCCTGATCCTGCAAAGCCTGCGGAAGGATCCTCGTGTTCTTCGGATCAAGGAGAGTGACCATTACTGGCTGGCCACTCTCCTTGATCCACGGTACAAGGGTAAGGTTGCGGACCTTATCTTGCCGTCGCAGAGGGAGCAGAGGATGAGACATCTCAGGGAGGCCTTGCAGAAAGGTCTGTGCAACGCGTTCCCAGAAACTGGGAGGTTACAAACTCCTGGTCCTGGACGACGAGTTGCTGAGGCTTCGGTCAGTAGCAGAAGGAGCGGTGGGGAAGGTGGACGTCTGACCGATGCGTTCAGACAATTTTTTAGTCCGCAGCCCCAAGGTATGATCGGTTCCAGCAACCATCGCCAGCGTCTGATATACATGGTGCAGGAATACCTAGGGGCAAGGTCAGACTTGGACACCTTTCCCACCGAAAATCCTCTGGCTTACTGGGTCCTGAGGATGGATCACTGGCCAGAGCTTGCACAGTATGCAATTGAGCTACTGGCCTGTCCTGCATCCTGCGTTCTTTCCGAACGCACATTCAGTGCTGCTGGAGGATTTGTCACCGATCATAGGGTGCGCCTGTCCACCGACTCGGTTGATCGACTGACCTTCATAAAAATGAATCAGTCTTGGATCACCACCAGCTACCAGACACCTGAAGCGGATATAACGGAATAATTTATAATGTCACATCCCTTCAAGACTGCCTATGCTGATGCTGAGTGACTGTCCTGTTATGTTCACTGACTATCCTCTTCCTCCTCCTCAATGATCCATGCCACCACACCAGTGCCTAAGGCACAATTTTTCAGCCCCTGTATAACAGGGGCGTGTAATTACAATTTTTTAAAAAGATGCTTCGCAACAGGTCTGACTGCTGTGCTCAGAGTACAGTATCTGTGAGGGGTTGCAGTGTTGTGGCACCAGCACCAGTGCCTAAGGCACAATTTTTCAGCCCCTGTTGGGGCGTGTAATTACAATTTTTAGGCAATGCTTTGCAACAGGTCTCATTGCTGTGCTCAGAGTACAGTATCTGTGAGGGGTTGCAGTGTTGTGGCACCAGCACCAGTGCCTAAGGCACAATTTTTCAGCCCCTGTATAACAGGGGCGTGTAATTACAATTTTTTAAAAAGATGCTTCGCAACAGGTGTGACTGCTGTGCTCCAAGTACAGTATCTGTGAGGGGTTGCAGTGTTGTGGCACCAGCACCAATGCCTAAGGCACAATTTTTCAGCCCCTGTTTAACAGGGGCGTGTAATTACAAATCTTGATCTAATAGTTCACAGCAGGGCCCATTCCTGCGCCCACCAAGAGTAACTATGAGGGCCTACAGTCTTGTGGCAACACCGTCCACCACCACCACCACCACCAAAGGCCCAATTTTTCTGCCCTGTTCAACAGGTGCATGCAATTACAAATCTTGATCTAATAACTCACAGCAGGGCCCATTCCTGCACCCACCAAGAGTAACTGTGAGGGCTTACAGTCTTGTGGCAACACCGTCCACCACCACCACCACCACCACCAAAGGCCCAATTTTTCTGCCCGGTTCAACAGGTGCATGCAAGTACAAATCTTGATCTATTAACTCACAGCAGGGCCCATTCCTGTGCCCACCAGTCTTGTGGCTACACCAACATCTAATAGGGCAAATTTCTGCAGAGTATATACGGCAGGCCCCTACTTTCAAACATCCAACTTACAAACGACTCCTACTTGCAAACGGCAAGAGAAAACAGGAAGTGAGAGGAAATCTACCCCTAGGAAGGAAAATTCTATCCTGTTAGATTTAATTTGGGAAAAAGGTATCTCCTCTCTACTGATGCTTTATCACCAATCCTTGTTTCAATTAAAACCCCACTTTTCCAAAAACATTTGTCATTGGGACGGAAAGTGAGGTGACATGTTCTGAACAGATGTGCAAAGACAGCAAATGTTACAGGGGTGATAACCCCTCCCTATGTTCTCCAAAAAGCTTAAAAATTGATTTTTTTGGGATGTAGCTACACTTCATAATGTACCTGTTCAGATTCTACTTAAGAACAAACCTACAGTCCATGTCTTGTTTGCACCACCTATATACTGCTGTTCAGAGTATATAGGGTTGTAGGTATAGGGTTTTATTTTGGGTGCGGGGTCCCCCTTAGTATCCATACAAGACCCAAAGGGGCTGGGGTGGGGGGGGGGGGGTGATGGGGTAGCCATGCCATTTTTCTCAAGGATTTTCAGCCATATGGCGGCCAGGACAAGACATGACATTAAAGCCGCAAGTGGTTTTAAATGGCTTCTTTTTTTCCTTTACAAATGTCATTTTGTGCAAGGACAGTTCTAAACACGGGAAACACATGCCACTTCACAGGCATACTTTAGACACCCCCCAGGTACCATATTTAAAGGAAAATTTCACTTTTTTTTTTTTTACTTTATGCATCATTAAAATGACTGCTCCCGAAAAAACTTTAGTTTTTAAAATTTCTTTTTGCATTGATATATGTCCCCTGGGGCAGGACCCGGGTCCCCAAACCTGTTTTATGACATTAACATGCATATTGGCCGTTGTAATTAGCAATTTTGATTTCGAACGTTCGCGTCCATTATAACGAATAGGGTTCGAAAATTCGCGCAAACTTTTGGTCCGTTCGAAGGTTCTGGTGCGAACCGAACCCGGGGGTGTTCGGCTCATCCCTAGTGGTGATAGTGAATTATCTAGATTTAAAAGATGCAGGGGGGCAACCATTACATTGTCAAGATATTAGTTACCCCCCCCCCCTCCTTACAATGATTACATTAATAACAATATCCTAAATCTCAAAAATATATCAAACCAATCCAAAAACCGTGTTGAAGTTGAGACCAGATGTAAGGGGGTGGGACTTAAACCATATGAAAAATACTTTATTTAGTATCCATAAAACAATTTATATCCCAATCCATGTTGAGTCTCTGTGCTGAATAACTCTTCAGTTCGTGAATCCACCACATCTCTTTTTTGGAGAATTTGCTTGTCTTGTTACAACCCCTCCAACAGGGCCAATGGTGTTAATGATCTGTGAATTCTGTCCATTTCAAGTCTTTCCAGTGGGATAGAGGGTGCCAGTTCTTGAAATAATGCTGTGGCTGTAGAATGGAGATCCTCTATACTCTCAGGGAGTCCTCTGATGCGGAGATTAGATCTCCTATTCCTGTTCTCAAAATCTTCAAGTCTATTTTGGAGGGAATAATAATCTTCTTTAAGGCAGTCTAATTCATCAGCATAGTTAGAGATTGCAGCATCAAGTTCATCTGTTCTCTGTTCTAGAACTGAGGTGCGTCTACCCACCTCACGAATTACTCTAGTCAGCTTTTCTGTAATGCTATCAGATGTATTCTGAAGAGCTTTATGTAGGACCTTTTCAAATTGATCAATTAAGTCAATATTAGGTGATGTTTGTTGTAGGGAGTTTGTAAATATCCCTATGTCATATTCTGTCTCTGAGTGCTGTGAGGAGGCTAGAGACTGCAGCTGCTTCTGTGAGAGGATTTGTGAGGGAAGTGGCACAGCCATTTTAGATGTAGATTTAGTCAGCGTTTCTTGTGCTTTCCCTGCCTTAGGTTTAGTTTTCCTCCCGCTATACATCATTTCAAAAGGTGCCCAAGATTATTAGTAGTATACCTGTCACCAATTTATGTATATTACCAGCTTAGACCCGGATTATTGGCCGTTTGTGTCTCGGTCGGTGCGGAGCGCTCAGGCAGACATGACTACCTCAGGCGGCTTTGCGCATACGTCTCGAAAGGGTCTTTCTTGGATAATCCAAGTTGAATCTTGAAAATACATTCAAAATGGTAAAGTGTTTCCGCTTACCAGATTCGATGGACACACGTACCGTATAGAAAGTGGGTCATACAGGCACTCTTGAGGGAATGACCTCAAACAGGAACTCCCACCACTGTAACAATGGTAAGAAAGATTCCACCCAATGTTGAATGGGGACTGTCAGGGATCCATAATGGACTCCAAAAAATGCGATGAATCACATCAAATGGTTCGTATGAAAAACAAATGATCCGCACATAGTGTGATACTGTTTGACGTTTAATGGTAAAAAAAAGGGGGTTTACACTTACAGCAAATCCGATAAAACAAGCTTGTAAATAAAATGGAGTATAGGAAACGATTCCAAGAGGATCACCCAACGCGTTTTATCCTATTGGACATCATCTATTAGATGATGTCCAATAGGATGAAACTTGTCTAATTGTCAGCACTGGCAGTGATAGGTGGCACTGATTGGCACTGACTGGCAGCACTGATTGGCATGGATAGGCAGCACTGATGGGCACTGATTGCCACTGATTGTTGGCACTGATAGGCGGCACTGATAGGCAGCACTTATGGGCACTGATGGGCCCTGATTGCCACTGATAGGTGGCACTGATTGGAAGCACTGTTTGGCACTGATAGGCAGCACTGATGGGCACTGATAGGCAGCACTGATAAGCAGCACTGATTGGCATTTATAGGCTGCACTGATTGGCAGCACTGATTGGCGCTGATTGGCAGCACTGATTGGCAGCGTTGATGGGCAGTAATTGGCAGCATTGATGGGCACTGATAGGTGGCACTAATAAGCAGCACTGATTGGCACTGATAGGCAGCACTGATGGGCACTGATAGGTCTCACTGATGGGCACTGATAGGTGGCACTGATTGTCATTGATAGGCAGCACTGATGGGCACTGATTGGCAGCATTGATTGGCACTAATTGGCAGCACTGATGGGATATTATTGGCAGCACTTATGGGCACTGATTGGCAGAATTGATTGGCACTGATTGGCAGCACTGATTGGCACTGATTGGCGGCACTGATTGGCACTGATTGGCAGCACTGATGGGCTCTGATTGGCAGCATTGATTGGCATTGATAGGCAGCACTGATGGGCTCTGATTGGCAGCATTGATGGGCTCTGATTGGCAGCATTGATTGGCACTGATTGGCGGCACTGATAGGCACTGAGTGACAGCTGGTCTCCCTGCAAGCAGTTACATTACCTGACAGTTTCACACACTGAGCAGCTCTGGAAAGCCTCACGATCTGTTCATATAGGATGTACCCAGGCACACCCGTCACACCCCGTTTGCACACCTATGCTTGCTATTCTGAAAGAACAGAATACAAAAAACAACAAACAAAAAAATTATTTTAAATACAAGGGGGAAGCCCAAAAATTTTCTTTGTAAAATTTGTATTCGCTTTTTTTATTACAACATGCCTGATCATGATGATCACAGATTAAAAAAAAAAACACTTTTAAAACAGGTGAATTTTTTTTCTTTTCTTTGCATGTGTTAACGTCTTTCATGTTGTTTGAACACAATTTTTTTTATTTCTATTAGCTGGAAGAGCTTATAAAACTACAAAATATACAAATAAAAAGGTAAATGGCAAAAAAATATTATTTTCTACATTTTGTTTTTATTGAAGCCAATAGGGAGTAATGCCTCGTACACACGATCAGTTTTTCCGACAGGAAAACCGTGTGCTTTTTAGCAGGAAAACTGCTCAAACTTGTGTTGCATACACACGATCACACAAATCTTGTCTGAAATTCCGAACGTCAAAAACACGGGGACGTAAAACACGTACGATGAGCCCAGAAAAATGAAGTTCAATAGGCAGTTTGGCTCTTCTGCTTGATTCTGAGCATGCATGTTTTTTTGCGTGTCGTAATTGCATACAGACAAGCGCAAATTTTTCCTGTCACGAAAATTGAGATCCTGCTCTCAATCTTTTCTTGGCAAGAAAACTGACAGAAAATGTGTGATGGAGCATACGCATGGTCGGAATTCCTGACAAAAAGCTCATTATCGCACTTTTCTTGTCAGGAAAACTGATCGTGTGTACGAGGCATAAGAAGCCTCTGGCAGCTTGATAAAAAGTTTCTTGCTGTATGCAAGGTGTATAATGGCTGTGCAAACATTGGGGAATTATTGGACATATCTAAATGGTAAGTGTAAGGTATAAGAAGATCATGAACCAATATTCATGGTTAGAGTTCTCCTCAAATATATATATATTTTACAATAATGTTTCTCTGACATGAGTGTGAACAAGATGTGACTTTTGTGGTCAAGCTAATCTTTCTTCTGTGTAACAGGCATGTATATTTAGGTTGAAATGTGACTTTGTGGTTAGGCCTTTTCCGGGAAAAAGTTTATCTCACTTCTGCTTTTTAACTGACAGGTTGACCGCACTGACATCTGGCGTTTCTTATCTTCCTGCTTCAAATGTCAGAACATGTCTAGTTTGACCACAATTGACGTATGTTAACTGACCGCTTTTGCAGAAGTCAAAAAACCTGTTAGAATTTATTTTTGTCTAACTCATGAGGTTTTTGCTTATTGCTGATAGGTCCATAGGAGGGAGGCAGCTTTTCTCGCTGTGTATAAAAAAGGACATGTAACCATTAAATGACATATTCTTGTATACCCATTCACTGTTTATTGGTGTCTTGAATATCCGACCGGTCAGAGAGACTTCCACAGATCCTGAGTCCAGCTCGAGTCAAGAATGTCCAACAGAACCAGAACCTTTCAGTGGTACCAGAAGTGGGGTGATCCGATTGAACAGGTAAGACCCCCTTTGATTATTATTGGGAACAACAGTCTTACCTTGTCAATTGGTTCACCATAAAGTAGACTCTCGAGAAAACTACAAGTTTTCTGGGACTCTGTTAAGATTGAAAGGTAGATTTAGAATAGATACAGAGGGTCTCGCTAGGTTGGCCAGACCAGGTTATTAGATTGAGAAAGAATCTTAAATTCTTCTCTACATAGGACGGATCTGTGGAAACTCTATATCTAAAGGTGTACACAAAAAGGGTTACCTTTTTAAATGTCAACTGTATATTGTTGTCCTGAATGTAAAACTGGTTTATTGTTTGCTTACAAAGGGAAGACCACGTCATTAGTGGCAATTGTTCCAGGGGGGTATCATGTCAAAATTGGCAAGGGTCCTATGTTCCAGGCATCAAAACAACATATGTTAAGGTTTAATATACACAACATACTACCCCCCAGTCCGGTGTTCGAGGGACTAAGTGTAGCAGAAATACAGTGTCTGGTTGTATTTAAAAAAGGAGAACACCGGGTTCCTTGTCATAAATCTATAAATTGTCATAAGTTTAAAGGACATTTTCCGCCCCTGGAACGAAATAGAGAAAGCAAGACAGAATTTTTTTAATTTTAAAGTATAAGTATTATTGTTTGCTATAATGGGTAATCAAGCAGGAAAGGAAGCTGAAGGTAAGCAGCACCAACCCTCTCCGATTGATTACATTAAAGTCAATTATGGGAAAAATTATACTGATCCTTTTTGGTCACTAGTTTTAAAAAGAGCACATCAGTTAGAAGTGCCATGTTTGGGGGAATACGGACCATGTTCCGAGGAAGAGAGTGGGAGGAACTGACCAGAATATGTGGCCAACATAAACAGTATAATTATCCCATAAAAGACCTTGACAAAGATTACGTGACTAAATGTTGTAAGATTTGGGCAAAAAGGTATGAAGGAATATAGAAAGAAATATACAAGTGTAAAAATGGAAAATAAAGAGCAATTAGACGCAATAGGAAGTCCATCAGCTCCCCCTAATTTTTATCAAAAAAACCCCCCTCCATATGCTATGGTAAAAGATGAATCCCTTGTCCCAAAGAAAATATACCCCTCGTTAGATCCAAATGTTATAGCAGGAGTATTAACCATAGCTAAACAAAAGGGAACTAATTGGTTACGGGAGGGGGAAGATAGAAGACAGATAAAGGAACGATTTAAGTCAATTAGTAAAGAAGGAAGAACAGTGTATTAAAAAAAGAGGAAGATGAAGAAAAAGTGATAGAAGGACAGCTGAGGAGGATAAGGATGATGAGGCAGTGGGTGCTTGACCTCGGGGATAGAAGCCCTCAAATTCCCAGTTATTCACATGGGAGAAACCCCGGTCCATATCCCACTCCCCCTCGGGACGTTAAGGGATATTAAAGATCTTTGCCCAAAGCCACGCAAACACCCCAGAGAGGCAGCTCTGTTCTTACAGAGACATTGCGTGGGCACTGGCATGAATGCGGATGACTGTGCAATAATAATACAGACAGTGGATCCAGATCCCATCTGCGATGTAGAAGTTAAGACATTATTTGCTGATAATGACCCCTTTAAAAAGGCAAAGGGATGGGAATCATTTTGGGCAGCTGTGGCAGCTGTTTGGCAGTAAAGTTACAAAGGAGAGAGCGCTTTGCAGATAATGTGCACTGCAAAGCAGGGACCGGGAGAAAACTTTTATTCATTTTGTAAACTGGTACACCAGTTATACAAAGATACAGGAATGGAGAACCCTGAACTGTATGTGAGCACAGTCATGTCCGGGGGAGATCCCAAAACAACACAGTTACTTAAATTAATTACCCCCAATTGGTCAACATTAAAACCTGATGCCTTTCTCAAAGACATTAAAAAAACGTGCATCCTCTGGCTTATTCACTACAAAAGGAGGGGTATTTCCCTCAATTAACCCCGAACAGATAGAAAACCCGCAGTTAGCTGCTGCACAAATGGTTGTCCCTTACACAACCAGTTCCCCAACAATCCCAACAAGTACAATACCAAGCATATCCCCAGGATAACCAGCAGGGTTGTTTCACATGCAGGGACATGGGACATTGGAAGTCAGAATGCCCCCTTAGGAGAGGAACAAGTAGGGCAGCTAACCGCAGGGGTAATATGGGAAGAGGCAGATTGCCCGTTGGTACAGTTCATGACCAACATCTTTTTAAATGAGTTTTGCCATTCTGACTGACCACTTCCTCTGGGAAGAGACTTAATGTCAAGTTTAAACATTCACATCAAATTTACAAAAGATGGGGGCCTGCTAGCTACATCAGAAATCTGTGATTTGTCTAACCCAAAAAAGACAGGATTTTAGAGGGTACTTTATGTTACTATCGGCACACCTTGAAACACACCCTATATGGGCACTGCATACATTGTACACCATACAAGCCCATCATTGGGGAAGGAGCAGTAGTACATTACTAAAAACAATATCCCCTGTCAGAAGGAAAAATTGCAGGCATAGCACCACAAGTAAAGCAATATTTAGCAGAAGGAATACTGAAACATACAATCAGTCCCTGGAACACCCCCATTCACCCAGTCAAAGCCAGTGGTGAATGGCGCTTTGCACAGGACCAAAGGACCCTGAACAAAGCTATTGTCCCCCTTCCACCTTTTGTTGCGGATATTGCTACAATATTTTGTGAGATACCGGCAACGTCCAAGATCTACATGGTCATTGATTTAGGTATCGCGTTCTCTTCCATACCTGTTGCAGAGGAAGCCCAAAATTACTTTAAACCTGGGCTAGGCTCCCGCAAGGCTTTGCGAACAGTCCTGCAGCGTGCTCCATGGTCTTGAATCGATCTTTGAGTGATTGGGTACCAAAAGAAGGCTCAGTGTTGCTTCAGTATGTGGATGTCCTATTACTGTGTAATGAAAATGAGGTCAGCTTTGCGGAGGACTCAGAGCACCTACTAACTCACCTCGCCTCAAAAGGTCACTTGGTGTCTCGCAAAGAGATCCAGTGGTGCAGGTCGCAGGTTGAGTACTTGGGGTGTATAATCTGAACCAAACGTTTGGTGTCACCAGCTCGAGTCAAAGCACTGTCCTCCTGGAGTCCACCAAGAGACAAGTCAGCGCTTCTCTCTTTCCTAGGGTCCATAATATACTGCAGGCAGTGGATACCTGATTGCTATTATTATGATTCTATCCTAAGGTCTGCTACCCTGCAGGATGCCCCAAAGTTTATTGATTGGACAACAGAGAGGGTTAAGGCTTTCACAGCATTAATCAGCTCTCTAAGGCAAGCCCCTGCATTGGGACTTATAGAGTGCGCAGGGCCTTTTTCATTGTACTGTGTGGTATCTGCACCTACGGTTGCAGCGGTCCTAGCACAATCACATGGGAATTCTCTGAGACCCGTATCATACATCTCAAAGAAACTTCCAATTCAAGTTCAAGGTATGCCACATTGCTTACAGGCCGTAGCAGCCTGTGCAATGGCAGTAAAAGAGGCTTCAAAGGTGGTTCTGGGACATGACCTCACACTGTATACTACACACCTCATGACAAACATGAACACACAACACATGACAACACAAAGGTGCAGCGGCTATGAGATTATCTTGCTAAAAACACATAATCTAACCATAAAATCATGTTCAGAAACCTCAAAGCCCATTAGGTTTTTACATTCAGGAACACGATTGCACTGAGGTACTTGCAGAAACTACCCTCCCTAGACCAGACCTCACAGATGTTCCGTATCCAAATGCGGAAAATGTTTATGTAGATGGCAGCTGCTCCCGACCTGATGACAAAACTTATCAAACTGGTTATGCCATTGTTCAATTGCCAGATGTAATGATTGAAGCCAAATCTCTGAATGCTAGTTCAGTCCAGATTGCAGAACTCATTGCTCTAACTATGGTTTGTCAGATTTTTGAAGGAAAAGATGTAAACATTTACACTGACAGCAGATATGGGTACACGGGTTGACAAAAGATCCTACTGGACTTTGGTCAACCAAGGAGGGAATAATAGGGAATAAAAGGGGCGCACCACATGATAGAATCCCTAGATTACACACAAGTCCCCACACAGAAGGGCAATTTAGAATATCTTTTGGTTATAGTTGACAGATTTACAGGATGGGTAGAAGCAATCCCTACCACAGGAGAGACAGCTAGAGTACTAATAAATCAGTGAATCTGTAGGTTTGGCCTTCCGGCCACTATATGGTCAGATCAAGGTCCAGCATTTACCTCGGCCTTAGTGAAGGAGCTAGTAACCCACAGAGCTCAGGAGTAGAGGAAAGAATGAACAGAACCATAAAAGACAAATTGAAAAAAGCAACAGGTGGCACAATGAAAAACTGGTTAGATTACTTGCCAGCAGTCTTATATCAAATCAGGACTACCCCCCCACAGAACAGGAATATCTCCTTTTGAGATACTTATGGGTAGGCCAGCACAGAGGAAACCTGATGAGGGAGAGGAGGTTAATCTTTATTCTTTACAGGAAGAGTACGTGAAACATCTGGTAAGTAGCCTTAGTGAAACAGAGGACAAGGTTGCTGTCACTTTTCCTCCTCTCTCCACAGAGCCTACACATCCGTATATCCCAGGAGACAAAGTACTGATAAAACAACTTGCCGTCCGGAAACAACCAGGCCCTATCTTCCAAGGACCATTTGAAATTCTGAAGGTTGCCAGAACAGCCGTTCTTACAGTTCAAGGACCACAATGGATCCATGCATCCAGACTAAAGACATTTCCGAAGGGAAACTGGAAGAAGGTGAAGGAGAAGACAAAGACCTCTGTTCTGGAGAGTATTCCAGAAAAGGATCCGGAAAATACTCCCTAGTGGACCATAAAAAACAAGAAACTCAGAGTTCCATACCCATAGACACTAATGGTCAAAAAGGAGGGGTCACTTTGACAAAACTTTTTCTTTTTTCCTTAATGATTACATTGTTTATTTTAATGCTCATAATCGTAGGACAGTGTTGGTCAGATAATTCTAACAGACCAAAAAGAAGTATGGAAGACAATTTTAGTGGTAAAATGCTGCTGCTTAAATTTAAGTATGCTTATGCTCAAAAATCAGGATATGAAAAATGTTGGATATGTAGTAAACTCCATCCTAGCACTGCTAGAATCCCCCTAATGGCAGTACCTCTAATCTTCACCCCTCTCCTAAACGGCACACCACCTGTCGTCCTTAATAATCCAATGATCGATGGGCTTCAATTCTTGAAGCCATGATCATAAGGAGGGGTTGTAAGGTATAAGAAGATCATGAACCAATATTCATGGTTAGAGTTCTCCTCAAATATATATATATTTTACAATAATGTTTCTCTGACATGAGTGTGAACAAGATGTGACTTTTGTGGTCAAGCTAATCTTTCTTCTGTGTAACAGGCATGTATATTTAGGTTGAAATGTGACTTTGTGGTTAGGCCTTTTCCAGGAAAAAGTTTATCTCACTTCTGCTTTTTAACTGACAGGTTGACCGCACTGACATCTGGCATTTCTTATCTTCCTGTTTCAAATGTCAGAACATGTCTAGTTTGACCACAATTGACGTATGTTAACTGACCACTTTTGCAGAAGTCAAAAAACCTGTTAGAATTTATTTTTGTCTAACTCATGAGGTTTTTGCTTATTGCTGATAGGTCCATAGGAGGGAGGCAACTTTTCTCGCTGTGTATAAAAAAGGACATGTAACCATTAAACGACATATTCTTGTATACCCATTCACTGTTTATTGGTGTCTTGAATATCCGACCGGTCAGAGAGACTTCCACAGATCCTGAGTCCAGCTCGAGTCAAGAAGGTCCAACAGAACCAGAACATTTCAGTAAGCCCAATGCATGGAGCTATCATTGTAAAGTCATTGTAAAGTGCCTGTCGAGGTTAAAACTATTTTCAGATTGAATGACAATTATGCCGCGTACACACGACCGTTTTTAATGTCATTGGATAGAACTGCATTTTTCTCAACGTGATTCTTCTCAAGCCTGCCTTGCCTACACACTATCGTTGAAAAAAATGCTTGAGTAAAGCACGGTGACGTACAACATGTATGACGGCACTATAAAGGGGAAGTTCCATTCGGATGGCGCCACCCTTCATGTTAGTAAAGTTTGTTGAGAGACAATTCATGCTTTTCAGCCTCATGCTTTTCAGTCTGTTACAGCGTGACGAATGTGCTATCTCCATTACGAACGCTAGTTTTACCAGAACGAGCGCTCCCGTCTCATACGTGATTCTGAGCATGCATATTTTTTTTCACGTCGTTAAAGCCTACACACGGCCGTTTTTCATGATGAGAAAAACGACGAGGTGAAAAACGACCAGAAAAATTAGAGCATGTTCCAATTTTTTCATGCCCATTTTTAACGTCGTGAAAAATGCTCTGAAGCCCACACATGATCATTTTTAATGACCATTTTAAAAAATGGCATTTTTCTCGTCATTAAAAACGGTTGTGTGTACGTGGCATGAGGAACAAACCTATAAACTAGTAAATGTGACCCACACAAAGCATTGACTGGTGGTGAAAACACTTAATTTAAAGCCTGTACACCTGGATGATTAACCTGCATTGTAGGTTTGGTGAAAGTCAGATTCGCTGCATCAAAGATGTTCTACTGTTTCTTATGCAACGTCTTCTTGTCAGCCCAGGCTGTCAACGACACACTCTCTGGGCTTAACATCATCATGAATCCTAGACTCATAGTGTAATGCTGTAAAGCATGGGGCATACATGTCACAACATAAATGCTGTTCTACTGTATGTAGCACTAAAGTTCACTCACCACCCAGCATTGATTTACTAATGCAAATGAGGCTGTTCATTTAGCAAAGCGAATTTTCACTTCCCAAGGGAACTATCTCTTTTCAAATCACATACAAGTAAAAAATACTGTTTTTAATAGTGTTCCTTACATGTTATTGATTATTCTTTGCAAAATGAATTTTCACCACATTCACTAAGCTAACTGAAAGTTTACATTACTAAGTGAGTTTGCTCCACTACTTAGTAAATAAACCCCACAGTGTGGAAAAGAAGAAAAGTATGTTAGTAATAGAGAAAAGATCAGCTGCAGGGAAACCACAAGCACTGCTTGTGACTAGTCCTTTGCTTCCTAATGTCCTTGGTTTTTCTTTAAGGTAAGTATATATATATATATATATATGTATATATATTATAAACATGTGGGGGCAAAGAGCGCTACCCAATATACAAACTTATTGTTAATCTCATATAAATGAATACATCAAATGCTTGCTTGCTTAGCTTAAATGGCACCCCTACTTATTGTTCTCACACTTTTCCAGGGTCTTTGGGGACTTTTATCATAAGCTATACAATAGTGTGGTCACTGATCCATGCTTCTGGTTTACACAGGGGAATTTTGATGCTTTCTTTGAATCCTTACAGCTCCCTAAATTGTCCCCAGCAAATAGGTCAGCGCTAAATGCCCCTATTACAGCTGAGTTCATTCTGACATTTTCCATCACATAAATCCCCAGGCCCGAATGGTTTACCTTATTCCTATTACAAGGCCTTTCTCCCAACCCTAGTTCCACACCTGTTAAATCTCTTTAGATCCCTGATGAAGGGTACTATCCTCCACCCTCAATTTCTACATGCACATATTGCTGTCATCCCGAAACCGGGCAAAGACTTATAACTCCCTGACAACAACCGTCCCATTGAATTATTAAATTCAGATTATAAAATCTTCACAAAATTTTTAGCAAACAGACTTTCACTACTGTAACCATCCTTAACCACTTTCTTACCCGCCCATAGTCAAATGACGTCCACAGATGGGATCTCCCATCCTGGGTGGACATCTTATGATGTCCTGGGCTTTGTGGGGGGATATCTGAATGATGCCTGCAGCTAGAGGCATCATACAGATATCCTTCTCTTCAGCCGACGCTTCAAGAACGATAATAGCAGCGGTTCTTATAGGCGGCGGGAGGGGACACCCCCCCTCCCGCCGCCATCCGGTGCTTCTCCGGGCTCTCCCTGCCATCGGGGGCCCGGAGAAATAATCGTCCTGCGCCGCTGTCTTGTCACATGACAAGCATAGAGATGACTGGTGACCAGATGGTCACCAGTCATCTCTATGACTATCGGAGGCCCGGGCGCGACGTGATGACGTCACGCCCGGGTACTCAGAAGTAAACAAATCCGCGATTGCGGCTAGTAAGCATGAGATCGGTGAAATTTTTTTCATGATCTCATGCTTTCCAGCCTGAAGGAGAGATGTGGGGTCTTATTGACCCTGCATATCTCCATAAAGAGGACCTGTCACACACCATTCCTATCACAAGGGATGTTTACATTCCTTGTAATAGGAATAAAAGTGATAAATTTTTTTTTTTAAAAAAGTGTAAAAATAAAAAAAATTAAGTAAAAAAAAAAAACGCCCCTGTCCCCGGTAGCTCGTGCTCAGAAGCGAACACACAAATGCACACATGTGAGGTATCGCCGCGTGCGTTAGAGCATGTGCAACAATTATAGCACTAGACCTCCTCTGTAACTCTAACCTGGTAACCTGTAAAAAAATTCAAAACATCGCCTATGGAGATTTTTAAGAACCGAAGTTTGGCGTCATTCCATGAGTGTGCGCAATTTTAAAGCGTGACATGTTAGGTATCTATTTACTCGGCGTAACATAATCTTTCATATTTTACCCAAAAATTGGGCTTACTTTACTGTTTTGTTATTTTTTAATCCATGAAACCATTTTTTTTCCAAAAGAAAGGCAAATGAAAAATTATTGCGCAAGAACCGTGCAAGACCGTCATTTTATTCCCTAGGGTGTCTGCTAAAAAAACATACATAATGTTTGGGGGTTTTGATAAATTTTCTAGCAAAAGAATGATGATTTGTACATGTAGGAGAGAAGTGCCAGAATAGGCCCGGTATTGAGGTGGTATAAAAAGCCCGGTATTGAAGTGGTTAATCCATAGAGACCAGGTGGGATTGGAACCTCTGGCCGCTGCTATTTGTTCCCAACCTGATATTCAGGGAGCTGCGACAGAAGGAATATAAGCTCTCTCTTTTTGCTGATTCCCTGCCCTCATTACATAAAACCCTGAACTCCTTTGGTACTTTGTTGACTTTAAAGGGGTTGTAAAGGTTTGTTTTTTATTTTCTTAATACACTAGGTTCCTTTAAGCTAGTGCATTGTTGGTTCACTTACCTTTTCCTTCGATTTCCCTTCTAAGGCCCCTTTCACACGGGACGGATTAGTCATGATCCGCCCCGTGAACCTCCGCTTGCTCAGCAGGGATCGCTCCGTTGATCCCCGCTGAGCCGGCGGATGACTGGGTGGTCCCGCACACTGTGCAGGGACCGCCCTGTCAGATCTCCACTCTCCCCTATGGGGGATCATTTGAACACGGACCGTCTGTCTGTGTTCATCCTATCCACTCCGCAGACGGATAGAAAAAAAAACCGGAGCATAGCGGACACGGGTGAGATCGGATGTCAGCGGATGTTCATCCGCTGACATCCGCTATCCCATAGGGATACATGTATGTCCGTTTTTCATCTGAAAACGGATGGGTGAAAAACGGACATACGGTCCGCCCGTGTGAAAGGGGCCTAAATGTTTTTTTTTTTCTTTGTCTGAATTTCTCACTTCCTGTATTCTGTTATCGCAGGATGGTGATAATAGTTAGTTAGATGTGTTGAGGAGATAGGCTCCCATTATCACATTTTTGGGGGATGTACCCTCATCAAACCCTTCTGGCCTTATGTCCAGACCCTTTTACAAGACCTTTTGCATGTGACTGTGCCCTTAAACCCTTTACACTACCTGTTGGGGCTTCCTCTCCCGAGTATTTCTAAATTAGCACGGAAACTGATGGCCTTTATACTCTTAGCAACTAAAAGAGCAATACCATGTTGTTGGCTGTCCACCTCTCCCCCTACTCAGCTTCTATCCAATATAGCTGACATTTGCAGGATGGAACATCTAACTGCATCAATTGAACACTCCTTGTTACAGTTTAGCAAAATTTGGGGAGTCTGGGACGACTCTGACTACTGTCCAGAAAGGTCCCTTCCAGAATGATAGATAGTTCTCTTATGTTCAACTATTCTTGTTATGCTTTACTGTTTAATTTCCTAGTCTACTGAACCATGGTGTCCCTTCCCCTTTTCTTGTATTCCTTGTTTCTACTTGATTTATTTCTTGACGAACTAAGGTTTGTCAAGCTGGAGGCTAACAATATATTGATCTGATCTCTGGTACTGTGCCATACTCTAATCCTCCAGACTTGTCAGACGGCTACCTTTCTGTTATTTAACCACTTCCCTACCGCCCATAGCCATATGACATCCACAGATGGGATCTCCCATCCTGGGTGAACGTCATATGACGTCCTCAGCTTTGAGGGGGGATATCTGAATATCATTCAGATATCCTTTTCTTGTGCCAGCGATTCTGCATTTCCACCGCTTGATCATTCTTATAGGCGGCGGGAGGGGACATCCCCCCCTCCCGCCGCCATCCGGTGCTTCTCCGGGCTCTCCCGTGCTATCGGGGACCCGGAGAGAATCGTCCGGCGCCGGTGGTGGGTCACGTGATGAGCATAGAGATGATTGGTGACCAGATGGTCACCAGTCATCTCTATGATCGTCGGAGGCCCAGGCGCGATGTGATGACGTCACGCCCGGGTCCTCATATGTAAACAAAGCCGCCATTGCGGCTAGTAAGTATGAGATCAGTGAAAAAGAATTAACGATCTCATGCTTTCCAGCCTAGAGGAGAGATGTGGGATCTTATTGACCCCACATCTCTCAATAAAGAGGACCTGTCACACACATTCCTATTACAAGGGATGTTTACATTCCTTGTAATAGGAATAAAAGTGATCAAAAAAAAAATAAGTGTAAAAAATAAATAAAATAAGTAAAATAAATAAAACAAAAATTAAAACGCCCCTGTCCCCGGTAGCTCGCGATCAGAAGCGAATGCACACGTAAGTCCCGCCCACATATGTAAACGCCGTTCAAACCACATATGTGAGGTATCGCCGCGTGCGTTAGAGCACGTGCAACAATTCTAGCACTAGACCTCCTCTGTAACTCTAACCTGGTAACCTGTAAAAAAAATTAAAGCGTCGCCTATGGAGATTTTTAAGTACCGAAGTTTGGCGCCATTCCATGAGTGTGCGCAATTTTAAACCGTGACATGTTAGGTATCTATTTCATATTTTCTACTGTTTTGTTATTTTTTAATTCATGAAACCATTTTTTTCCCCAAAAAAGGTGTTTGAAAAATTATTGTGCAAATACCGTGCAAGAAAAAAAGTTGCAATGACCGTCATTTTATTCCCTAGGGTGACTGCTAAAAAAAACATATATAATGTTTGGGGGTTCTGAGTAATTTTCTAGCAAAAGAATGATGATTTATACATGTAGGAGAGAAGTGCCAGAATAGGCCCGGTATTGATGTGGTAAAAAAAGCCGGGTGTTGAAGTGGTTAATTGGATGATTTATTGTAATTCTTCTACTTGTGTTCTTCTCATTGTATTTGTCATTGATACCATTTTCATATCCTTGTATAACTGATAATACATAAAAAAAAAAAAGTATCCACTCACATGGTATAAAACATTTTCCATTATACAAAACCAGAAACTGGAAGTAAACGGCGGCTTGTGTCTCACCGACTGGAAATTACGTCACAACCCACATTCAACTGACGCGTTTTGTCCATCCCATGGGGAGTTATCAAAGGTTTCAGGTTTTTTATGCTGGAACTTTTGATAATGCCCCGTGGAAGGGACAAAACACATCACATGACATGACGCGGGTGGTGACGTCATTTACGGCCGGTGAGACGCAAGCCACCGCTTACTTCCAGTTTGGGGTTTTTTGTTATGCTGGAAAATGTTTTATACCATGTGGGTGGATATATTTTATACCTTTTGTTTTAAAAAAAATAAAACAGTGCACTTGTAGTGCAAAGTGGATTTGCCTTTAGTAAATCAACCCCACCGACTTCAGTTTCAGACCATTTGTTCCTAATTTGTTTTGTTGTGCCTTTTCTGTTTTTAGGAGTAGGACATATTGCTTTAAGTTTTCTAACTTGACTCTTTGATGTCTTCCTTGGTCTACCAGTATGCTTCCCCTTAACAACCTTCCCATTTGATTTGTACTAAAGAAAACCATCAGTAACACCTAAACAGAAAAAAACTAGGTTACAGTGGGCTAAAGAAAAGCAATCATGGACTGTGGATGACTGGATAAAAGTGATATTTAGTGATGAATCATGAATCTGTTTGGTGACGTTCCAATGAAATGTATGAAGATGGCTGCCTGAAGAAAACATGCAGATTTCCATATTCATTGATGATATGGTGTTGTATGTCAGGTAAAGGTACGGGTGAGATGACAGTCATTAACCTCCCTGGAAGTATGATTATTTCAGATTTTAGGTGCTAAAAGCGGTACCATTATTTTGCATTGAAATTTGGCGTTTTATATTGTAGGCCTGTAATTCTAGTAATAACTCACTTAAATCTGTCCAAACAGGAGTCTAGTAGACATCACGGGTATGATAAAGTTTGAAACACAAAATCATAAATTATAATATAATAAATAACTATAAAATAATTATAACACATAATATTATAATAATAATAAAAGTGTTTTTCAGTGTTTGATGACGAATTTCCCCACAAATCACTATCGCTCATTTCTGCAAGGGATTCTAATTTATTATCGCTGTTTTCTAGCTGGTCTAAAACCACTTTTGATGTAAAGGGACACTTTTTGGTTGCTATGGACAATCTCCAGTTTCCAGGCAGAAAGAAAAGTACTGTATTTATTGGCGTATAACACTCACTTTTTTACCCTGAAAATAGAGGGTAAACTGTGCCTGCGTGTTATACGCAGGGGGCTGTGGAAAGTTTTTTTCATGAAACTTCTCTCTTAAAGTTATGGTGCGTGTTATACGCCTGTGCGTGTTATACGCCGATAAATACGGTATTTATAATGTAAAACTGCATGCAGGACACTGGACAAACCACACTAGGTACAAAGGGGATGTGAAATAAATGGATACAGTACTGTAATCTGTAAGATTACAGTGTAGTGTATGTAAACTGTGTTTTTTTTTACTTTTTGAATTTGGCGCCAAACTCAGTCCCCGTGCGTCGCAACGCTCGCAGGGAACGGAGCTTGGCACTGTGAATCGAGCGAGACGCGGCGGCTCGCACATCACAGCGGGGAGACATCGCAGGATCCAGGGGACAAGGTAAGTAACCTCTACATGGATCCTGCAAGGCAATCCCGAGTGTGGCTCAGGGTTTCCGCTTTTGGTATTGAAAATTCACCCCGAGCCACACTCGGGCATACCGCCAGGGAGGTTAAATCTTCAATTCATGCACATGTTTATATTGCAATTTTGGACACTTTTCTTATTCCATTAATTGAAAGAATGTTTGGTGATGATGACATCATTTTTCAGGAAGTCATCTGATGCAGTTGTTTTAGAACTGCAAAGTACATGGTGATTCCATTATATTTTTTCTCAGAATTGAGTAATTCCATATTTTTTCCTCTGCTTGATCTGCAAAAAAAATTGCAACTGACTACAGTTTTCTTTATTTTTTTTTAACTGTTTCTTAAAGCCAGAAGGTTGGAATGTTAAATGAAAATAGTTCTGAGGCATGTCTGCAATTTGTTTGTTTTTTTTCTACACAAACAATTGAATGAACATTTTCCAAGTGTAGTGCTTACTTTTTGCCAGGGGTTGTAAAATAGTATTGTTAATGTGTGTATTATATTTCACTTCTGTAGATTTATTTTAAGGGGAAACACATATTCTATATTTTGTGAGATATGCTTACTTTTATTTTTAATTATTTAAACAACAAATTAATATATATATATCCAAAATTTACCACTTAGGAAAGGTGGCCGTGTTCTCTCAAAGTAATTTATATTATTTATTCACAACACATTTAATACACTTACAATTATTCTTGGCTTTTATAGAAGAGGAGAAGATTATAATCATCTAGCAGGCCTGCGGTGGAAATTTATTTGCTTAGCCTTTAGTAGGATTAAAGATGATAACCCAATGGGGCACCCATAATAACATTTAAACTGTTTTATGTGTCATTAGGACGTTGAACAGTCTAATTGACTTCACACTGACCTTACAAGATGATCTTGGATTTCTTACTGTTGATAATAACTTTCCATCTCATTAAATAGTGGGATAAACACAAACTACAGACAACATTGTTTAACTATATTTTCTACATAAGAGGAGTCAAGAAGTGGCAATATTTTCTGTCAGGTTAGGTAATTTTATGTCTATATTCCTATCTATTTTCATTTATGTAACTGTTGTGTTCTCTATCTTTAAATCTATGACATAATATATAATACAAATTATTAATAGAAATTAGTAAAAGGCACCATACATTAGATATAAAAAGTACTTTCCTTCACTATAACACATACCTAGTTTCTGGGTTCTTCTTAAAATTAGTTAGTGGTGGCAATGCTGAGATCCAGTCCACTCCTTAACCACTTAAGTCCTGGACCATTTTGGCTAGTTAATGACCAGGCCCCTTTTTGCGATTCGGCACTGCGTCGCTTTAACTGACAATTGCGCGGTCGTGCGACGTGGCTCCCAAGCAAAATTGAGGTCCTTTTTTTCCCACAAATAAAGCTTTCTTTTGGTGGTATTTGATCGCCTCTGCGGTTTTTGTTTTTTGCGCTATAAACAAAAATAGAATTACAATTTTGAAAAAAATTCAATTTTTTTTAATTTTTGCTATAATAAATATCCACCAAACATATATAAAAAAAATGTGTTTTTCCTCAGTTTAGGCCGATACGTATTCTTCTATATATTTTTGGTAAAAAAATCGGAATTGGCGTTTATTGATTGGTTTGCGCAAAAGTTATAGCGTTTACAAAATAGGGGATAGTTTTATGGCATTTTTATGGCATTATTTTTTTTTTTACTAGTAATGGCGGCGATCAGTGATTTTTTTCATGACTGCGACATTATGGCGGACACATCGGACACTTTTGACACATTTTTGGGACCATTGTCATTTTCACATTGATCAGTGCTATAAAAATGCACTGGTTACTGTGAAAATGACACTGCCAGTGAAGGGGTTAACCACTAGGTGGCGCTGAAGGGGTTAAGTGTGCTCTGATCAGTGTTTCTAACTGAGGGGGGGGTTGGGCTCTGTGTAACATGACACCGATCTCCGCTCCGAGTACACAGAGCCGAGATCCGTGTCATTGTCACTAGGCAGAACAGGGAGATGCTTGTTTACACAAGCATCTCCCTGCTCTATGCCTCCGTGAGACGATCGCAGAGATTCCCGCGGCGATCGAGTCCACGGGACCCGCGGTCCGACTCACGGGGAAGGTAGCAGTTAAAGGGGACATACAGGTACGTTGATGTGCCTGTATGTGCCATTCTGCCGACGTATATCTACTGAAGGTGGTCTTTAAGTGGTTAAATTCTCACATACCTCTGTAATCCGTGTGGCTATAGCGGGAGTGCAGCATGTTGCAATGATTTTACTACTGTAGCAACAATTTTGTCACCCCAAAAAATAAAGTATGTATTAATATGTATGTGTGTTTAATATTATATAAATAAAAATATTTGTTGTTATTTTACCACTTCAATGCCGGGCACTTTTACCCCCTTCCTGCCCAGGCCAATTTTCAGCTTTTAGCACTGTCACACTTTGAATAATAATTATGTGATCATGCAACACTGCATCCATTTTTATAATTTTTTTCACACAAATAGAACTTTATTTTGGTGCTATTTAATTACCACTGTTTTTTTTTATTTTTATAAATTGTATCTTTATTACATTTTTCAAGAATACAAACATAGAATAAATGCCAAACATGTAATATGACAAAATAAGTACACTTATGGAAAAGGCACATAACAGATGTTAAAACCATAGAAGTAACGCTACAATGCTTCCAAAATTACAAAAGCATAACAATTCAACTGTATAGGCCAGGGAGGTGAAAAGGGGAAAGGGGAGGGGGGACCTAGGGAGCTGGCGACACAAACAAAAACAATATTTCACATAAAAGGAATTGTTGCTCACTGGATCCAGTGTCAGTGGGGTCCCTAGGGCGCCCAAACTGAGGGACCAGGATCCCCCTAGGGGAGCCCACCTAGGAGGGAAAGAGGGTGGGGGGGGAAGGGAGGGGCACCATGGAATCATAAAAGGAACAGGCTAGCAAGACTAAAGAAAAATAAAATATAGCACATATGCTTAAGAGGGTACCGCACTACTGGGAGGCAATGAGACAGCACCTAGATTAAGCTTCGACTGATCCCACCAGTCCCAAATTTTGGAAAACTGAGTAAGTGTATAATGAACTGTCGCAGTCAGGTGTTCCATCCTGCGGATTTGTTCCAGTATTTGCAGAACCTGTGCAAGGGTGGGTGGGGTGGGGGATAGCTATCTCAGGGGTATAGCCCTTTTTGCTGCTAAAAGAATAAAGGCGACAATTTTTTGGGTGTGTTTGGGGATACCAGGGAATGGCAAGCCTAAAAGATACTGAATCAGGTCCAGAGGGAGAGTAGTTTCAAAGAACTCTTGTAAATGAGCTTGGATGGAGGACCAGAAAGGTTGAATTATGGGACAATCCCAAAAAATGTGTAAATGGGAGCCAACGTCATCCCGGCAACTCCAACATAACCGGGAAGCCTTGGGGTCGTATCTATGAAATATCTCTAGGGTTCAATACCAAAATAGTAGTACCTTATAGGTCGTCTCCCTCTGCTCCACACACCTTGAGGACTTGGAAGTAACCTCCCAAATCTTCTGCCATTGAGGGAGTTGGATAGGTCGCTTAATAATCTGGGACCATTTCTGCATATAAGAGTGGTACGTGTTGGTGAGTTAGGAAGCTTCATGTAGGTATCTATAGATATCTGAAATAAGATGGGCACATAATAGTTCAAATGAGGTAGGCTTATCTAACGTTAAAGTAGGGGATTTAGAGAAAAAATTATGTTGGAATTGGAGATAAGAGAAAAATCGTTGTTTAGGGATCTGATATTTACGCTGTAGTTCATTAAAAGGTAAAAGCGTGTAGGCGAGTGGATGCACAAGGTTTCAGAGCTGAAAAATTCCAGCCTGTGTCCACGGGAGCATTCGGGTATAAGAAAGACTATCCGGGACATCAGGGTTGATTAATACATTCAATAGGGCATGGAGAAGCAAGGGAGAATTGGCTCGAACACTTAACTTAACATGTAATTACAATTTTCAATCTAATATTTCAATGCAGGGCCCGTTCCTGCGCTGTAACTGTGAGGGCTTACAGTGTTGTGGCACCACCACCACCAAAGGCCCATTTTTTCTGCCCCTGTTTAACAGGGGCATATAATTACAATATTTGATATAATATTTCAATGCAGGGCCGTTCCTGTGCCCAACAAGAGTATCATTGAGGGGTTAAGTGTTGTGGCACCACCACCACCACCACCAAAGGCCCAATTTTTCTGCCCCTGTTTAACAGGGATATGTAATTACAATTTTTGATATATTATTTCAACGCAGGGCCTGTTACTGCGCCCAACAAGAGTAAATGTGAGGGCTTACAGTGTTGTGGCACCACAACCACTATCACCAAAGTCCCAATTTTTCTGCTCCTGTTTAACAGGGGCATGTAATTACAATGTTTGATATAATATTTCACAGCAGGGCCCGTTCCTGCTCTCAACAAGAGTATCTGTGAGGGGTTACAGTGTTGTGGCGCCACCACCACCCAAGGCCCAATTTTTCTGCCCCTGTTTACCAGGGGCATGTAATTACAATTCTTGATATAATATTTCACAGCAGAGTCCGTTCCTGCGCCCACCAAGCATAACTGTGAGGGCTTACAGTGTTCTGGTACCACCAACACCTTTTGTTATCTATATTGCCAGCAGGGATGAGCCGAACACCCCCCTGTTCGGTTCGCACCAGAACCTGCGAACAGACAGAATGTTCGTGTGAACTTTAGAACCCTATTAAATACAATGGACTCGAACGTTCGAAATCTAAAGTGCTAATTATAAAGGCTAATATGCAATTTATTGTCCTAAAAAGTGTTTGGGGACCCGGGTCCTGCCCCAGGGGACATGTATCAATGTAAAAAAAGGTTTAAAAATAGACGTTTTTACGGGAGCAGTGATTTTAATAATGCTTAAAATGAAAAAATAAAAGTGAAATATTCCTTTAAATTTCGTAACTGGGGGGTGTGTATGATGATATGCATGTAAAGTCGCGCATGTTTCCCGTGCTTAGAACTGTCCCTGCACAAAGTGTCATTTTTGAAGGAAAAAAAGTCATTTATAACTCACTTGCGGCTATTAATGAATTGTCGGCTTTTATCAATACATAGAAAAGTCATTGATAAAAAATAAAAAAAAGCGTGGGGGTTCCCCCAAATTCAATTACCAGGCCCTTTAGGTCTGGAATGGATATTAAGGGGACCTCCACCCCAAATAAAAAAAAAATGGCTTGGAGTCCCCCCAAAAATCCATACCAGACCCTTATCCGAGCACGCAACCTGGCCGGCCGCAGGGGAAGAGGGGGGGACGAGAGAGTGGCCCCCCTCCCTCCTGAACCGTACCAGGCCACATGCCCTCAACATGGGGGGGATGTCCCCATGTTGATAGGGACAAGGGCCTCATCCCCACAACCCTTGCCCGGTGGTTGTGGGGGTCAGCGGGCGGGTGGCTTATCGGAATCTGGAAGACCCCTTTAACAAAGGGGACCCCCAGATCCCGGCCCCCCCTATGTGAATTGGTAAGGGGTACATTGTACCCCTACCATTTCACGAAGAAAGTGTAAAAAAATGTAAATAAAAACACACACACCTTGGAAAAGTCCTTTATTAAAAAAAATTATAATAATAAAAATAAAAACATTCCAGCGATGAAATCCAGTGTCCCGCGGCAATCCCGATGTCCAGCGCTGTCCGTCATTGGTTGTGCCTGTGCGGACCTGATGGGGAACTTCCTCCGCTGTGTTTTAAATGTATAGACTCAGCGGACCAGATGCGGAACATGAGAAGGGGCGGGTCTATACATGTATTACACAGCGAATGAAGTTCCCCATCAGGTCCGCCCCCTCGGTATGTCCGACCCCGCCTACGTCATTGGCCTGAGCGGGGAACTTCCTTCACTGTGTAATTTAAATTTACACAGTGAAGGAAGTTTCCCGCTCAGGCCAATGACGTAGGCGGGGTCCGACATACCGAGGGGGCGGACCTGATGGGGAACTTCGTTCGCTGTGTAATACATGAATAGACCCGCCCCTTCTCTCGTTCCCCATCAGGTCCGCTCGGCGGACCTGCGGCCGGCCAGGTTGCGTGCTCGGATAAGGGTCTGGTATGGATTTTTGGGGGACTCCACGCCATTTTTTTTAAAATTTGGGGTGGAGTTCCCCTTAAAATCCATGCCAGATCTCAAGGGCCTGGTATGGATATTTAGGGGGAACCCCACGCCATTTTTTTTTATTTGCGGCGGGGTTCCCCTTAATATCCATTCCAGACCTAAAGGGCCTGGTAATTGAATTTGGGGGAACCCCCACGCTTTTTTTTTTTTTTATCAATGACTTTTCTATGTATTGATAAAAGCCGAAAATTCATTAATAGCCGCGAGTGAGTTTTGTGCAGGGACAGTTCTAAGTACGGGAAACATGCGCCACTTTACATGCATATCATACACACCCCCCAGGTACGAAATTTAAAGGAATATTTCACTTTTATTTTTTCATTTTAAGCATTATTAAAATCACTGCTCCTAAAAAAAACGTCCGTTTTTAAAACTTTTTTTTGCATTGATACATGTCCCCTGGGGCAGGACCCAGGTTCCCAAACACTTTTTAGGACAATAACTTGCATATAAGCCTTTATAATTAGCACTTTAGATTTCTCCCATAGACTTTTCGAATTTGCTGCAAACACCCCAAATTGTTGTTGACTGTTCGAGTCGAGCATGAGTTTGACTTGAACTCGAAGCTCACCCCTAATTGCCAGGATCCAACAATACATTACAGCCACGAGCAGTTTTAAATTACATTGTTTTACTTTAGAAATGTCATTTTGCTGTGGCACTGTTAAAAACATGGGAAAGATGTGCTACTTTACAGGCATACTAAGGACACCCCCAGGCACGATATTTAAAGGAATATTTCATTTTTATTGTTTCACTTTAAGCATTATTAAAATCACTGCTCCCGGAAAAACTGTAGTCTTTAAAACTTTTTTTTGCATTGATACATGTCCCCTGGGGCAGGACCCGGGTCCCCAAACACTTTTTATGGCAATAACTTTTATATAAGCCTTTAAAATTAGCACTTTTGATTTTTCACATTTGTGTGCCATAGACTTAAACAGTGTTTGCGTGTTCGAACAAATGTTTTGCCTGTTTGCATGTTCTGCTGCCAACCGAACCTGGGGGGGGGGGGGTGTTCGGCTCATCTCTACTCCTCACCTATCTAAACCAAATAAGTTCCAGTAATCCATATCCTTAGTCTGTTTGTCTTCTTGTCTTCAGCAAACTGTTTGTGGGCTTTCTTGTGCATCATCTTTAGAAGAGGCTTCCTTCTGGGAATGCAGACCAATTTGATGCAGTGTGCGGCGTATGGTCTGAACACTGACAGGCTGACCTCCCACCCCCTCAACCTCTGCAGCAATGCTGACAGCACACATATGTCTATTTCCCAAAGACAACCTCTGGATATGACATGCATTCAACTTCTTTGGTCGACCATGGCGAGGCCTGTTTTGAGTGGAACCTGTCCTGTTAAACCGCTGTATGGTCTTCACCACTGTGCTGCAGCTTAGTTTCAGGGTCTTGGCAATCTTCTTATAGCCTATGCCATCTTTATGCAGAGAAACAATTATTTTTTTCAGATCTTCAGAGAGTTCTTTGCCATGAGGTGCCATGTTGAACTTCCAGTGACCAGTATGAGAG
Organism: Rana muscosa; assembly: GCA_029206835.1. Classification (NCBI taxonomy): domain Eukaryota; kingdom Metazoa; phylum Chordata; class Amphibia; order Anura; family Ranidae; genus Rana; species Rana muscosa. The sequence continues at coordinate 86,903,693 of CM055121.1, forward strand.
AGTGAAAGCTATAACACCCAATTTACCACACTTACCCTATTCACACCTGAGACCTTGTAACACTAACGAGTCACATGACACAGGGGAGGGAAAATGGCTAATTGGGCCCAATTTGCACATTTTCACTTAGGGGGTGTACTCACTTTTTTGTTGCCATTGGTTTAGAGATTAATGGCTGTGTGTTGAATTATTTTGAGGGGACAGCAAATTGACACTGTTATACAAGCTGTAAACTCACTATTTTACATTGTAGCAAAGTATAATTTCTTCAGTGTTGTCACATGAATATATATAATATTTATTTTTTACAAAAATGTGAGGGGTGTACTTACTTTCGTGAGATTCTATATATATATATATATATATATATATATATATATATATATATTACATTTTCTTTTTACAATTTTTTTTTACTTTGACCAGGGCAATACAGTGTTATGATAGTAACACTGTACTACTCTGAGGAGGTGATCATTATTTTATTTTTTTACACATTATGATTGCTTATACCAATTAAATTCATTGGTATAAGCAACCATTTTTAGTGAATGGAACTTATTTATTCAGTGTCTTTTGTTGTGATTAGCTGTGATTGCCCAAAGCTAATCACATAGTACAGATGGGCTGTGATTTCCCTGTCTGTACCATGTGATCACTGTGATCAATCACAGCTAGAAACCCAATTGTACAAAATGGATGGAAAAAAAGGAAGCCATCTATTGTTTACAATTGTCATGTAATCTGCTGTGATACTGCAGCATGGTACTGGCAGAGGGACGGTATAGTCATCAGTGATCTGCTGCGAGGTGCCTTCTGAGAGGACATCCTATGAGGTCCACGCAAAAAGCCGAAAGGCCAGCCTGGCTGTCAATCTGCATCTTTCGCTTGCCTCCTCTAAGACCAGATCAAAGACTGCTGATCGCACAGTTCTAGGTCTTCAGTAAGTAGAGAGATGGTGACTATCAGTTACTTGCTTTCTGCCTCTTATTGGACTGCCTGGAGTGCCTTGCTCAGCAGGGGGCAGGAGAGGCTGGCTCAGGTTCTCAGCAGTGCACTGAGAGGTTGAGCCAGCTGCCAGGAATCTGGGCGGAACCCAACATTAAGTCAGGATCATGGAAAAAATAAATAGCTGGATAGCCGCACTCCAAATATTCACCTTTATTGAAAAATTAAACTCAAGGTATCAAAGGTAGGTACAGACTAACTGCACAGCCTCTGACATGTTTCACACCAGACACGGTGCTTAGTCATAGCTAAAGTGCTACATATACATACAGATTAGTGATGAGCCGAACACCCCCGGGTTCGGTTCGCACCAGAACCCGCGAAAGGACTGAAAGTTTGCACGAACATTAGAACCCTATTAAATACAATGGATGCGAACGTTCGAAATCTAAAGTGCTAATTATAACGACTATTATGCATGTTATTGTCCTAAAAAGGGTTTGGGAACCCGAGTTCTGCACCAGGGGACATGTATCAATGCAAAAATAAGTTTTAAAAACGGCCGTTTTTCGGGAGCAGTCATTTTAATGATGCATAAAGTGAAAAAAAAAAGTCAAATATTCCTTTAAATATCGTACCTGGGGGGTGTCTAAAGTATGCCTGTGAAGTGCCACATGTTTCCCGTGTTTAGAACTGTCCCTGCACAAAATTACATTTCTAAAGGAAAAAAAGCCATTTAAAACTGCTTGCGGCTTTAATGTAATGTCTGGTCCCGGTAATATGGATGAAAATCTTTAAGAAAAATGGCATAGCTACCCCATCACCCCTACCCCAGCCCATTACCAGCCCCTTTGGGTCTTGTATGGATATTAAGGGGAACTCCGCACACAAAAGAAAAAAGGCCCTATATACTCTGAACAGCCGTATACAGGCGGTGCATACAAGACAGGGACTGTAGGTTTGTTCTTATGTAGAATCTGTTTGTAATTTTGAACAGGTACATTGTTTAAGTGTAGCTCCAGCCAGAAAATCTATTTTTAAGCTTTTTGGAAAACATAGGGAAGGGTTATCACCCCTGTAACATTTGTTTTGCTGTCTGTGCAGTGTGCACCTGTTCAGAACAGTTCACCTCACTTTCCGTCCTAATGACAAATGTTTTTTGAAAATTTGTAGTTTTTATTGAAACAAGAATTGGTGATAAAGCATCAGTGGAGAGGAGACACTTTTTTTCCCATATTAACTCTTACAGGAGAGAATTTGCCTTCATAGGGGTATATTTCCTCTCACTTCCTGTTGTATCCTTCCGTTTGCAAGGAGGAGTCGTTTGAAAGTAGGGGCCTGCCGTATATACTCTGCTGAAATTTGCCCCTTACATGTTGGTGTTGCCACAACACTGTGAGCCCTCACAGTTACTCTTGGTGGGCGCATGAATGGGCCCTGCTGTGAATTATTAGATCAAGAATTGTAATTGCATGCCCCTGTTGAACAGGGGCTGAAAAATTGGGCCTTTGGTGGTGGTGGTGGTGGTGTTGACACAACACTGTAAGGCCTCACAGTTACTCTTGGTGGGCGTAGGAATGGGCCCTGCTGTGAATTATTAGATCAAGAATTGTAATTACATGCCCCTGTTAAACAGGGGCAGAAAAATTGGGCCTTAGGCACTGGTGCCACAACACTGCAACCCCTCACAGATACTGTACTTGGAGCACAGCAATGAGCCCTGTTGCAAAGTATTGCATCAAAAATTTTAATTACACGCCCCTGTTAAACAGGGGCTGAAAAATTGGGCCTTAGCCACTGGTGCTGGTGCCACGACACTGCAACCTCTCCCAGATACTCTAGTTGGAGTGCAGGAATGAGCCCTGCTGCAAAGCATTGCATAAAAAATTGTAATTACATGCCCCTGTTAAACAGGGGCTGAAAAATTGGGCCTTAGCCACTGGTGGCCGCACCCAGAAACAAAAATGTTCTTCCAAGCTATCATCATCAATCGGATCATTGAGGAGGAGGAGGATAGTCAGTCAACATAACAGGACAGTCACTCAGCATCAGCATCAGTCTTGAAGGGATGTGACATTTGAAAATAAATTAGTCTGTTATATCAGCTTCAGGTGTTTGGTAGCTGGTGGTGATCCAAGACTGGTTCATCTTTATGAAGGTCAGTCGATCAACCGAGTCGGTGGACAGGCGCACCCTGTGATCTGTGACAAATCCTCCAGCAGCACTGAATGTGCATTCTGAAAGAACGCTGGATGCAGGACAGGCCAGTAGCTCAATTGCATACTGTGCAAGCTCTGGCCAGTGATCCATCCTCAAGACCCAGTAAGCCAGAGGATTTTCGGTGGGGAAGGTGTCCAAGTCTGACCTTGCCCCTAGGTATTCCTGCACCATGTATATCAGACGCTGGCAATGGTTGCTGGAACCGATCATGGTGCATCGGTCAGACGGCCACCTTCCCCACCGCTCCTTCTTTGACTGACTGAAGCCTCAGCAACTCGTTGTCCAGGACCAGGAGTTTGTAACCTCCCAGTCTCTGGGAACGCGTTGCACAGACCTTTCTGCAAGGCCTCCCGGAGTTGTCACATCCTCTGCTCCCTCTGCGACGGTAAGATAAGGTCCGCAACCTTACCCTTATACCGTGGATCAAGGAGAGTGGCCAGCCAGTAATGGTCCCTCTCCTTGATCCGAAGAATACGAGGATCCTTACGCAGACTTTGCAGGATCAGGGAGGCCATGCAGCGTAGGTTAGCTGAGGCATTCGGTCCGGAGTCGTCTGGGTCACTAAGGACGACATGATCCGCAGCCACCTCCTCCCAGCCACGTACAAGTCCACGGGTTTCTTGGGTCTGTAAATCATCCCTAAAAGACTGCTGCTGATGATGCTGAGTGCCAGGCTCCACCTCCATGCTGACACAATCCTCCTTCTCCTCCTCCTCCTCCTCCTCTTCCTGTGCGATGGGTGGGACAGAAGGAACACTGTCTGGGTAAAGGGGGCCTTGAGAGGCAAGGAAGTCCTCCTCTTCCTGCCTCTGTTCTGCCTCAAGTGCCCTGTCCATTATTCCACGCAGCGTATGTTTCAACAGGTGGACAAGAGGTTCAGTGTCACTGATGCATGCACTGTCACTGCTCACCATCCTCGTGGCCTCCTCAAATGGTGCCAGGACAGTGCATGCATCCCTGATCATGCCCCACTGGCGTGGTGAAAAAACCTGAGCTCCCCTGACCCTGTCCTGGTGCCGTAGTCGCACAGGTACTCATTGATGGCCCTCTGCTGCATGTGCAGCCGCTGCAGCATGGCCAACGTTGAGTTCCACCTGGTGGGCATGTCACATATAAGGCAGTTCTTGGGCAGGTTCAACTCCTTTTGCAGCTCAGCCAGGCGAGCACTGTCATTATAAGATCTGCGGAAATGCACACAGACTTTCCTGGCCTGCCTCAGGACATCCTGTAAGCCCGGGTACCTGCCCAAGAACCGCTGCACCACCAGGTTAAGGATGTGAGCCACACAGGGCACATTGGTCAGTTGTCCCTGTCGGAGGGCGGAGAGGAGGTTAGTGCCATTGTCGCAAACCACCATTCCTGGCTTAAGCTGGCGTGGCGTCAACCACCTCTCGGCCTGCCCCTGCAGAGCAGACAGAACCTCTGCCCCAGTGTGGCTCCTGTCCCCCAAACACACCAGCGCAAGCACGGCATGGCATCTTTTTGCCTGCATACTTGCGTAGCCCCTTGAACGCCTACGGAGCACCGCTGGTTCCGAGGACAAAGCACAGGTAGAGGCCATGGAGGAAGAAGAAGAGGAGGAGGGTCTGGAGGAGAGAGGTGTGTCACAACCAGTAGTAGCATTTTGGAGGCGTGGCGGCAGAACAACCTCCAACACTACTGCACCTTGTCCTGCATCCTTCCCAGCTGCCAAAAGAGTGACCCAATGGGCCGTGAAAGAAAGGTAACGTCCCTGTCCATGCCTGCTAGACCATGAGTCAGCGGTAATATGCACCTTACCGCTGACCGCCCTGTCCAGCGAGGCCAAGACATTGCCTTCCACATTCCGGTAGAGAGCCGGAATTGCCTTCCGTGAGAAAAAGTGGCGTTTGGAAACCTGCCACTGAGGAACTGCACATTGCACAAACTCACGGAAGGGGGCCGAGTCTACCAACTGAAAAGGCAGCAGTTGAAGCGCTAGCAATTTAGCCAAGCTAGCATTCAACCGCTGGGCATGTGGATGGCTGGGAGTGAACTTCTTTTGACGGTCCAGCAGCTGGGGCAGGGAAATTTGCCTGCTAGAATCGGACGTCGGTGTACTGCTAGCAGAGTGCCCGCAAGTACTTGGCTGTGACACACCTAATTCTACACCTTCATTCCTCTCAGTGCAGGTTTCAGAGAGGACTGAAGGTATAGTGGGGTTGGAGATCCCAGCTGAGGCGGTGCAAGGAGAGGTCCGCTTTGTTCTTTGGTGTGGGTCTTTAAGGTAGGCTTGCCAACGAGCTGCATGGCAGGTCAACATATGTCTGGTCAAGCATGTGGTGCCCAAGCGGCTGATGTTTTGGCCACGCGATATACGCTTGAGACATATGTTGCAAACAGCAGCGGTGCGATCTGATGCACTCGACTCAAAAAAGGCCCACACCAAAGAACTTTTTGAATAACGGACAGAGGCAGCGCCCTGCACAGGCGGAGCTCTGCGGTGTGATTCCTTTCGGTGTGCTGCCCTTACGCTGGCCCCCCGAGGGCATCCTGCCTCGTTGGAGATGTGCCTCCTCATCCTCCTCCTCCTCCTCCTCTCTCCTTTTAGGCACCCACGTGGAGTCAGTGACCTCATCATCCCCTCCCTCCTCATCACTGGAGCCAATCTGGCAGTATGCTGCAGCTGCTGGAACATGACTGCCAGATTGGTGTCCTTCTTGAGCATCCCCTCTCTCTGCTCTCACGCTACTGCCTTGCTCTAGCTGGGTATCATCATCAGACCCTTCGAAACGCTGGGCATCCTCCTGGAGCATGTACCCAACACTGTGCTCAAACAGTTCGGGGGACTCCTCAGGAGGACATGGTGGGTCTAGGGAAGGAGTGACTGATGATGACATTGATACCAGGGAAGAGGACGCTTTGGCAGCTGCTTTGCCAGTACCCTGAGCCTGGGTGAGAGAGGATGAGGAGGATGAGGAGGGCTTGGTCATCCACTCTACCAAGTCTTCGGCATGATGCGGTTCAACACGTCCAGCTGCCGAAAAGAAGGACAAGCGTGTCCCATGGCCACGTGCTGATGGCGATGCACTGCGTCCACGACCAGCACTGTTGTCTCTAGACACAGAGCCTGCTTGCCCTCTTTTATTGGCTCCTGACTGTCTGCCTCTCCTTGTTTGCCTTCCAGACATTCTAATGGCCTGCAGGGAGATGGGAAAACCAGCAATAAGGAGTATATTTTGCAGGAAGCACACTACGCCCGCTGTAAGTGCTGCAAATGCCTGTTGGTGTAACACACCAGGAAAACACAGCAATACGGGCTAGCTTCAGGTGTATAATGTGCAGGAGGCACACTCCGCCCGCTGTAAGTGCTGCAAATGCCTGTTAGTGTAACACACCAGGAAAACACAGCAATACGGGCTAGCTTCAGAAGTATATTTTGCAGGAATCACACTACGCCTGCTGTAAGTGCTGCAAATGCCTGTTGGTGTAACACACTAGGAAAACACAGCAATAAGGCCTAGCTTCAGGAGTATATTTTGCAGGAATCACACTACGCCTGCTGTAAGTGCTGCAAATGCCTGTTGGTGTAACACACCAGGAAAACACAGCAATACGGGCTAGCTTCAGAAGTATATTTTGCAGGAATCACACTACGCCTGCTTTAAGTGCTGCCAATGCCTGTTGGTGTAACACACTAGGAAAACACAGCAATAAGGCCTAGCTTCAGGAGTATATTTTGCAGGAATCACACTACGCCCGCTGTAAGTGCTGCAAATGCCTGTTGGTGTAACACACCAGGAAAACACAGCAATACGGGCTAGCTTCAGGTGTATAATGTGCAGGAGGCACACTCCGCCCGCTGTAAGTGCTGCAAATGCCTGTTAGTGTAACACACCAGGAAAACACAGCAATACGGGCTAGCTTCAGAAGTATATTTTGCAGGAATCACACTACGCCTGCTGTAAGTGCTGCAAATGCCTGTTGGTGTAACACACTAGGAAAACACAGCAATAAGGCCTAGCTTCAGGAGTATATTTTGCAGGAATCACACTACGCCTGCTGTAAGTGCTGCAAATGCCTGTTGGTGTAACACACCAGGAAAACACAGCAATACGGGCTAGCTTCAGAAGTATATTTTGCAGGAATCACACTACGCCTGCTTTAAGTGCTGCCAATGCCTGTTGGTGTAACACACTAGGAAAACACAGCAATAAGGCCTAGCTTCAGGAGTATATTTTGCAGGAATCACACTACGCCCGCTGTAAGTGCTGCAAATGCCTGTTGGTGTAACACACCAGGAAAACACAGCAATACGGGCTAGCTTCAGGTGTATAATGTGCAGGAGGCACACTCCGCCCGCTGTAAGTGCTGCAAAAGCCTGTTAGTGTAACACACCAGGAAAACACAGCAATACGGGCTAGCTTCAGAAGTATATTTTGCAGGAATCACACTACGCCTGCTGTAAGTGCTGCAAATGCCTGTTGGTGTAACACACTAGGAAAACACAGCAATAAGGCCTAGCTTCAGGAGTATATTTTGCAGGAATCACACTACGCCTGCTGTAAGTGCTGCAAATGCCTGTTGGTGTAACACACCAGGAAAACACAGCAATACGGGCTAGCTTCAGAAGTATATTTTGCAGGAATCACACTACGCCTGCTTTAAGTGCTGCCAATGCCTGTTGGTGTAACACACTAGGAAAACACAGCAATAAGGCCTAGCTTCAGGAGTATATTTTGCAGGAATCACACTACGCCTGCTGTAAGTGCTGCAAATGCCTGTTGGTGTAACACACCAGGAAAACACAGCAATACGGGCTAGCTTCAGGTGTATAATGTGCAGGAGGCACACTCTGCCCGCTGTAAGTGCTGCAAATGCCTGTTAGTGTAACACACCAGGAAAACACAGCAATACGGGCTAGCTTCAGAAGTATATTTTGCAGGAATCACACTACGCCTGCTGTAAGTGCTGCAAATGCCTGTTGGTGTAACACACCAGGAAAACACAGCAATACGGGCTAGCTTCAGAAGTATATTTTGCAGGAATCACACTACGCCTGCTGTAAGTGCTGCAAATGCCTGTTGGTGTAACACACTAGGAAAACACAGCAATAAGGCCTAGCTTCAGGAGTATATTTTGCAGGAATCACACTACGCCTGCTGTAAGTGGTGCAAATGCCTGTTGGTGTAACACACCAGGAAAGCACAGCAATACGGGCTAGCTTCAGAAATATATTTTGCAGGAATCACACTACGCCTGCTGTAAGTGCTGCAAATGCCTGTTGGTGTAACACACTAGGAAAACACAGCAATAAGGCCTAGCTTCAGGAGTATATTTTGCAGGAATCACACTACGCCTGCTGTAAGTGCTGCAAATGCCTGTTGGTGTAACACACCAGGAAAACACAGCAATACGGGCTAGCTTCAGGTGTATAATGTGCAGGAGGCACACTCTGCCCGCTGTAAGTGCTGCAAATGCCTGTTAGTGTAACACACCAGGAAAACACAGCAATACAGGCTAGCTTCAGAAGTATATTTTGCAGGAATCACACTACGCCTGCTGTAAGTGCTGCAAATGTCTGTTGCTGTAACACACTAGGAAAACACAGCAATATGGCCTAGCTTCAGGAGTATATTTTGCAGGAATCACACTACGCCTGCTGTAAGTGCTGCAAATGCCTGTTGGTGTAACACACCAGGAAAACACAGCAATACGGGCTAGCTTCAGAAGTATATTTTGCAGGAATCACACTACGCCTGCTGTAAGTGCTGCAAATGCCTGTTGGTGTAACACACCAGGAAAGCACAGCAATACGGGCTAGCTTCAGAAGTATATTTTGCAGGAATCACACTATGCCTGCTGTAAGTGCTGCAAATGCCTGTTGGTGTAACACACTAGGAAAACACAGCAATAAGGCCTAGCTTCAGGAGTATATTTTGCAGGAATCACACTACGCCTGCTGTAAGTGCTGCAAATGCCTGTTGGTGTAACACACTAGGAAAACACAGCAATAAGGCCTAGCTTCAGGAGTATATTTTGCAGGAATCCCACTACGCCTGCTGTAAGTGCTGCAAATGCCTGTTGGTGTAACACACCAGGAAAACACAGCAATACGGGCTAGCTTCAGGTGTATAATGTGCAGGAGGCACACTCCTCCCGCTGTAAGTGCTGCAAATGCCTGTTAGTGTAACACACCAGGAAAACACAGCAATAAGGGCTAGCTTCAGGTGTATACTGTGCAGGAGGCTTAGCAACAATGACACTGACAATGTCCCCTGCCTATCCTTCTCTCTCCCTGCACACAAGGTTTATCAAAGAATATGACACTGACACTCTCCCTGCCTATCCTTCTCTCTCCCTGCACACAAGGTTTAGCAAAGAATATGACACTGACACTGTCCCCTGCCTATCCTTCTCTCTCCCTGCACACAAGGTTTAGCAAAGAATATGACACTGACACTCTCCCTGCCTATCCTTCTCTCTCCCTGCACACAAGGTTTAGCAAAGAATATGACACTGACACTGTCCCCTGCCTATCCTTCTCTCTCCCTGCACACAAGGTTTAGCAAAGAATATGACACTGACACTCTCCCTGCCTATCCTTCTCTCTCCCTGCACACAAGAATAGCACAAAGAATATCAACACTGTCCCTGCCTATCCTTCTCTTTCCCTGCGCCGAAACACACTACACAAGGACGCCGCGCTGGCGGCCTTTTATAGTGTGGGGCGTGTGCTAAACCCCCTGAGCTATAAATGGCCACAGGCAACCTGCCTGTGGCCAATTATGGCTCTCCTAGCTGCCGGCGCTGTGATTGGCCAAGCATGCGGGGTCACAGTGCATGCCTGGCCAATCACAGCGCCGGGATTGCACTGTGATGGCGCAGTGTATTGTGGGCCGTTCGCGTCACTCGAATTTGGCGCGAACGGCCCAAATCGTTCGATGTTCGCCGAACGATCGAACAGCCGATGTTCGAGTCGAACGTATGTTCGACTCGAACACCAAGCTGTGCCCTAATACAGATTATATATATATATATTGTGAGGGGGTTAGCTCGGCAGCGGGTGTGTGTGACCCCCGGGATGGGCTCCCCACACAAAACAGGCCCAGCAAACGGAGGTTGTGGTTTTCAAAATCAAAAAAAGGTGCCGTTTATTTTCTATTTACAGTGACAAAACACAGCAAAGCAAAAGAAACATAACCAAAATAAATCCTGGTCAAGTTGACCTCTGACTAAACATACAGGTTTCCTAACTAACAACTGGGATCAGCCTAGTGCTGTCCTAGTCCCTAAGTCCCTGGTTTAGTAAAAGTCCAAACAAATAGCCACACAGGCTTTGCCTCACCGCACAGGGGTTCACTCTCCCTAGACAGTCCACACAGGTCTGGTTCCAGGCATGAGCTAACATCTAATCAAGCTGGGAGTTCTTATAGAGGCCTAAATGAGCTGACAAGGTTCAGCTGGTCTCCTCATCTCTGTCTGCACGACGCCCCACACTCTCCCTAGAGGTATGAGTCATCCATGAGCCCACTAGCCTTATACAACTCTCCACCTAGTTGTATAAGTCGGCGTAAAGCCTGAATCTGGGCGAAATATATCTACCCCCCTGGATGCAACCAGGTGACTTTACCTTCCTGCTGTCACATACCCCCCCCTCTTGTTTTAACCTTGGGGTTGGAACACCAGCAATCAGGCATTCATGTACTCGAGACAAAGCATCCACATTCCCCATTTGAACGCCAGGGCGATGCTTTACTGTGAAGTTGAATTCCTGTAGGGCCAGGAACCACCTATTCACTCTTCTATTTGTTTCCTTGTTTTGAGCCATCCACTTTAACGGAGCGTGATCCGTAACCATGTCAAAGTGCCTACCTAGCAGGTAGTACCGAAGGGAATCTAGAGCCCACTTCACCGCTAAACACTCCTTTTCAACGGTGGCGTAATTTACCTCATGGGACTTCAACTTCCTGCTGAGGTAAATGACTGGGTGCTCTTCCCCGTTCCAGACCTGGGACAATACTGCTCCTAACCCCACATCTGACGCATCACTTTGTACGACAAAGTCTTTAGAGAAGTCGGGTGAGTACAACACTGGCTGGCTACATAAGGCTTGTTTCAAGAATTGGAATGCTGCCTCAGCCTCGGGGGTCCATTTAATCATGACCGACCCTTTCCCCTTCGTCAGGTTGGTTAGGGGCACAGCCTTAGAAGCAAAGTGGGGAATGAATCGCCGATAATACCCAGCGATTCCCAGAAAGGCTCGTACCTGCTTCTTGCTGTTGGGACGTGGCCAACTCTGGATGGCCTCGACTTTGTTGAGTTGGGGTTTTATTACTCCCCTCCCAATGGTGTACCCAAGATATTTGGCCTCCTCCTGCCCAATGGTACACTTCTTGGGGTTAGCCGTAAACCCCGCTTCCCGAACAGAGTCCAGGACTGCTTGCACTTTTGGCAGATGTGAGGCCCAATCTGTGCTATGGACAATTACGTCATCCAGGTAAGCCGCAGCATACTTCCGATGGGGCCTCAGCATCTGGTCCATTTTCCGCTGGAATGTGGCCGGCGCATTCTGTAACCCGAACGGCATTCTTTTATATTGGAACGCCCAGTCTGGGGTTACAAATGCGGTTTTCTCTTTGGCCGACTTGGCCAGGGGGATTTGCCAATACCCTTTTGTGAGGTCAAGAGTCGTCATGTATCGGGCTGTTCCCAGCCGGTCGATCAACTCATCTATACGTGGCATGGGGTAGGTGTCAAATTTTGTAACTTTGTTCAACTGACGAAAATCGTTACAAAATCGCCAGCTCCCATCCGGTTTAGGCACCAACACGATGGGACTAGACCAATCACTTTGGGACTCCTCTATCACCCCTAAGTTCAGCATTTTCTGTACTTCCTCCCGTATTGCCTCCCGTCGAGCCTCTGGGATCCGATAGGGTTTTAACTTCACCCTTTCACCGGGCGGGGTAATGATGTCATGCTCTACCCCAGATGTTTGTCCCGGCAGCTCAGAGAATACCTCCTTGTTGCGAAGCACAAACTCCTTAACCTCCTGTTGTTGGGGTTGTGACAAGGTGGCTGCTATTCCAACCTCAGGAATCACGCAACCAGTTTGAGCTGGTGACCAAGTGTCTGCGACTAGGGACTCTCTATCCCTCCAGGCTTTCAACAGATTAACGTGATAGATCTGTTCGGGCTTTCGCCTTCCTGGTTGTCTGACCTTGTAATTCACTTCGCTCACTTTTTCCATTATCTCGTAGGGGCCTTGCCATTTGGCAAGGAATTTACTTTCAACCGTAGGGACAAGTACCAATATCCTATCCCCCGGGGAAAAGGTACGGGTCTTGGCTCCACGGTTGTACACTCTCTGCTGTGCCAACTGCGCTTGGGCCAAATGTTCCTTCACGATGGGCATTACCTGTGCAATTCGATCTTGCATCAGGGCGACATGCTCAATCACACTCCTGTGGGGAGAACTCTCACTTTCCCAAGTTTCCTTGGCAATATCCAACAGCCCTCTTGGGTGTCTCCCATACAGTAACTCAAAGGGGGAGAATCCCGTAGAGGATTGGGGCACCTCCCTAATAGCAAACATCAAATAAGGAAGTAAACAGTCCCAATCCTTTCCATCTCTATCCACCACTTTCTTCAACATTTGTTTTAGGGTTTTGTTGAATCTTTCAACCAGCCCATCGGTTTGGGGGTGATACACAGACGTACGCAATTGCGTCACTTTGAACAATTTACACAGCTCTTTCATAACCCGGGACATAAAGGGTGTACCTTGGTCCGTAAGCAGTTCTTTACAAATACCCACCCGGCTAAAAACAAGAGATAGCTCTTTGGCTATGGTTTTGGCCGAGGTATTTCGGAGAGGGATCGCTTCTGGATAACGGGTGGCATAGTCCATTATAACTAATATGTACTGGTGCCCCCTAGCGGACTTGATTATAGGACCTACCAAATCCATGGCGATCCTCTCAAACGGGACCTCAATGATGGGTAGAGGGACCAGCGGGCTACGGAAATGTGGCATCGGGGCCAACCTCTGACACACAGGGCAGGAGGAACAATAATTTTCTACGTCCTTCATCACCCCCGGCCAATAGAATCTCTGTAATACCCTCTCTCGGGTTTTCTCTGTCCCCAGATGACCTCCAAGAATGTGCCCATGGGCCAACTCCAACACCAACTTCCTGTAAGGTTTGGGCACCACAAGCTGCTCAACGGTTTCTTCTGCCCTTTTTGCCACCCGATACAGTAGGTCCTTCTCTACGCTGAAGTATGGGTAAGTGCAGGTATTATCTGGGTTCACTAACTCACCATTTCACTACGTTTTCCCGTGCCTTTATTAGGGCGGGGTCTTTCAACTGTTCTGTGGCAAAGTTTTCCCTGTGAACCTCAAGATCAGAAAACTCCACAGACGGTAGGTTTTCGTCTGAGGAGGTGGGCTCCTCTCCAGTTTCTTGAGTCTCCCCTGCCAATACTGATAAGGGAAATTCCGGAGAGTCCTCACCACTCTCAGGGGAGTTCTGGCTATCACATTCCTGGTACATAGGGGCACCAGTGAGGGGCTCAGGATCATCCCACAGTTCCCAGAACTTCGGAAAATCCCTTCCCACAATGGCGTCATGCGGTAACTGAGATACTAAGCCCACTGGATGAGAGAGGGTACCTTTGGGGGTCTCGAAACACACTGTAGTCACTGGATACTCTCGGGTGTCCCCATGCACACAAATAACAGCTACCTTGCTATTCCCAGAGACCTCTGTTTTAACTAACTCAGCCTTTATCAGGGTCACAAGGCTACCTGAATCCAGCAATACCACAACATTTCTACCATTAACACACATTTTGCATAAATGTTTCTCAGTTCCTCGAATGGCAGTGCATGCGACTGTCGCACACAGCGACTGACGTCTGCCCGTCAGAAAGTCACACTGCATGGGTTCCTCCACAACCGGGCAATTGGCTGCAATATGTCCCGCTTGCCGGCAGCGGTAGCAAACGATCCTTCTTGCCGCCTCTTGAGCCGCTGATTTCCCAGGCTGTTCTCGCCAAACTTGGGGTAGAGCTCCCACCCTCTCACTCTCTCCACCCTCACCCCTTGGAATCCTCTTATCCGCCCCTGGGGATAGTCTGGTCTTAGGGTGGAAAGTCCGAGTGTCTCTGGAAGAGGCCGTCAGGTTCTCTGTAGCCAAGTATTTCTCCACACGATCCACAAGACCATCGGCCGTCTCTGGGTCTCCATGGCTTACCCACTTTTGGATGGCAGTAGGAAGAGCTCTCAAAAACCGATCCATTACAACACGTTCCACAATCTTTGGTGCGGACAAAGTCTCTGGCTGTAGCCACTTTCTGCTCAGGTGAATGAGATCATACATTTGAGACCTGGGGGGTTTTCCAAGCTGGAAAGTCCAGTTATGCACACGCTGAGCCCGGACAGCCTGGGTGACACCCAGCCTTGCCAATATTTCAGCTTTTAGCATCACATAGTCTTTTGCTTGGTTAGGCTCTAGGTCATAGTAAGCTTTCTGCGATTCACCAGTTAACAGAGGAGCCACCAGTCCAGCCCACTGCTCCTCAGGCCACTTTTCTCTTTCAGCGGTCCTTTCAAATGTGGTCAAAAATACCTCTGGATCATCCTCTCCAGTCATTTTTGTCAATAAACGACTCACCCCAAAGGACGCGGTATTAGTGGGACGGCTTTCCTCACTGGTCTGCGGACGTTGCTGCATTACTGCTTCCATCTGTTGTTGTAGTCTCTGCTCTTGCTTCTGCAACAGGTCTATGAAGCGGGCCTCAGATTGCTGCTGGGCTCGTTGCTGAGCCTCCAGACTCTGTTGCAAAGTTGCGTTTGTCTGCTGCTGGTCTGCAAGGCTCCTTTGCAAACCTGCATTTGTCTGCTGTTGATTGGCATTTGCTAGAGCCAGCTGCTTCAGTATCTCCTCCATGCTGGCTTAAAAAAAACTGCCTGCATTCTCCACCAACTGTGAGGGGGTTAGCTCGGCAGCGGGTGTGTGTGACCCCCGGGATGGGCTCCCCACACAAAACAGGCCCAGCAAACGGAGGTTGTGGTTTTCAAAATCAAAAAAAGGTGCGGTTTATTTTCTATTTACAGTGACAAAACACAGCAAAGCAAAAGAAACATAACCAAAATAAATCCTGGTCAAGTTGACCTCTGACTAAACATACAGGTTTCCTAACTAACAACTGGGATCAGCCTAGTGCTGTCCTAGTCCCTAAGTCCCTGGTTTAGTAAAAGTCCAAACAAATAGCCACACAGGCTTTGCCTCACCGCACAGGGGTTCACTCTCCCTAGACAGTCCACACAGGTCTGGTTCCAGGCATGAGCTAACATCTAATGAAGCTGGGAGTTCTTATAGAGGCCTAAATGAGCTGACAAGGTTCAGTTGGTCTCCTCATCTCTGTCTGCACGACGCCCCACACTCTCCCTAGAGGTATGAGTCATCCATGAGCCCACTAGCCTTATACAACTCTCCACCTAGTTGTATAAGTCGGCGTAAAGCCTGAATCTGGGCGAAATATATCTACCCCCCTGGATGCAACCAGGTGACTTTACCTTCCTGCTGTCACAATATATATATATATATATATATTTATATACACCAGTTCTGCAGGGGAAGGCTCAGAGGTGGTTGACACCACGCCAGCTTAAGCCAGGAAAGGTGGTTTGCGACAATGGCACCAACCTCCTCTCCGCCCTCCGACAGGGACAACTGACCCATGTGCCCTGTTTGGCTCACGTCCTTAACTTGATGGTGCAGCGGTTCTTGGGCAGGTACCGGGCTTACAGGAGGCCCTGAAGCAGGCCAGGAAACTCTGTGGGCATTTCCGCCGCTCATATAATGCCAGTGCTCGGCTGGCTTACCTGCAAAAGGAATCCCACCTGTCCAAGAACCGCCTAATCTGTGACATGCCCACCAGGTGGAACTCAACGTTGGCCATGCTGCAGCGGCTGCACATGCAGAAGAGGGCCATGAATGAGTATCTGTTGCAATATGGCACCAGGACAGGGTCAGGGGAACTTGGATTTTTTTTTTCCACGCCAGTGGGCCATGATCAGGGATGCATGCACTGTCCTGGCACCATTTGAGGAGGCCACAAGGATGGTGAGCAGTGACAGTGCATGCATCAGTGACACTGTCCCTCTTGTCCACCTGTTTGAGCACACGCTGCGTGGAATAATGGACAGGGCACTTGAGGCAGAACAGAGGCAGGAGGAGGAGGACTTCCTTACCTCTCAAGGCCCCCTTTATCCAGACATTGTTCCTGCTGGCCCGGCTATCACACAGGAAGAGGAGGAGGAGGAGGATTGTGTCAGCATGGAGGTGGAGCCTAGCACTCAGCATCAGCAGCAGTCTTCAAGGGATCAATTACAGTCCTACGACACCCATGGACTTCTATGTGGCTGGGAGGAGGTGGATGCGGATCTTATCGGACTGAGTGACCCAGAGGACTCCGTACCAAATGCCTCAGCAAACCTACGCTGCATGGCCTCCCTGATCCTGCAAATCCTGCGGAGGGATCCTCATATTCGTGCGATCAAGGAGAGGGATCATTACTGACTGGCAACCCTCCTTGATCCACGTTACAAGGGTAAGGTTGCGGACCGATGCGTTCAGACAATTTTTTGGTACGCAGCCCCAAGGTATGATCGGTTCCAGCAACCATCGCCAGCGTCTGGTTTACATGGTGCAGGAATACCTACGGCCAAATCAGACTTGAACACCTTTCCCACCGAAAATCCTCTGGGTTACTGGGTCTTGAGGATGGATCACTGGCCAGAGCTTGCACAGTATGCAATTGAGCTACTGGCCTGTCCTGCATCCAGCGTTCTTTTGGAACGCACATTCAGTGCTACTGGAGGCTTTGTAGCCGATCACAGGGTGCGCCTGTCCACCGACTCGGTTGATCGACTGACCTTCATAAAAACGAATCAGTCTTAGATCACCACCAGCTACCAAGCACCTGGTGCTGATGTAACCGAATAATTTTTTTGGAAATGTCAGATCCCTTCAAGACTGCCTATGCTGATGATGAGTGACTATCCTGTTATGCTGAGTGACTATCCTCTTCCTCCTCAATGATCATGTTGATAGCCTGTAAGAACATTTTTGGATCTGGGCACCGCCACCAGTGGCTAAGGCCCAATTTTTCAGCCCCTGTTTAACAGGGGCGTGTAATTATAATTTTTGATGCAATACTTTGCAGCAGGGCTCATTGTTGCGCTCCAAGTACAGTATCTGTGAGGGGTTGCAGTGTTGTGGCACCAGTGCCTAAGGCCCAATTTTTATGCCCCTGTTCAACAGGGGCATGTAATTACAATTCTTGATCTAATAATTCCCAGCAGGGCCCATTCCTGCGCCCACCAAGAGTAACTGTGAGGGCTTACAGTGTTGTGGCAACACCACCACCACCAAAGGCCCAATTTTTCTGCCCCTGTTCAACAGGGGCATGTAATTACAATTCTTGACCTAATATTTCACAGCTGGGCCCATTCCTGCACCAACCAAGAGTAACTGTGAGGATTTACAGTGTTGTGGCACCAGCACCACCACCAAAGGCCCAATTTTTCCTACCACTGTTCAGCAATGGGATGTAATTACAATTCTTGATATAATAGTTCACAGCAGGGCGTTCCAGCGCCCACCAAGAGTAACTGTGAGGGCTTACAGTGTTGTGGCAACACCAACACCTAAGGGCAAAATTTCTGCATATATACGGCAGGCCCCTACTTTCAAACATCCAACTTACAAATGACCCCTACTTGCAAACAGAAGGAGACAACAGGAAGTGAGAGGAAATCTACCCCTAGGAAGGGAAATTCTCTCCTGTAAGAGTTAATATGGGAAAAAGGTGTCTCCTCTCCACTGATGCTTTATCAACAATCCTTGTTTCAATAAAACCCCCAAATTTTCAAAAAACATTTGTCATTGGGACGGAAAGTGAGGTGAAATGTTCTAAACAGGTGCACACTGCACAGACAGCATAACAAATGTTACAGGGGTGATAACCCTTCCCTATGTTTTTCAAAAGCTTAAAAATTGATTTTTGGGCTGGAGCAACACGTACCTGTTCCAAATTACAAACAGATTCTACGTAAGAACAAACCTACAGTCCCTGTTTTTATTGCACCGCCTGTATACTGCTGTTCAGAGTATATAGGGCCTTTTGTAAATTTGGGTGCGGGGTTCCCCTTAATATCCATACAACACCCAAAGGGGCTGGTAGTGGACTGGGGGGGATACCCATGCCATTTTTCTCAATGATTTTCATCCATATTGCCGGGACCAGACATTACATTAAAGCCGCAAGCAGTTTTAAATGACTTTTTTTCCTTTAGAAATGTCATTTTGTGCAGGGACAGTTCTAAACATGGGAAAACACGTGCCACTTCACAGGCATACTTTAGACACCCCCAGGTACAATATTTAACCACTTAAGGACCCTCTCCAGTAGATATATGTCGGCAGAATGGCATGTACAGGCACATCAACGTACTTGTACGTCCCCTTTAACTGCCCGACGTGGGGGTCGAGCGCGCGCCGGCGGCGGCGCCTCGCGACCCCGCTACCTTCCCCATGAGTCGGACCACGGGTCCTGTGGACTCGATCACCGTGGGGATCCCTGCGATCATCTCACGGAGGGATGGAGCGGGGAGATGTTAGTGTAAACACAACATCTCCCCGCTCGCCTACTGACACTGTCACTGATTTCCGCTCTGTGTAATCAGAGCAGAGATAAGTGACGTGTCACTCATAGCCACACCCTCTAACAGTAGTAATCACTCCCTTAGGCACACTTAACCCCTTCAGCGCCCCTAGTGGTTAATCCCTTCACTGCCAGTGTCATTTTTACAGTAACCAGTGCATTTTTATAGCACTGATCGTTGTAAAAATTACAATGGTCCCAAAAATGTGTCAAAAGTGTCCGATGTGTTCGCCATAATGTCACAGTCACGAAAAAAATCACTGATTGCCGCCATTACTACTTTACTAGTAAAAAAAAAAAAATATATAAAAATGCCATAAAACTATCCACTATTTTGTAAATGCTTATTGCGATATTTTTACCAAAAATATGTAGAAGAATACGTATCGGCCTAAACTGAGGAAAAAAAATATTTTTTTATGTATTTTTGGGGGATATTTATTTTAGCAAAAAGTAAAAAATATTGCATTTTTTTCAAAATTGTCGCTTTATTTCTGTTTATAGCGCAAAAAATAAAAACCGCAGAGGTGATCAAATACCACCAAAAGAAAGCTCTATTTGTGGGAAAAAAAGGACGTCAATTTTGTTTGGGAGCCACGTCGCACGACCGCGCAATTGTCAGTTAAAGCGACGCAGTGCCGAATCACAAAAAGGGGCCTGGTCATTAACTAGCCAAAATAGTCCGGGGCTTAAGTGGTTAAAGGAATACTTCACTTTTTTTTCACTTTAAGCATCATTAAAATCACTGCTCCCCAAAAAACGGCAGTTTTAAAAAAAAAAATTTGCATTGATACATGTCCCCTGGGGCAGGACCCGGGTCCCCAAACACTTTTTAGTACAATAGCTTGCATATTAGCCTTGATAATTAGCACTTTTGATTTTGAACATTCGCGTCCATTGTATTTAATAGGGTTCTAAAGTTTGCAGGTTCTGGTGCGAACCGAACAGGGCGGTGTTCGGCTCATCCCTACATGTAAATATGAAAAATATAAAATAAATTAGTGCAGCGCTTAAATACAAATACGTTCAAAAAAGTCCCCACAGAAATTAAGGAAGCGTAGTTCCAACTCCAACCTGAATATTAGATGGTGAAAAGAAATTGCTAGATGCAGAAATAGTCCTTAAAGTGATCAGGGTGCTTGAAACTGTATAACCAATCATTCTTCTTAAATGTGTTTCCGTCACCAAGTATACAGGCCGCTCACCTCAACAATTGGGTCTCTGAACCAGCAGAAGACCAAAGACACATTCCCCACAGGGGTATTAATGAGGAGGAGTCCTGTCTTCAGATGGTCATTAATGGTGGCGATACTTCTCCAAACATTAACTTTCGGCAGAATTCATTAAAATAATCACATTTATTAATAAAATTGCACTTACATAAAAAGCCCAGTGCTAGGAACAAGAGCCTCATGTTTTATAGACACAGTGTCTTTGTTGCAAGTTTCTGGGTATCGGTAAAAATTACGTCACATGATGGTCCCCTCCGCACACGTATTGTTCCTTGGGGCGGAACTTCCTCAGCGTATTATGTAAGTGCAATTTTATTAATAAATGTGATTATTTTAATTTTACCGTTACAATGCAATGTTTAAAGGGTATAAAGTCACTCATAGAAGTGTGTGATATTCCACTCAAAATTGAGGCCGATGGGCTGCATGGTATTGAGAGGGAATTTCCAGTGAACCTCTTTCTTACAGAGTGACCTAAATTTGTCACCTCCCATTTTTGATAAGGAACTAGAATGGATCATATCACCTGGTAAAATGTGGGGGCAACACGGGCAACCATTGCCCCCACATCAAAATGATCCTTTAAATTGCAGCCAATGTGAACAATGAGACCTACTTGTGTAAAGGCTAGGGGACAATGTTTCACCAATGGTAAGAGCTCTGTGTGACACTGATTTAATGCCCTTGGTTAGAATTTAAACATAAATGGGATCGTTATACAAAATTGGCAGACATTTTTCAATCGTGTTTCTTATTTTATTAAACGCTAGACTGTAGGGGGTAGAAAAAACAGGGACATTGGTAGGTTTATCAAATCTGTATTTTCCTCCATCTCTATTTTTATACATATTGATATTATCCCGGAGAAGGTGACTTCTTTCAGCCTTGTGGGCTATATTAAACACCCTATCAAGAACAGAGGCTGTGTATCCCCTCTCCATGAACTGTATCTTCATGGCAGAAGCTTCTTTCAGGAAAGCTGATTCATCACTGCACACACGTCTCAGTCTTAAAAATTTACCCACTGGGATGCCTTTGATGGTGTGCTTAGGGTGACCTGAATCTGCCCTCAGCAGGGAATTGCCCGCTGATGGTTTTCTATAAAGCTTAGAGGAGATACACTCTTCATCACCTATTAAAACATTGTCCTAAATTTCTATCCGTTTATGGTCAATAATATCTGTAAATTTAAGATTGAGACTGTTGTCATTAAGGTGAAGGAGCCATTCATCCAAGCCACTCACATCCTTGGTACATATAAAGACCAAATCATCTATGCAACGATGAAAAAACATTACCCTTGAACAATGGTGACAACCAGCGCCAAAAATGCGGGACCTCTCCCACCATCCCATGTATAAATTGGCAAGGGAGGGGGAAAATTTGGCGCCCATCGAGGCCCCGCATTTCTGGAGGTAGTGGTCCCCATCGAACATGAAAAAATTGTGGGTTAATAAATACTCCATACTCCAAACAACATAAAACAAACTCTTGATGTACCAAGGAGTAGTGACTGTGATGTTTCAGAAAAAAAGGCAACTGCCTGAAGTCCCAGGGAGTGGGGGATGGAGGAGTACAGACTAACTACATCACAGGTGACGCAGACATAGTCTGGGTCCCATTTAATGCACTGTATATCCGAAAAAGCCGGGTAAGGCAGAGACCAGTGGCTATAGCTGATGGTCGACCCATTCACCCAATCGCTCATTTAGTGACCCAATACCCGCCACTATGGGTCTACCTAACAATGGGTTACACCCTTTATGTATCTTTGGTAGATGATGAAAAATGGGCATTATTGGAGCATCATTATTGGAGCATCAGGGATAAACATTTCTCTCTCATTTGTGGAAAAAATGCCCGCTGTCACCGCTCTATCTAGGAGTGCATTCAGACCCTTCCTAAAAGGTGGACGTAGGATCCCCCTTAGCTTTAAGTATGTGTTATCATCCGTCAACTGACTGATCGCTTCATTCCTATATGTGTCAGAATCTAGCACTACCACAGATCCCCTTTATCTGCATTTTTTATCACAATGTCTCTGTTTTTACTGAGATTAATTAAAGCCTCTTTCTCCAAACAAGTTAAATTGTCAGATCTAGAACGATCCCTGCAGCCGCGTGCCAGATGAGTCAAGTCCCTCTCTACAAACTTTTGAAATAGGTCCATGTCTTTACACCTGGAGTCGGGATCACTTAGAGTCTGGAGTGGCTGAGTGATGTCAGCCGACAGCAGGATTTAGCTATCAGCTCAATATCACAGTAGTGGGGGCGTGGCCGGCACCCCTCTGAACCTGACTGAGTAAAGGACGTAAGCAGAAAGGACCAGACCTCAGCGCGTGAATGAACCTGATGACAGCTCCCACCCTAGTGTATGTAGTGAGCGAGCCCGAGTAACCTGCAGTGCAGAGACAGGTAATTAAAAATGTAACACTCAGGGCCAGTGTACCCACAGACCGTGGTGGGTAGTTGTATAGGCGTAAGCATGAACGTGCACGTATGACATATGGTATACGGGCAAGAAGATTGTGGTAAACAATAATTTAAAAACAAAACCTCAGCCCGTATGGATCCGTAGACATGACAGATCCTGAGATGTGAGCCCTGGCTAACTAAACCCAGGTATGCAAGAACCTGAAAGAAAGGTATGACGAGACAAGGAAACAAACAAAGATGCAATGGCTGTATGTGTGTGCCGTGACTGCATCACATTGACAAGCTACGACAGAACATGCTACGACTGACACATGCTGGAGTAAAACACGCTATAACAGACACACAACCCCCTTTGTGCCTACCCATGTGTGAAGACATGAGCAGTGATGGTGGGACCACAGCATGTGAATGAACCTGATAATGACCCCTCCCCCCGGTGTATGACATGAGTGAAAGGTTCTGGTTCTGTTTGGTTCTGTTGGACCTTCTTGGCTCGAGCTGGACTCAGGATCTGTGGAATTGTCTCTCTGACTGTTCGGATATTCAAGACACAAATACACAGTGAATAGGTATACAAGAATATATCGTTTAATGGTTACATGTCCTTTTTATGCACAGCAAGAAGCGTTGCCTCCCTCGTGTGAACCAATCAGCAATAAGCAGAAACACCATGAGTTAGACAAAAATAGACTCCAACAGATTTTTTGACTTCTGCAAAATCGGTCAATCAACATACGTCAATTGCGGTCAAACTGAACATGTCCTGACATTTGAAACAGGAAGATAAGAAACACCATATGTCAGTGCGGTTCAACCTGGCAGTTAAAGCAGAAGAGATAAACTTTTCCCCCGGAAAAAGCCTAACCACAAAGTTACATTTCAACCTAAATATACATGCCTGTCAGTTAAAACAGAAGAAAGATAAGTTTGACCACAAGGTCACATTCTGCTTTACAGTTCAGAAAAACATATTCTGTACTAATATATATATATTTCAACATATATATTTAAGGAGAACTCTAATCATGAATATTAGTTCATATTGGTTCATACCTTACAACCCCTCCTTATGATCATGGCTTCAAGAATTGAAGCCCATAGATCATTAGATTTATTCATTATACCATTTTTGTTTAGTATGTACCGTGGACATCATCAAGATTGTTTCCTTAAAACCCTGTCTCTTTTTACTAGAGATCTTTCCTATTACCCAGACAATTAATTTAAATACTAAATATAACAGTAGAATGAAGATTAACACCATTACTACTGTTATAGCCATTTGTCTGAGAAATGAGAAAATACCTGTGCCCCCGAATCCTCCCTCTCCAAAGGGGCTCCATGTTTTTGCAATATCCCTTGCCTCCTGTTGCAATTGATTAACCTCTTTCCTATGTTGGGCAATTACATCATAGTAATCAGGAATCTCAACAGATGTGTTGTGGATCCAAGTGCAGCACTCATAATCCTCCGTAACTTCACACAGGCCAGTGACTGCAGCACTCATGCTTTCAATAGCAAGATCATGAAGTTCTAATTGTTTTCTGATTGCTCTAGTTTCAATGTTTAAACTAGTAATATCATCAGAATTCTTTACCAATACATCATCTATAATATTTGTATAATTATTAAGCCTTTTCATTAAATCTATCCCCCAACCTGTCCAGGAAGGGAACCAGGCCCAAGCCATATCTTTTTAGAAAAATAACTCCCTTTTATTTTGGTGTTTGAGGGGGTACCTAGGATGCATGCTAGCTTCAAGGAGGTGTGTTCCCTTGCTATCTCCTACTATGTCCATAATGGGGACTAGGGATGCAAGATAACACCATCCTTGGGGTTCAGTGGGGATCCAAGGGTGACAACTTTTTCCACAACAAATATAAATACTGTCTCCTAGAGCTAAAGGTCGTTTGTTAAATATTGTCATCATTTCATCAGAAAAACCAGAAAAGGTTAAACTTGACAATAATTTTCCTACTGTGGAAGTGGAACTGGAGTTAAGAAAGTTTATTAGAGTGGTGTTTAGGGCAGGTTCTGAAGTGTGAAAGAAAGGGCTTTCAATTTAAGTCATTGAAAAGTTAATTGTAGCTTGTTGGCATACTTCAGCTCCCTTTGTGGAGTTTCCCAACCTAAAACACCAGTCTGGGGAATGACTTCTACCAATAATTTGTAAAGTAAGGTTATTATCTGAAAACGTTCTTGTGACATTTGTAAGGACGACAGGTGGTGTGCCGTTTAGGAGAGGGGTGGAGTTTAGAGGTACTGCCATTAGGGGAATCCTAGCAGTGCTAGGATGGAGTTTACTACATATCCAACATTTTCCATATTCTGATTTTTGAGCATAAGCATATTTAAATTTAAGCAGCAGCATTTTACCACTAAAATTGTCTTCCATACTTCTTTTTGGTCTGTTAGAATTATCTGACCAACAGTGTCCTATGATTATGAGCATTAAAATAAACAATGTGGTTATTAAGGAAAAAATAAAAAGTTTCCCCGAAGTGATCCCTCCTTTTGGACCATTAGTGTCTATGGGTATGGAACTCTGAGTTTCTTGTTTTTTATAGTCCACTAGGGAGTATTTTCCGGATCCTTTTTTGGAATACTCTCCAGAACAGAGGTCTTTGTCTTCTCCTTCACCTTCTTCCAGTTTCCCTTCGGAAATGTCTTTAGTCTGGATGCATGGATCCATTGTGGTCCTTGATCTGTAAGAACGGCTGCTCTGGCAACCTTCAGAATTTCAAATGGTCCTTGGAAATATAGGGCCTGGTTGTTTCCGGACAGCAAGTTGTTTTATCAGTACTTTGTCTCCTGGGATATACGGATGTGTAGGCTATGTGGAGAGAGGAGGGAAAGTGACAGCAACCTTGTACTCTGTTTCACTAAGGCTACTTACCAGATGTTTCACGTACTCTTCCTGTAAAGAATAAAGATTAACCTCCTCTCCCTCATCAGGTTTCCTCTGTGCTGGCCTACCCATAAGTATTTCAAATGATGACAATCCTGTTCTAGAATTAGGGGCTGTCCTAATTTGAAATAAAACTGCTGGGAGGTAATCAATCCACCCTTTCATGGTTCCTTCTGTTGCCTTTTTAAGTTTATCCTTTATATTTCTGTTCATTCTTTCCACTATTTCTGCGCTTTGTGGATGATATGGAATATGTAATTTCCATTGAATGCCCAGGAGTTTTGCAAGATCCTGGGTAAGAGCAGCTGTAAAAGCTGGACCTTGGTCTGACCAGATTTTGGCTGGTAACCCATACCTCGAAATCCAGTGATTTATTAGTGCTCTTGATGCTATTTTGGCTGTCTCTCCTGTAGTTGGGATAGCCTCGACCCAAGAACTAAACTTGTCCACTATAACTAAAAGATATTTTATATTTCCTTTCTGTTTTGGCATATGTGTAAAGTCTATTTGTAGATCTTGGAGGGGGCCTATAGGGGGGGCAAGTTTCCATGTATACCCTGCTTCTTGCACTGTACATTGTTTTGTGCACAAGTAAGACATGAATCTATCAACTGGGAAATGAGGTGTGTATCATTGACCGTGCTGAAAGACTGTCTGTACATTGTCAAAAACTGTTTTTCTTCCTAGGTAACCTGGACCATGTAAGTAAGAAATCAAAAGAGGGGCAGCTGACTCTGGTATACCTATTACTCCCTCCTTGCTTGACCAGATGCCACTTGGCACGCTGGTCAAGTTCTGACCTTCCCAGAAAGCTATGTCCTCTCTTGATGCTTTGTCCTGTAACAATCTCACAGTATTTGGGAATTCTGGTGAACTGAAATCTGTAGCAAACAGTGTTAGATTGGGCTGGGCCCCGTGTGCCGAATTGGCTGCTGTTTTAGCAACTCTGTCTGCCAAGGCGTTGCCCTGAGCTTCTTTGGACTTGTCAAATGAATGTCCCTTTACTTTTATAACATTGATTTTTCTGGGCATCTGTAGGGCTGCGAGTAGGGTAAGAACAAATTCCTTATTGGCAATTTGTTTGTTGTCTGCAGTTTTAAATCCTCGTTTTTCCCAAATGAGTGCATAATCGAAAATTATGCCGAAAGCATATCTGCTGTCAGTATATATATTTACATCTTTATCTTTAAATAGTTGACATGCTCTGGTGAGTGCATGGAGCTCAGCTTGTTGTGCTGAATTGGCCCCTAAAGGAGAAGCCTCAATCACAACATCAGGTAGCATCACTACTGCATAGCCTGTCTTATATGTGTTATCATTAGGCCTGGAACAACTGCCATCCACAAATACATCCAGGAAATCTGGGTTTGGTTTATCAGTTAAATCCACCCTTGGCAATGTTTGTTGAAGTAAATTGTCATTACAATTATGGTTTACTTCTGGTTCAGCATATGGAAGCTGCAATAGTGCGTGTAGCAATCGCATTGCAGGAGTGGTTTCTGAACAGGATTTTACTTCCAAATGTGTTGTATTCAGAAGTAAAATTTCATACCCACTGGACCTTTGGGCTGTCATATGCTGGGTATGCATATTTTGTAACAATTGTGCTACTGAATGTGTGGTATAGAGAATAGTGGGTGTGCCCAGAGTGATTTTAGAAGCTTCCTTAACTGCCATTGCATTTGCTGCAAGAGTTTGCAGGCATCCTGGCATTCCCTGTACCTGAAGTGGCAGTTTCTTTGATAGGTATGCCACTGGTCTTAAGTTTGTCCCATGGGGTTGGGCCAATACTGCTGCAAACGTAGGCCCTCGCACCACACAGTAAAGTGAGAACGGTTTATCATAGGAAGGGAGACCTAAAGCAGGAGCCCGCGAGAGGGAAGTCAGAAGAGCGAGGAAGGCCTCTTTCATATCCTCTGTATATTCAATTGTTTTAGGGGCACCCGCAGCTGTAGCTGGACGTAAAATGGAATCCCATAAAGAACAGTCAGGTATCCACTGTCGACAGTAGACGATTGAGCCTAAAAAGGAAAACAATGCAGCTTTGTCCTTTGGTGGGCCGAGACAGCGGAGAGCTTGGACTCGTGCCGGGGATATCAATCTTGTCCCATCTGTGATAATACAGCCAAGATATTCAACTCTGTCCCTACACCACTGGATCTTTTTCCTAGACGCCAAGTGACCTTTTAGGGCGAGGT
This sequence comes from Rana muscosa, assembly GCA_029206835.1. Lineage (NCBI taxonomy): Eukaryota > Metazoa > Chordata > Amphibia > Anura > Ranidae > Rana > Rana muscosa. Next base: position 86,931,330 of record CM055121.1, read on the forward strand.
GATTCATCAGGCTTACTGTGTCCTTCTCACACTGTGCCCTGCTCTCACTACAAACAAGTAGGTCATCTACGTACAACAGGATTGTGGAGCCTTCAGAGGGCGTCCAATCGTCCATAGTTTTTTTTCAAAACTATGCTAAAAGCCGCGGGGCTATCAATAAACCCTTGAGGGAGGCTTGTCCAGGTCAGCTGACCCCCTCCCCAGACAAATGCAAATAGGTGTTGGAATTGTGGATCAACATCAATACTAAAAAATGCATTTGAAAGATCCAATACGGTGTAGCACTTGGAGTTTGCAGGTATATTGGTAAAAATTTAGGTAATATCAGATACCAATGGGGGCAGAGGAATCACACGCTTGTTTACCCCTCTCAGATCCTGAACCAACCTCCAGGTACCATCCGCTTTCCTAACTGGATTAATGGGAGTATTCCAGGGACTGACAATTTCCCTGAGGATTCCCAACTTTTTATATTCCTCTATTTGGGGCTGTGTTCCTGATACTTTTTCAGTAGACAATGGGTATTGTTTCTGATAAGAGGGGAGTGTATTAGGCCGCATAGTGGGCACATAAGGTGTACAGGGTATGTGTCCTACTTCCGTTTTAGTTCCTGCCCAGATGTCATGGTTTTCTAATGTGGCTGGCAGTGACATAAAGTAACCCAAAAGGTCTTTCCTTTTTGGCATAATGAGGTCACATTTAGCCGATTTGGCTATGATGCCCCCTTGTTGGTCAAATTTTACAATAATTTGTAATGCAGACATTAAATCCCTTCCCATGAGGGACAGGGGACAGTCTGGTAGAACTGCAAAGGACATTTCAGTAAGGTAATTATCTTGCATGTCCGTTATTAGCAGTGGTGGTGTGATTTTGTGATTGACGCTTGTCCCATTTATTCCCATAGAGCATCCCTCGGTGCATTCTTTACTTTCAAAGTGGGGGTCCTTAAGACACGAGTTTGATGCTCCTGTGTCTAGCAATAGTTTGACCACCCTGCCTTCTACTTTTAAAACCACTTGAGGCAGGGTTTTCCAGTGTGAGGAGAAAAAATGCATCACCAAGGATGGGTACTGCCCTGGGCATCCCTATTGGGGGTTTTCGTCCTGATATCCTGGCCAATGTACCTGTATCTCTTCTGTGGTGTTTCTGGGTGATCTTGTTTGGTATGGCTGCTGTTGTTGCCTATATTGGGGGTGTACTGGAACTGACTGGGATCTCTGTTGTGGCTGCTGTTGTTGTGTGTCATATCTTGTTTGGGGCGGATACTGAGATCTTGGTTGAGATCTCACTCTGTAGCCTCCCCTACATCCCTAGGGAAGTTATGCCTGGCTCCCTTTCTTTGGGGACATTCTGATTTCCAGTGGTTTGGATCCCCACAATTAAAACAACCCTGATCCTGATTATGGGGAGGATAATTCCTTCTAGGTATGGCTCCTGAACTTGGTCCACTAACCATAGCTATGTTTGGATTTTCTTCTGTAATAGAGGTGAACAATCCTCCTTTGGTGTTAAATACCCCTGAGGATGCCCTCTCCTTTATGTCAGCTATGAATCTATCTGAGGTCATTACCGCCCATTTTGTGTTTATCAGTTTGATTATTTGGGTGGCCCTTGGATCTCCATTATTTATGGCTGTGCTCACAAATAGTTGATCATTGTCTATTCCACAACTTTTATATAATTTATGTAATCTAGTGACAAAGGTGTAGAAATCCTCTCCTGACTGTTGTTTGCAAGATATCAAATCATGCAACATAGTGGTGTTTTATATGCCTTGAGCCAAGCCTGTAACAATGAGTTCCAAAAAGTATTCCAATCCTCCCCATCCTCATAACTTTGCGTCCTTGGCCCATTGACCTATATTTATGTCAGCTTGGGAATCGGGGTCTACATTCTGAATTATGGTATTAAGATCTTCAGGAGACATACTTGTTCCTGAACAGTATCTTTGCAGAAAGGTCACCGCCTGTCTGGGGTCCTTTCTTGGTTTGGGACATGTGTCTCTAATTTCCTTGACCGTACCCAATGGTAATGGTATTTGTACCTGTGTATCTCCCATTGTAATGAAAGGAAAAGCCAGACTAATTGGAGCTGTCAGATCATTTTCATCATCTGATGATGTGGGTTTCTGGTGTTGAGGGGTCATACTGAAGCTACTTTAAAAATCCTTACTTAACCCATCTCCAGATATATATTCAGCCTTCTTTACTAGATTGGTTTCTGGGTAGCCGGAGTTTCTAAATCCACGTATTATCCCCTTTATCTCTTCTAATCTATCTCTACGTTCCTGTAACTCTCTTCTATCTCCTTCTATCGTAACCAATTAGTTCCCTTTTGTTTAGCTATGGTTAATACTCCTGCTATAACATTTGGATCTAACGAGGGGTATATTTTCTTTGGGACAAGGGATTCATCTTTTACCATAGCATATGGAGGGGGTTTTTCTTGATAAAAATTAGGGGGAGCTGATGGACTTCCTATTGCGTCTTCTAATTGCTCTTTCTTTTCCATTTTTACACTTGTATATTTCTTTCTATATTCCTTCATACCCTTTGCCCAAATCTTACAACATTTAGTCATGTAATCTTTGTCAAGGTCTTTTATGGGATAATTATACTGTTTATGTCGGCCACATATTCTGGTCACTTCCTCCCACTCTTCCTCGGAACATGGTCCGTATTCCCCCAAACATGGCACTTCTAACTGATCTGCTCTTTTTAAAACTAGTGACCAAAAAGGATCAGTATAATTTTTCCCATAATTGACTTTAATGTAATCAATCAGAGAGGGTTGGTGCTGCTTACCTTCAGCTTCCTTTCCTGCTTGATTACCCATTATAGAAAACAATAATACTTATACTTTAAAATTAAAAAAATTCTGTCTTGCTTTCTCTATTTCGTTCCAGGGGCGGAAAATGTCCTTAAACTTATGTCAATTTATAGATTTATGACAAGGAACCCAGTGTTCTCCTTTTTTAAATACAACCAGACACTGTATGTCTGCTACACTTAGTCCCTCGAACACCGGACTGGGGGGTAGTATGTTGTGTATATTAAACCTTAACATATGTTGTTTTGATCCCTGGAACATAGGACCCTTGCCAATTTTGACATGATACCCCCCTGGAACAATTGCCACTAATGACGTGGTCTTCCCTTTGTAAGCAAACAATAAACCAGTTTTACATTCAGGGCAACAATATACAGTTGACATTTAAAAAGGTAACCTTTTTTGTGTACACCTTTAGATATAGAGTTTCCACAGATCCGTCCTATGTAGAGAAGAATTTAAGATTCTTTCTCAATCTAATAACCTGGTCTGGCCAACCTAGCGAGACCCTCTGTATCTATTCTAAATCTACCTTTCAATCTTAACAGAGTCCCAGAAAACTTGTAGTTTTCTCGAGAGTCTACTTTATGGTGAACCAATTGACAAGGCAAGACTGTTGTTCCCAATAATAATTAAAGGGGGTCTTACCTGTTGAATTGGATCATCCCACTTCTGACACCACTTGAAAGGTTCTGGTTCTGTTTGGTTCTGTTGGACCTTCTTGGCTCGAGCTGGACTCAGGATCTGGGGAATTGTCTCTCTGACCGGTCGGATATTCAAGACACCAATACACAGTGAATAGGTATACAAGAATATATCATTTAATGGTTACATGTCCTTTTTATGCACAGCAAGAAGCGTTGCCTCCCTCGTGTGAACCAATCAGCAATAAGCAGAAACACCATGAGTTAGACAAAAATAGACTCCAACAGATTTTTTGACTTCTGCAAAAATCGGTCAAACAACATACGTCAATTGCGGTCAAACTGAACATGTCCTGACATTTGAAACAGGAAGATAAGAAACACCATATGTCAGTGCGGTTCAACCTGGCAGTTAAAGCAGAAGAGATAAACTTTTTCCCGGAAAAAGCCTAACCACAAAGTTACATTTCAACCTAAATATACATGCCTGTCAGTTAAAACAGAAGAAAGATAAGTTTGACCACAAGGTCACATTCTGCTTTACAGTTCAGAAAAACATATTCTGTACTAATATATATATTTCAACATATATATTTAAGGAGAACTCTAATCATGAATATTAGTTCATATTGGTTCGTTCATACCTTACAATGAGTGAGCGCAAGTGACCTGCTGATAGATCGTTGAAACTGAATACTCAGGGCCTGTGTACCCACAAACCGTGGTTGGTAGTCTTTCAGGTGTAATGAAATGAAATGCATCGTATGACGTGATGTAACAGGCGAGAAGATTGTGGACAACAATCATTAAAAAATGAAACCTCAGCTCGTATGGATCTGTAGACGTGACAGATCCCGAGATGTAAGCCATGGCTAACTGAACCAGGAATGCAAGAACCTACGAAAAAATAGATGAGACATGGAAACAAAGATGAAACGGCTACCGGTGTAAGCTGAACCTGCATGAAACCGACGTGTTAACAGGAAACGTCATGACAGAAGACGCCATGACAGAAACATGCCATGACAGAAACATGCCATGACAGAACATGCTAAAGACTGCGATGCTGTGACAGAAAAACGAATGACAGAGCTGCGATAGCAGAACACGCTATGACGGAACACGCTATGACGGAACACGCTATGCCAGAAACACGCTATGACAGAAACACACTATGACAGAAACAGGCTATGACAGAAACAGGCTATGACAGAAACACAATACTGACAGAACCGCGATGACAGAACACGTTATGACATGAGACATACTACTGACAGATCCGCTGCAACGGAATGTACACATGTGCACACAGTACACCGTGACCTGCATCCACCCCCCCCAGACCTAAGGACTACTCCGATGCCCCAGGAAAGGATGAACTGCTGTGAGCGGGAAGACTCCCCTGACACTGACACCACCTCCCCTGCATGACTGAGAGAGACATCCGGTGCGGCTAAGACACATGCAGAGTGATTTGATAAGTGGAATCATGTGGATACAGAAATATGAATATCTTAATGTCCCTCACTGTGTGATATTACATGATGAAACAGTCAGTGGGGAGCGTCCTCCTGTGCGCTATGAGCCGACAAAAACATTATGTGAAACCAAGCCAAGCCCCCCTCAACCAGCACCATGGGGACCGGAGAGGTGAACCACCACCAGCACCAGACTCCTGGCCCCTCCATGATGCAAGATAGAGCCCTGGAATGGATGCCCCCCCCTCGGCGTGAGTATCGGGAGAAGCGGGTGGCCCCTCCATGCGAGATAGAGCCCTGGGCAATGTGGGTGGGCAGATGGACGGAACGCCCCCCCCCACCCCCAGCAAGAGCGCCAGGAGAATCAGGCGGGTGGCCTCCATGAAGCCAGATAGAGCCCTGTACAATGTGGATGGCCCCCTCCCCGGCATGAGAAGCGGGCGGGCAGCCCCCTCAATGCAGGATAGCGTCCTGGGCAACGGGGGGTATGGACGGATACCCTCCCCCTGGCGAAAGCACCGGGAGAAGCGGGCGGCCCCTGCGATGCTAGTATGTGCCTGGCTGAATGTGTGGACGGTCCCCCCGATGGTGCCCGGCGTGAGCCCCGGGAGAGGAACCGCCACAACTGCTGCTGCTGACCCACTCTAAAGGACAGCCACGAGCTTCGGGAGAAGCCAGATGGAGCCCCGGTGGAGTGGGAGAGTGGATGGACATCCGCCCCCCGCGAGCATCAGGAGAAGCCGGATGGAGCCTCGGTGGAGAGGGAGGGTGGGTGGACATGCACCCCCCGCAAGCATCAGGAGAAGCCGGATGGAGCCTCGGTGGAGAGGGAATGTGGGTGGACGGACGCCAGGAGCAAACCCGGGGGGGCGAACAGCACTCAGCTGAGAGAGGAGGAGGATGGGGAGACTCCCATGGCACACAGACTGTCCTGCGCGCTGGGGATCCTGAGGAGAGCACAATGGGTGGGTGGGCGGCGGGCGCCCACCCACCATGAAGCCCGTCGGAACCCCCCAGTAACACCACCCCTCTGGCAGCCATATCCCGCGGGGATCAGAACTGCCACGAGACACCTGCAGCTGCTGCCACCGCTCAGCAAGAAAACCGGAAGTGACGCGCGTCCCAGAAAACCAAGCCGACGCAGGAGATGAGAGAGGAGGAGGGATAAATAGCCCTCAGACTCCTCCTACAAATACAGGCGGCTAGCCTTCAAACTTGTGAGAGACTGGTCAAACATTTCCATAGACTAAGGTGACCAGATTTTTTAAATGAAATCCGGGGACATATTTTTCTTTTTTTACTAGTAATGGCTGCAATCAGCGACTCTCTACCCGGCTACTAATCGGTGGGGAGCGGAGGAAGATCAACTCCGCCATGGAAGGCAAGGAGATAAGCAGGCAGGTGGCTGGCAGGGACTTGAGCCAAGGCAGAAGAACATGCGAGCGGAGCTGAATGGGCAAGACCCCGAAACGGAAGGAATATTCCCTCCGCTCCGACTAGCACATGATCATCAGAAAGGGGCATAGATAATGAAAAAAAATACACCCCCCAAAGCTAGTAGGAGCGGTGGAGCTGGGGTGTGTAATTCAGATTTATTTTATTTTATTCTGCACTGACTGTCTTTTTTAAATTGCCCCAGGACCTGTTCAAATCCAATCCGGGGACAAAACTGGGGACAGACTTGGTCCGGGGACAGTGTCCTCAATCCGGGGACTGTCCCCAGAAACCGGGGATGTCTGGTCACCCTACCATAGACACACTCCTAAACCTTGTGGGCAGCCTTCCCAGAAGAGTCAAAGCTGTTACAGCTGCAAAGGGGCCAACTTAATAGTGAACCCTACGGACTAAGACTAGAGTATGCCATTAAAGTTTATGTGCGTGTAAAGGCAGGCATTCCAAAACTTTTGGTAATATAGTGCAGTTCTTTTTCTTGGAATATCCCACCGCTTCCCTTACCCCTATCCAAGTTCTCCAAAAATAAAAACAACAAAGACAACATACCCTATACTGGTGTTTGGAGAAAAAGTGAAGAAGCCTGTTGTGTGCCTGGCTGCGAGGCTGAAGTTTGGAAGACCTAAACTGTAAAGCCCTGTACACACGATCGGATAACCTATGGATTTACGTCCGATGGATTTGACCATCAGAAATCCGATGAAACTGTTTTTCATCAGTCTTGGCCACACACCATCAGTCCAAAAACCGACGGCAAGAAAACGACGGCACGTACAAAACTTACGACGCGCTATAAAAGGGCCGAACAAATCTAATGGCGCCACCCCTTGGGCTGCTTTTGCTGATTTCGTGTTACCGCGTGTTAGTAAGAGTTTGGTGAGAGCCGATTTGCGCTTTTCAGTCTCCGTGCTTTGCAGATCATTTCCTGGTGTTCAGTTTGTGCTTGTGGGTTCGTATTTGTGATTCAGTGCGTGCAGTCAGGTCGTTACTGCCTTGCAGTGCCTTCTTGGCCGTTCGTTTACTGTTTTTCAGGTCGTTCTTCTCAGGCCTTGCTGTTCCACGGTGCGTTCTGTTTGAGTTCGTTCTGACCAGCCGACCGGTTTAAGACCATGTTTGAAGTGCGTTCTCGAGCTCGTGCTGGCTTTGGACTTGGTGTTGCAGTTAACACTGTAACCCGAGTTCAGTCTGTGAACAGGGTGAGGAGGAGTTCATGGACTAAGAATTGGTTGCTCCAGCGGGACTAATTCTCTCATATGCCTCTGCTGCGGGAAATCCACGAGAATAATCCTGATGATTTCAGGAATTATCTCAGGATGACGGACCCCGTTTTTCACCGTCTGTTGGATTTGCTGTCCCCCTATATAACGAGGCAGGACACTGTGATGCGCCAGGCCATCACTGCCGAGCAGAGGCTTATTGCCACGTTGAGATACCTGGCGACTGGGAGAAGCTTGCAGGACCTCAAGTTCACAACAGGCATCTCCCCCCAGGCTCTCGGGATCATTATCCCTGAGACGTGTTCGGCCATTATTCAGGTCCTGCAGAAGGACTATATGAAGGTAATTTTGCTCCTTTAACATCACATTATATGTTTTTATTGTTTTATAATGTTCTTTTTTTTTCCTCCTAACCCAAATTTGCCTGTTTGTAATATCCTGGTAATGTCCCCATTTTCCCCATGCATGTTTTTACCTGTAAAGGCCTTTTTGGGCCCTACATGCCTATTTCCCTTCACTAACCTCTCCAGCATGCTATCCTGGGCCCAAACCCAGCTAGCCTTCTATTTTCCTTTTCCAATTTTTGGGGTCAGTGCCCTCGTAGTTTAACAACCCTCCCCCCCCCCTAAAGATGTAAAAATAGTTTTAGTTCTCAATCAAGCTCAGCAGAGTGGTAGAGCCTTTTTTTTGTATCCCCCACAATCACCTCAAGCCCCCCCCCTTAGATTAGTTTAGAATGTCCACTCAGCGGGGGTGAGGCATCTGCTAAGTGGGCCTTTTGTTTATTGGTAGGAAATACTCCCTTAAATAATAATGTTAGAATGATGTTGGTCAACAATGTTTTTGTGTGTAATCTGCTTGCACTGTAAACAAGAACCGTACTAATGTCTTCTTTTTGTTTGACTCCACAGTTCCCTAGCACACCACAGGAATGGCTGACTGTGGCCTCCCAATTTGCCCAGCGGTGGGATTTCCCCAACTGCGGAGGGGCAATTGATGGGAAGCACGTCCACATAGTGCCGCCACCCCATTCGGGGTCATACTATTTTAACTATGAAGGTTTTAATAGTATTGTGTTAATGGCGGTGGTGTCGGCACGGTATGAGTTCCTGTATGTGGACGTGGGGAAGAACGGCCGGATGTCCGATGGCGGAGTATTCGCTGAGACGGAATTCGCTCACCGTCTGCAGGCTGGGGGTCTTGCACTGCCTCCAGATGCAGAGAACGTGGAAGGGCTACCGTTCGTTTTCATCGCGGATGAAGCTTTCGGACTTGGACCACACCTCATGCGGCCATTTGCCCAACGCACCCTTACCCCGGAGAGGAGGGTTTTTAATTACCGGCTGGCCAGAGCCCGGAGAGTTGTGGAGAATGCCTTCGGGATAATGGCCAGCCGGTTCCGCCTGTTTCAGACAGCTATCCATTTGGCGGAATACAAACTGAACAACATTGTGTACTGCTGCTGCATATTGCACAACTTTTTAAGAAAATTCTCAGCTACTTATGTGTTATCAGTTGGGCCTGAGGCCGGTCCATCCGAAATGACAATTCTGACCGGCCTCAACACTGCCCGTACTGGCTTGGCCCCCCAAAGTGCCCGTGAAGTACGTCAGAAATACGTAGAGTACTTCACGGGTAGGGGGGCCATCGCAATGCCAGACCACATCTGACATTTAATAACCTTTTTCAAATAAAAAAAAAATTATATTTACTACAAACTTGTGTTGTCATTCTTGTATTTTGGGTTTATGTGTCTCCCAGGTTCTAGTAGTGCCAAGTGTATTTGTCCTTAGTAAATAGCTTCAAATCTCACAGGTAAAAACCTTGATTTTGCATCTTCAGAACTGCTATTGAGCATAGAAAGAACAAACCACACCTTTTTTAGACTTCCCGAATGTTTTTATTGATTGCACCACATTTTTGGGTGGTTTGCGATATTCAAGCCTTTTTTTTGTTTGGGCGGCTTTTTTTGCAGAAACATGCATGGGTCAAAAGCCAATTTTTTTTAATGAAAAAATAACAAAATAACACAGTGAAAACTACAAACATGAGATGGGGTGATGTTACCCCTGATCCATCCCAAATGTGAAGAACCACACTTTCTTTTTGGGGCTCAAATGGGTATCTTCAACATGATCCCATGGCTAAGGTAAACATGTGCTATCTGCCATCATGGGGGATCAATGGCCGTGCTTTGGGGGTGAAAACCCTTCCTCTCACCTACTTGAGTAGGGAGGAAGAGGTTGCACCCCCAAAACAGGGACATAGATATCCTGTGACAGCAGATAGCACATGTTGAGTCACTGTGTGCATCTTCACATTTGGGCTGGTGGAAATCCCATTGCAAATTTCTGACGCATAACAAAACACAAAAACAGGGGGGGGTTCACACTATTATCCCCAAAATATCTATAATGTTTTTATATTTTTGCTCAATCACATTCATTCTCTTTCTCATAATGTCCATTTCGCTACTGCATTCCATGATTTCCTGAATGATTATTTTGGCGCTGGCACTCGAGAATGGAGGATTTGGACTTCCTGACACACCCGCACGTTCAGTCCCTAAAAAAAGAAAAAAATATTTGAACTTTGCAGGCCTACATCTGTATTTACCTTGAAGTTGTGGTGACAGACACTGACCTGTTGTGCTGATAAGCTCCACCTCTCCTTCCTCCACCTCCCCTTCCTCCACCTCCGCTTCCTCCCCCTCCGCTTCCTGAACATGCTGATCTTGGTCTGCTTTGTGATCTTCGGGGAGTTTCTGTGGTGTTTGGTTCCTCGTCTCCTGAGCATGGTGTCCTCCCAGTCTCCTCTCCCCTATGGGAATGTCAAAAATAATGTATCCTTTAGCACACAGAGTTTTTAGGCCTGAAAATGGATTCTCATTGTTTTGAAGTGGGCCACAGTTACAAGGTGAACATATGAGATCTTGCAAACTCTACAAAGCAACATGTTATTTTTGAGGACACTAACAAATACACTTGGATAACCACCAAGGTATCCACTGGACCACCTGTGTGTGACACCGTTTATAAATTTGGTCATGTGGCCCAGACTATAGTATCTTGATCCAGGAAAAAAAAATGAGTACACAACTGCTGGAGTGTCATCTCCTTTACCCAGAATACAGTTTAGCCTTTCATTCACATTCTAGTTTTCCTTACAACACATCATCTAGCCAACAATGTGTAGATAAACATTGTTTAAGTAAAATGAGGCATGCCCACATGTAGTTTACGTGGATATGTGCCAAACATGTTTGGGGGAAGAGCAGCAATTTTTTTTGACACATTTTTAACCAAATAAGTGGACTCTCCACTTAACATAAAAGTTGACATTTTAAAATGTGAAACCAGTCAAGCCAAGCACATGTTGCAAAACATGGAAGAATACATATTACAATGTGAAAGAACACAGCAAAAAAAAAAAACTTACTTTTTTCTATGCTTTTTAGAAGCTTCCTATACTGCTCCGGCTCCCTGAGCTTCAGTTCAGACCACCTTTTACGGAGTTGTTCCTTGGATCTCCTGACCCCATATTTTTTATAGAGAGTCTTCGCCACTTTGTCCATAATTTGTGACTTCCGGAGATTAGGGGTGTCGTATGGGCCATGCTTGCCGTCGTAATCCTTCCTCCGCAGAATGTCCACCATCTCCGTCATCTCAGCAAAAGACATATTAGTCGCCTTGTATCTTTTTTTACTGGACCGGGCTTTCCTCGTCGGTAATTTCTACTAAAGACGCCACCTGTGTCTGCGACATGTCGCCGTCTCACACTGTGCGCCGATCGTTAAGGGGCGGGGAAATGCAGAAAAAGTCCATCATGGGCGGGCGACGAGGGCGGAGTTACACGCATGCGCAGGGTATAAAAAGGGGAAAGAAGTTATTAGGGATGCGCGGAGTAAGGACGACCGGAAGTGAACAAACAAACTCAACTAAGGTAAGAAGGGAACTCGGGCCTGCAGTGGCCTATAATGGTTCATGATTGTAAAGGGCAATATTGTGATAAGTTGAGGAGAATCAAATCTGATCTGTTTTTTTTTTTTTATTGTTTTTTTACTTGCTGATCCAAAAAGATGCATAAACTACGTGAGCCGGAGGTGATGCTGATTTTTATAGACAAATATAAGGAACAGCGCAACCTGTGGGAACTGAAACACCCAGCGTACCACAAGAGTGATGTACGTCGGGCAACTATTACCAAATTAGCAGAGGATATGAAGCCATGGATCCCAGATGCAGACTACACTATGATCAATAATAAAATCAACAACCTGCGTAATTCCTATAAAAAAAAAAATACAAGGAAGTGCACCAGTCAAAGAGATCAGGAGCAGCAGCCGACGATGTAGTAAAGCCCAAGCTGTGGTACTACAAACATCTTCAATTTCTGGATGACCAGATCGAGGCCAGGGAATCTATTTCCAGCCTTCCCTCAACCCTTCCTTCCACCCTTCCCTCCACCCCTGCAGAGGCGGAGGAGGAGCCACCTGAGCTTGAAGAGCCAGATCTTTGCATCTTCAGCCAGGTATAGTATTTTTGCTGATAATTATTGTCCGCTAAGTAATATTGTGTTGAAATGGTTGGATTAGCCATAAATGATATCATCCCCCCCTCAAAAAAATATATGCACCTGTAATGATATCCAAATTGTGTGTGATAGATTCCCCAAATAATACAATTTTAAATTTTATTTTAAAAACAGGATGAGGCAAGCCAGGAGGAAGAGGCTCATGAGTGTGGCAGGCAGGAGGAGGCAGGGCCAAGTGGGACTCAGCAGGTCCCCAGGCCTAGTGGCAGCACCGTTTCCCAAGTGGCTCCCCTCCACGTCAGACCGCCAAAACAACGGCGGATGACACAAGTGGAGGAGGAGTCACTAAAGATGATTCGGGAGGCTGCTGCCATCATGAGGGCCCCCCTCAACCCTACGGAGGGGTTTAGCAGCTATCTGGCGGATAAGTTGCTCCAAATGGAGGTGGGACAACGGGCCCTTTGTGAGCACCTCATATACATGGCCGTACACATGGGGGTGAGGGGGCAACTGACTGAGGCCACCCATCTGTCACATCAGGCCAATCCCTCTCCTCCTTCTCCTCCTTCTCCTGCCACATCACCACCCACAGTGGCCCAGCCTGCAAGGGTGCGTGGACGGGGCCGTGGAGAGAACGCTGCAGGGAAGAGCAGGAGGTGATTCTCTGGCCTCGAGCTACTCTTCCAGAAGTTGCAGGGTGATGGAGTACCACAGCTTCGGATGATGTACAGTATGTCTTTGGCTGCTGCTCCTGATTTCATGCTGTTGTTGATTTTATTATTCATCATAGTCAGGTCTGCATTTGGGATCTAATGACTTGATATTTTCTGCTAATTTCGGAATAGTTGCCCTTCGTTTTTTGTTTGCTTTTTTTCCAAAATAAATGGAAATTTGATTTCAGCCAACATACATGCCTGATGTGTTTTTTTTTTGGAGTAGCAATAACATTTTATAAATACAATGTGTAATTAATAACAAGGGACACCAACCTCCATGAGGAAACGTGAAAATATAAAATGTTGTTCTGAGAAATTGACACACCAAAAAATGCACAACAAACTTAAATACAAAAACCAAAAAAAAAGGTGTAATTTGTGAGGTCGGCCTTTAAGAATTAAACTAATTATTCCTAAGATCACAAGAAAGAAGAAAGACATACGTTTGTCAGAACTCGTGATAAAGATCTGCAGCAAAAATTACATTTTAAACACCGTTCTAAAGCAACAAAACATGCGCTGCATTAAACGAAGCAATAACTTGCAGAATTACGAATGTGCTCTCTCCATTAGGAACGCTAGTTTTACCAGAACGAGCGCTCCCGTCTCCTAATTCAGTCTGAGCATGCGTGGGTTTTTTAACCGATGGACTTGCCCATAGACGATCGGAAATTACCATCGTTTTTTTTATCCATCGGAATATTTTAAAACAAGTTCTATTTTTTAAAACCGATGGAAAAAAGACCGATGGGTACCATACACGATCGGTTGGTCTGATGAAAACCATTGATCGTGTGTACGGGGCTTTATTCATGTGGCTACCACGGGAATAGTGCTACATTATTTTTACATACACCCCCATTTTTACAAGGCCACAGTTAACCATTCATGTTTTGCTCCAATTTTTAAATGTGCTTTAGACTCATCATAAAAAGTATTTTACCAGAAAATGTTTAATATGGCTTGTTCTATTCATAATATTTAGTGGAACTATGGCTTTTGTGTTTAGCACAGGAAATGCCTATAACATCACAATGCTTCACCACTGTCCTGAGTGCTCAAAATCAACATGCTCATGTACAGAGCATTCTTGCAAAATTCACTTTAAGACATGGAAAATTTGTAGAAAAAATGTACTATTTGTTTTCTTTTTTTAATTTATAATATAAAGGGGGGCGTGACCGGATGCGGATGTGGGATGCGGGAGTGAGAGAGTGAGAGAGTTCCTTCCTCTCTCCACGCTCCTCTCCCAACTAACCTCCACCCCCCGGCTGGGGGAGCTCCTGGATGCCCGGAGGAATGAGAGCAGGTGCAGGGGCTCTGTGAGTGGCGGTCACCTGAAGTTACGTTGGATGAGCTGAATGAGCCACCCGCAGGACACCAGCGCGCCGCAATAGGGAGAGACGGCGGCGGCGTGAGAGATCCCCGCTACCCCCCTCCTGACGGAGAGACAACGAACTCTGGGAACAGCATCAGGTGTGGGAAGGGGACACGGCACATGCAGTATACACGAGGAGTGTCGGCTCATCCCTTTCATCCCTCTGGCAGAAGCTGGACAGTTGGTGTGGCTAGGTGAGAACTTTCTATTTTCTTTTGGGGGAAGGGGCGGAGTATTGGGGTGTCCCACTGCACCCTCTCTGTACCCTCTCCGCAGTGTGGATGCAGGAGGCATAAAGTCTCAGAGGTCTAGGTGCTATAGCGGGTGGGGAGTGGAGTAATAACAGTCCTCCCTTACCCCCCTCTTTTTTTTGCCCCCCCTCCCTTTGTTTGCAATGCCGGGGACACTGTCGGTAATGACGAGGAAAGAGGGGGCATGTACGAGCACCGGGATACAGCAACAGGCACAGATGCAGCCTTCGCGGGGGACAAAGGCAAGCCAGGCAGCAGCCGCAGCAAAGCTGGAGAAATTTGCGCATATCCCGGTGCACACAGCTGGTCAGACTCCTAAAAGGGGATTAGGGGGGTCACAGCCAAACACCCCGAGAAAAAATCAAGGTCAAGTTCAGGTACCAGCATCAGTGCCAGCGACACCGGTAACCACTGTAAGTAATCCAGGGACAAAGAAAGCAAAGAAAAAGGCACCGACAGAAACAATGGAGGCAACCACAGGAACAGAGGAGGAGGAGCCATCTATGAAAGCAATCTTCCAAGCAATCAATAACTGTAAATCATCATTAACTGATATTTTTGGTCAGCTGAAAGAAATTAAAGAGGACATGTCCGTACTTAAACACGACGTACAGGGAATCGGCGCTCGGACCACGGTGCTAGAGGAGAGACTCAGCCAGTTGGAAGACGAAGTTAGCCCGATGAAAAAAGAGATGAAAGTAATGAGAGATCAGCTGAGCATGTGCGTCAGTAAAATTGATGATATGGAAAACAGATTACGCAGGAAGAATATAAGGGTACTAGGCCTCCCCGAGAAAAGTGAAGGCAACCATCCTACTAAATTTATGGAAGACTGGCTCAAAAGTGTGGTTGGTGAGAACAGTTTATCAAAGTTTTTTTCGATCGAGCGGGCCCACAGAGTCCCTTTTAGGACCCCAGCGGAAGGAGGTCCACCAAGGCCAATGCTTATCAAACTCTTACATTTTTCAGATAAAATGACCATTCTCCAAAAGGCAAGAGAGATGAAGGAAATACAACACAAAGGCGCAAGAATCTCAATATAGAGTGAAATACGCAATGTTCTATCCAGCACGTTTGTGGGTAACAGTAAGGGAGGAAAACATGTTTTTTAGCACACCAGCTGATTTGACATCATGGCTGGATGCGAACGAGGGGAAATTACATTAGGAGGGTTTCATAACCCCTTTTTTTCCCCCTCTAAACCACTTCTTTTTTTTTGCTCCTTTTTTTTTCTCTTGATACACATTTGGATATTTGGACACAGTTGGACACAGTTGGCCATGGGTGGGTGGGGGAGATGGGGAGGGGGGTGGCGAAGGAAATGGGGTTGATCAAAGTGTATTTCTTTTTATAAAAGGGTATAAAAATGAACACTGTCATGGGGAAAAGATAGCAAAACACATCCTAAAGGATAGTTACGGTCACTTAAGAAGCCCCCAAAAGGGTTCCCAAAAAGGGCAAAGAAGGGGTGGGAGGGCAAGGTATGGGAACAAGTGAAGAGGTGCGATTGTGGGGGAAGGGGGGTGGGGGAAGAATGTGGGGGGGGGGCACAAGCACATATAAGGGGGAATCCACAAGCAGCATATAATTTTTTGAAGGGGAAAACTAAAAACAAGGTATATGGTGTTTATGATGGTACACTGTAAAAATAGGGATAAAAGGGGTAGATAACAGATAATAGGGAAAACAGGAGGAAATCCCCAAATCTAGCCAGAAGCATTAAGGTGTGCTCATGGAACGTCCGGGGGGGTAAAAGACCCGGTCAAAAAACAAGCAATTTTTTCAACAGCGGAAGCGGGTAATATTAAGATGCTGTGCCTGCAGGAGACGCATCTGGACAGGGAGATGATTAGCATACTAAAACATAAGAGATACCGGGTACAATACCATTCCACATACCCCCCTTGAATAGGAAGTGTAAGTGTATTGGTGGATTCTGGACTGGTGTTCTCCTGCAGGCAGAGCACGGTGGACTCGAAGGGGCGTTATATATTCCTTTTTTGCCGAATAGAGACAATGGACTATGTGGTGGCTAATATTTATATCCCTCCCCCGTTTAGCACAGAAATACTCTGGGAGTTATTGGAATTTGTTATGGACAAGACGGGTATACCTGTTATAGTGGCGGGGGACTTTAACATGACAATGAACAAAAATTTGGATAGATTCCTGGCCGGGGCCTTCGCTGTCCGCACGCCCGGCAGTCCCCTTTTCCAATTTTGTGGGGAGGCGGGGCTGGTTGACGTGTGGCGGGGAAGACACCTGGGGGAAAGACAGTTCTCCTGCCACTCAAAAACGCATGCGACACTGTCCAGGATAGACTTTGTACTTTGTAACGAAGAAGCACTGGGGGAGGTGGGGGGGTGGAATACGAACCCAGAAGTATTTCGGACCATTCAGCAGTGACTTTTGAAATCATGATAGGTAGCGGCCACAGCAAAAGGGATTGGAAGATAAACCCATTTTGGTTGGAAATAATTAAAGAGCCAGGGACGATAATTGCTAGCATAAAGGAGTTTATAACTTTGAACAAAGGCTCAGCTTCAGGGGGGGTTATATGGGATACTCTGAAAGCATTCCTGAGAGGAGTTTTAATTCAGAAAATCTCACTCATTAAAAAACAATCATGCACCAAGGAGGTGGCAGCAAGGGAGAAGGTGAAAAGGGCAGAGGTTAGCTACGTGGAAAATCCAACCTTGGAGAGACACAAAGAATGGCTGGGTGGACAGGAAGAGTACAAAAAGCTGCTGTTAGGAAAGGCGGATAACAAAAGGCTGTTCCAAAAGCAGTCCTTTTTTTGGGAGGGTGAGAGAGTGGGCAGAATTTTGGCCCTAATAACTAGGGCCAATGCTCCCCTATCTGTCATTCCAGCAATTCATGATGAGGATGGGGAAATTAAGAGCGGAACCCCGGAAATAGTAGAGGTCTTTAGAAAGTACTATCAACAGTTGTACAGTAGCACGCAGCATAGTGGTGTAGAAGGAGAAATGGAGACTTTTATTGAAGGACTGCAGATTCCCCAGTTATCAGAGGAAGACAAAGAGAGATTGGAGGCACCGCTTGCACTGGAAGAGTTACAATTGGCGATAGCCAATATGGCAGGCCAAAAGGCCCCAGGGCCAGATGGTCTGCCAATTGAAATATACAAAACCTACAGCGGGGCGTTGCTCCCAGGACTCCTGGAGGTATTTAATTGGGCGGCAGAGGAAGGGAAGTTACCGGCATCTATGACAGAAGCAACAATTATTGTTCTACTAAAAGAGGGGAAAAACCAACTCGAGACTTCTTCATATAGGCCGATATCTTTATTGTGCTCAGACGTGAAGATTCTAGCCAAAATACTGGCAACAAGTTTAAACAAATTGGTCTCAAAATTGGTACACCCGGACCAGACTGGATTTATCCCAGGTAGATCCACAAGTACCAACATAAGAAGAACGTATTTAAATATACAGCTGCCAATAGAGGAAGAGGGGTCCAGAGCGGTTCTGTCTTTGGATGCCACCAAGGCGTTTGATAGCGTGGAGTGGCACTACTTGTGGAGGGTGCTGGTAGGATTCCAGTTTGGTCCTAAATTTATCCAATGGATAAAAACTCTGTACGAAAGCCCTAGGGCGAAGGTGAGGATAAATGGCGAGTGCTCGGAGTGGTTCCGGTTGGAGAGGGGGACAAGGCAGGGGTGCCCGTTGTCGCCCCTGCTTTTCGCCCTCGTATTGGAGCCACTGGCTATCGCCATAAGGGCATCCCCGGAAGTACAGGGTTTTAGGAGGAGACTGGGGGAGGAGAAGATCGCAATGTACGCAGATGACATCTTACTTTTCTAGGGGATACGCAGACCTCACTCCTCTCAGGAATGCTTTCAGAGTATCCCATATAACCCCCCCCTGAAATGAGCCTTTGTTCAAAATGATAAACTCCTTTATGCTAGCAATTATCGCCCCTGGCTCTTTAATTATTTCCAACCAAAATGGGTTTATCTTCCAATCCCATGGGCATAATAGGGGCTTTTGGCAAATTTTCAGGGCTAACAATCAACTGGGATAAATCAGCACTCTTGCCGATAGACCCACTGTCACGCTAGATAACTCAAGTGAAGGTTGTGAACCAAATGAAATATTCAGGAATTACTGTCACCAGAGATCCAGGGCAGTACATAGATGGAAACTTAGTACCTCTGTTGACTAAGCCAAGACAGAAGTGTAGAGTTTGGAACCGGCTCCCACTTTCCGTGGCTGGTTGGTGCAACCTGGTGAAGATGGTTTGGATGCCGCAAATCCTGTATATCCTGCATAACTCTCCCGTATGGATTCCCAAACACTGGTTTAAAAAACTGGATAGTCTATTTAGGGAACTGATATGGAGGGGGAGGACAGCTAGGATCCGCCTCCGAATCTTACAGCAACCAAAAGAGAGGGAGGGAGTGGCACTTCCAAACCCGAGACACTATTTCTTGGCTGCACAAATGCAGCATATGCGGGGTAGCAATTTACTTGCAGGTAGAGAAGCTATAAAAGGGTCAATACTGAACGATACCAGCCATGACACACTGGTTGAGGCAGTGGAGGCGGACTCCTTTTGCTCTAGGTGCCCCACGGCTCAACTGATGGTAAGATGCTGGGAGACCACTAAGAGGATGTTGGGATATAGTGGATTTTCTGAATTTTCCCCAATATGGGATAACAACAATTTAACAGAATTTAAAGCTATGGGAAAAATTGAAGAAAGAGGCGGAATACACCTACTTTCACATATCTTCAAAGCAGGGCGAATTAAATCATTTCAGGAGATAAGGGAAGAATACGCAGTCCCAAATAGATCCTTCTACAGATACCTGCAAGTTAGACACGCGGTGAACGCACAATTTGGACAGGGCCCACCAGCATGGAACGACATGCCTCTTCTCCGTAAGCTGGTAAACGCAGAAGACTCCAGAGGGATGATCTCAGAGCTGTATGGGCATATAGAAGAGGTGGACCAGGGCGTGGAATTAGACACTAAAAACAAGGACAAATGGGATGTGGGCCCACTGTCGGGGAAGAGTGGAAAAGCATATTAGAAGCAGGATCCAGAGTGTCACTGTCCCCCTCGCAGATAGTGTCCCATTTTTTTCTGATACATAGAGCATACTACACACCTCAAAGAATGTTCCAGTTTGGCAGGAGGCAGGACGCAAGATGTCAGAGATGTGGGGATGACAGGGGAGACCTAATGCACATGTTCTGGAGGTGCCCCAAGCTATATCAGTATTGGAAGGAGATTGTGTAAAAAATAAATGTGGTATTTGAGACTGCTTTGCAGCCAGAGGCTAAGACATGTGTATTGGGCCTCGTGGAAGAAAGGGGGGTAGTAGGAGACAAAAAAACGGCAATTACAAGGTGTTTGTTCCAGGGAAGGAAACTTATTGCGCAGAAATGGCAACCGGTAAACCCCCCCCCCAGTGTTAGAATGGAGGAAGGCGATAGAGGATATGATTAACAAACAAAAATTTATATAAACTAAAAGGGGAAATAACAAGAAATTTTAAACTTTGTTGAAACAATGGATAGAAGTGGAAGCACACTAAGGGTGGGAGTCTGAAAGTGAAGTTGGTGAAGGGAAGAGGGATAAGGGGGAATGTAAGGGTAAAATGGAAGAAGGAATTGTGGAATGTATTATCGCTGTGATATTCGATTTATGCAATGTGATACATAAAGGATGACGGTTGTATGGTTTTATATGAGGTGTAAAACAAGAATAAAAAAGGTCAGTCTACTCAGTCTACTCAAAACTGATATTTTAGTTAAAATAGTCATTCCCTGGCCTATTGCATGTTTTAGATACTCCAACAACAAGTTCTCCCTGTCATAACACCTAACATAACATAACACGCTCTTCTCCACTGAAAAGATTTTGTCATTACCACCCTTCTTTGCATGTTTCAGCTTCTCCTCCTGCATAAAGATTAAGGAACTAAAATGCAGATGTCTCACCATGGGAGTCAAGAAATACAAGAAAGAAACTGTCTAGTAGTTTAACTCTCTAGCTTCTATCAAAAATGAAATTTAAGTTTTAGATGGACTGACCCTTTAATTTGTAAAAAAATCATGCTGAATGTTTTAACATTAGCCTAATTTAAATAAAAAGTACATGCTCTTCGCTAATGATTACACATGTGCATGTGTGTGTGCACTTTATAGGAGTTAATTTATTGTGCACTTTATACCAATTGGATCATAATGAAATAAAGTTACAGTTTCAGCATTGCAAGTGCAATCTTCACTATACCAGTTCAATACCCATGAACTTGGAAACAGAAGGTGTTTGTGTTCACTGCAGAGAAGCTAATGGAGCATGAAAACAAAAAATGTAATGTTGTTAATATTATCTGCAAAGTAATTTTGTTTATATAGAAACACATTTTAAATGTTCAACGCACTGATCCAAAATATTAAAACAAAATGAAAAACAAATACATAAATAAGTAACTAAGGCAATTATTATATTTAGTACAATAAACACATTCTGAATCTCATCAGAAGTAAATGTTGGAATAGATTTTTGTATGGCCTAAGTAGCCACAACTCTTGGCGTTTTGACCATATGGTCCTTGTGAAGGCATATTGTTCTTGCACTGTTAGTAGAATTGCAGAATTGCTTTTGGAATGGTAGAAAATGTACCTATAGTTCTGAAAATGGCAAACAATCTAAAGCAAATATGATGTGTGTGCTTGATGGTGCTTCTGTATTCTCAGACTGGGTGTGCTTAAAAGCCCTAGATTGTTCTCCAACTGCAATAGATTCAATGCTCTGGATATCCCTGAAGCATCACAAAGCTATTTTGTGCCATACGCTCTTCCATTCCATACATTTATGGGACTTGACCTGTAGGAGATGGCCCCTGCGCTCCCCCTACATACCTGCAGCCCCCCTGTTTCACTATCCCTTCTTCCTACCGAGCATGCAGTCTCATAGGTTTCACTGGTGTTTGAACAAGGGCCTTTACCGCATAGGGGACTTTTTAGACCACAAAGGAATTTGGCCCTCATCGTACTTTAAATATAGCTTGGAGTTGCCCCCCTCAGAAAACTTTTGTTTGTAGCAAATTTAGCAATTTTTAAACGCATTGCAGAATCACAGCCCTGACTTAAAAGTACACACCTTGGGGGTTATTTCCTAAAGGCAAATCCACTTTACACTACAAATGCACTGCAAGTGCACTTGAAAGTGCATTTGGAAGTGCAGTCGCTGTAGATCTGAGGGGAAGATCACAAATGAGGGGAATCTCTGCTGATTTAATCATCCAATCATGTGCAAGCAAAAATGCTGTTTTTTTATTTTCCTTGCATGTCCCTCTCAGATCTACAGCGATTGCACTTCCAAGTGCACTTGCAGTGCACTTGGAAGTACACAGTGGATTTGCCTTTAGTAAATAAACCCCTATGTTCAAAAACAGATGTGTTTCTATTCTATACAAGCTCTTTATCACTTCATCTGATAAACTTTCCTGCCAGGTGGCGTGGGAGAGAAATTTGGGTATGATCTTTGAGGCGGAGAACTGGCGTTCCTGGAGTAACCATATTTACAAAGGTGTACTGAATACAGTACTGCTCTGATCAAAGTGGGGTATCTGGTGCCAGAGCACCTTTCAAAGATGTACCCAGGTTCATTGGCTTCCTGCTTCAGGGGATGTGGCCAGATAGGCACTAACTTACATATATGGTGGACTTTTCCTAAAGTTTGCTTCATTTTTGGATGTGGCTACACTTTTATTTACTCAGTAATCATGGTAAATATTACCAAAGACGCAAGCATAGCCCTGTTAAACAAACTGGTTGAGAATGTCCCAAGACACACACAGACATATATCTGCATGGAAAAGTCTGGTTATTGATCTTGCCTTGATGAATCACAAACTCACTTGGATCGTGCTGAATGAAAAGATTGTGAGTGTCTTACGGCACAAGCAATTGCGTATTGGCTCAAGAGAGTCAGACCCCTTTCTTCCTTCTCTTTCTTGGGCTTTGATGTGCCTTGATCTGCAGCCTTTTCTCCTTGGACCGGAATGGGTGGGCCTGTAGCCGCAGCATGTTCCTACCATATTTTAATTGGATGCAAGATATTTTGAAAGTTTATGCAATCTGCATGGCTAGTGCACATACAATTGAGAATGGTAACAACTGTTGATATTATGTTTATTACGATTCTACAATGCATATAACCTTACATTTCTCCCTCTATCAATTGTAGACGTATTTACGTCCTGTTGTAATTTTCTACCCCTGAAGAGGAGAACCAATATCGCAGACTCGAAACGCATTGGGTATCTCTGTTGTCTCCAATTTTCAACAGATTAATGGTTGTTGTCAACTGTTGTATAATTGTGTATCCATGTGTCTGCATCCGGTACTTTCTATGTATTTAAAAGACCGATTTAAAAAAAATATATATTTTTTTAAATATTTTGTTATAACATTTTTCTCCTTCATTGATGTACGCTGATGAGGCTGCACTGATGGGCACTGATGGGCTGCACTAATGGGATGCATTGATGGGAACAGATGGGCTGCATTGATGGGCACTGATAGGTGGCACTGGGAGGTGACACTGAAAGGTGGCACTGATGGGCATTGATAGGTGGCACTGGTAGGCACTGAGAAGTGGCACTAATAGGTGGCATTGATAGGTGGCACTGATAGCTGGCAGTGATGGGAACTGATAGGTGGCAGTGATGGGCACTGATGGGTGGCAATAATGGGCACTGATGGGCACTGGTAGATTACACTGATAAGCAGCATTACTAGGTGGCACTGATGAGGCACTGATTGGCACCACTGGTGGGTATTGATAGGGGGCACTTGTGGGCATTGATAGGTGGCACTCGTGGGCATTGACAGGTGGCGATGGCAGGTGGCACTCCTCTCAGGGACTCAAACTATCCATTAAAGCTCTTGAATCACTTTTACCTAATATCTCGGTCTCACCACTGATATTGGAGAATATCACTACAGTGCACAATCTATTACAAGACAGCATTCCTTAGCCTGTGGGTGAATTAACTACTCCAGAAAGGTTTACCCCCTTCATGACCAGGCCATTTTTTGCGATATGGCACTGCATTACTTTAACTGACAATTGTGCCGTTGTGCAACACTGTACCTAAACAATTATTTTTTCCTTTTTTTCCCACAAATAGGGATTTCTTTTGATGGTATTTGATAATTTCTTCATCAATTTAGGCCAATATGTATTCTACTACATAATTTTGGTCAAAAAATCCCAATAAGCGTATATTGAATGGTTTGCGTAAATGTTTTTTCTACTAGTAATGAAGGCGATCAGCGACTTATAGCGGGACTTATTGCGGTGAACAGTAGGCACACTAACTGACACTTTTGACACTTTTTTGGGACTGGTGACACTAATACAATGATCAGTGCTAAAAATATCCACTGTCACTGTACTAATGACACTAAAGCCCCATACACACGATCGGTTTAACTGATGAAAACCGTCCGATGGATGGTTTTCATCAGACCAACCGATCGTGTATGATACCCATCGGTCTTTTTTCCATCGGATGGAAAAAATAGAACTTGTTTTAAAATTTTCCGATGGATAAAAAACTGATGGGAATTTCCGATCGTCTATGGGCAAGTCCATCGGTTTAAAAACCCACGCATGCTCAGACTGAATTAGGAGACGGGAGCGCTCGTTCTGGTAAAACTAACGTTCCTAATGGAGAGAGCACATTCGTCATTCTGCAAGTTATTGCTTCGTTTAATGCAGCGCATGCTTTTTTGCTTTCGAACGGTCTTTAAAATGTCATTTTGGCAGCAGAACTTTCTCCTGAGTTCTGACAAATGTATGTCTTTCTTTTTTCTTGTGATCTTAGGAATAATTATTAAAATTCTGCAAGGCCGACCTCCCAAATTACACCTTTATGTTTTTTGACTCTTAAAATTTGTTGTGCATTTTTTGGTGTGTCAATTTCTCAGAACAACATAATATTTAATTTTAGAAAAATCATGGAGGTTGGTGTCCCTTGTTCTTAATTACACATTGTATTTATGCAATCCTATTGCTACTTCTCAAAAAAACACATCAGGCATGTAGGTTGGCTGAAATCAAATTTCCCTTTATTTTGGAAAAAAACAAATCAAAAACCGAAGGGCAACTATTCCCAAATTAGCAGAGAATATAAAGTCATTCGATCCCAAATGCAGACCTGACTATGATCAATAATAAAATCAACAACAGCATGAAATCAGGAGCAGCAGCCAAAGACATACATCATCCCAAGCTGTGGTACTCCATCAACCTTCAATTTCTGGATGAGCAGCTCGAGGCCAGGGAATCACCTCCTGCTCTTCCTTGTAGCCTTCCTTCCACGCCTCTCTGCAGCGTTCTCTCCACGGCCCCGTCCATGCACCCTTGCAGGCTGGGCCACTGTGGGTGGTGATGTGGCAGGAGGAGGAGGAGAAGGAGGAGAGGGATTGGGCTGATGTGAGATATGGGTGGCCTCAGTCAGCAGCCCCCTCGCCCCCATGTGTACGGCCATATAGATGAGATGCTCACAGAGGGCCCGTTGTCCCGCCTCCATTCTGAGCAGCTTATCCGCCAGATAGGTGCTAAACCCCTCCGTAGGGTTGAGGGGGGCCCTCATAATGGCAGCAGCCTCCTGAATCATCTTTAGTGACTCCTCCTCCACTTGTGTCATCCGCCGTTGTTTTGGCGGTCTGACGTGGAGGGGAGCCACTTGGGAGACGGTGCTGCCACTAGGCCTGGGGACCTGCTGAGTCCCACTGGGCCCTGCCTCCTCCTGCCTGTCACACTCCTGACCCTCTTCCTCCTGGCTTGCCTCATCCTGTTTATAAAATAAAATGTAGATTTCTATTATTTGAGGAATCAATCGCACACAATTTTGATCTCATTACTGGTTTATTTTGGAGGGGGGGGTGGGATCATTTATGGCTAAGCCAAACAGTTCAACTCCATATTACTTAGTGGACAATAATTAGCATCAAAAATACTATACCGGGCTGAAGATGTGAAGATCTGGCTCTTCTAGCTCGGGAGGCTCCTCCTCCGCCTCTGCAGGGGTGGAGGGAAGGGTGGATGGAACGCTGGAGGGAAGGGTGGAAGGAAGGGTTGAGGGAAGGCTGGAAATAGATTCCCTGGCCTCGATCTGGTCATCCAGAAATTGAAGATGTCTGTAGTACCACAGCTTGGGCTTTACTACATCGTCGGCTGCTGCTCCTGATCTCTTGGACTGGCGCACTTCCTTGAATTTTTTTTTATAAGAATTGCGCAGGTTGTTGATTTTATTTCTGATCATAGTGTAGTCTGCATCTGGGATCCATGGCTTCATATCCTCGGCTAATTTGGTAATAGTTGCCCGTCGTACATCACTTTTGTGATACGCAGGGTGTTTGAGCTCCCAAAGGTTGCGCTGTTCCTTATACTTTTCAATAAAAACAAGCATCACCTCCGGCTCTCTTAGTTTATGCATCTATTAGGATCAGCAAGTACAAAAAAAAAAAGGATCAGAATTGATTCTCCTCAACTTATCACAATATTGCCCTTTACAATCATGACCCATTAATATGCCACTGCAGGCCCGAGTTCCCTTCTTACCTTAGTTCACTTCGTGGGTTCACTTCCGGTCGTCCTTACTCTGCGCATCCCTAATAACTTATTTCCCCCTTTTTATACCCTGCGCATGCGTGTAACTCCGCCCTCGTCGCCCGCCCATGACGGACTTTTTCTGCATTTCCCCGCCCCTTAACGATCGGCGCACAGTGTGAGACGGCGACATGTCGCAGACGCAGGTGGCTTCTTTAGTTGAAATTACCGACGAGGAAAGCCCGGAGGCGGAAACGTCCCGATCCTGTAAAAAAAGATACAAGGCGACTAATATGTCTTTTTCTGAGATGGCGGAGATGGTGGACATTCTGCGGAGGAAGGATACGACACCCCTAATCTCCGGAAGTCACAAATTATGGATAAAGTGGCGAAGACTCTTTATAAAAAATATGGGGTCAGGAGATCCAAGGAACAACTCCGTAAAAGGTGGTCAGACCTCAAGATCAGGGAGCCAGAGCAGTATAAGAAGCTTATAAAAAGCATAGAAAAAAGTAAGTGTATTTTACTGTGTTCTTTCACATTGTAATATGTATTCTTCCATGTTTTGCACCATGTGCTTGGCTTGACTGGGTTCACATTTTGAAATCTCATCTTTTAGGTTAAGTGGAGAGTCCACTTATTTGCCCAATGTTTTGACCAATAACTTGCTGCTCTTCCCCCAAACATGTTTGGTACATATCCACGTAAACTACATGTGGGCATGCCTCATTTTACTTCAACAATGTTTATCTACACATTGTTGGCTAGATGATGTGTTGTAAGGAAATTTAGAATGTGACTGAAAGAAGAAACTGTATTCTGGGTAAAGGAGATGACACTCCAGCAGTTGTGTACTCTTTTTTGTTCTTCAGCAAGATACTATACTCTGGGCCACATGACCAAATTTCTTAACGGTGTCACACACAGGTGGTCCAGTGGATACCTTGGTGGTTATCCAAGTGTATTTGTGAATGTCCTCAAAAATAACATGTTGCTTTGTTGAGTTTGCAAGATCACATATGCTCATGTTGGAACTCAGGGCCAAATATCAATTGTACCCCACTTCAAAACATTGAGGATCCCTTTTCAGGCCTTAAAAAAGTCTGTGTGCTAAAGTATACATTTTGTTGTAAATTCCCATAGGGGAGAGGAGACTGGGAGGACACCATGCTCAGGAGACGAGTAACCCAACACCACAGAAAATCCCCGAAGCTCCCAAAGCAGACCAAGATCAGCAGGTTCAGGAAGCGGAGGTGGAGGAAGCGGAGGTGGAGGAAGCGGAGGTGGAGGAAGGGGAGGTGGAGGAAGGGGAGGTGGAGCTTATCAGCACAACAGGTCAGTGTCTGTCAACACAACTTCAAGGTAAATACAGATGTAGGACTGCCTAGTATAAAACCTTTTTTTTTTGTTTTAGGGACTGAACGTGGGGGTGTGTCAGGAAGTCCAAATCTGCCATTCTCGAGTGCCAGCGCCAAAATAATCATTCAGGAAATCATGGAATGCAGTAGCGAAATGGACATTATGAGAAAGAGAATGATTGTGCAAAAATATAAAAACATGATAGATATTTTGGGGAGAATAGTGTGAACCCCCCCCCCCTTTTTGTGATTTTTGTTATGCGTCTGAAATTATCTCAGGGATTTCCAACATCCCAAATGTGAAGATGCACACACTGAAGACTCAACATGTGCTATCTGCCGTCACAGGATATCTATGTCCCTGTTTTGGGGGTGCAACCTCTTCCTCCCTCCTCAAGTAGGTGAGAGGAAGGGTTTACATCCCCAAAGCACGACCATTGATCCCCCATGATGGCAGATAGCACATGTTTACCCTAGCCATGGGATCTTGTTGAAGATACCCATTTGAGCCCCAAAAGAAAGTGTGTTTGTTAACATTTGGGATGGATCAGGGGTACCATCACCCCATCTCCAGTTGGTATTTTTCACAGTGTTATTTTATTACTTTTTCAGACTAAAAAAATGGCTTACGACCCATGCATGTTTCTGCAAAAAAAGCCGCACATAAAAAAAAAGGCTAGTATTTCTAAAAACCCCAAAAAATGCGGTGCAAACAATAAAAACATTTGGGAAGTCTAAAAAAGGTGTGCCTTGTTCTTTCTATGCTCAAGAGCAGTTCTGAAGATGCAAAAACCATGTTTTTCACTCTGAGTTTTGAGGCTATTTACTAAGGACAATTACACTTGGCACTACTAGAACCTGGGAGACACATAAACCCAAAATACAAGAATGACAACACAAGTTTGTAGGAATTCCATGTTTTTTTTTATTTTTAAAAGGTTAAATACTTGGTCAGATGTGGTCTGGCATTGCGATGGCCCCCCTACCCGTGAAGTACTCTACGTATTTCTGGCGTACTTCACGGGCACTTTGGGGGGGCCAAGCCAGTACGGGCAGTGCTGAGGCCGGTCAGATTAATCAGTTCAGATGGACCGGCCTCAGGCCCAAAACGATGATACATAATTGGTTGCAAATTTGCGTAGATAATTGTGCAATATGCAGCAGCAGCAGTAGACAATGTGGTTCAGTTTATAATCCGCCAAATGTATCACTGTCTGGAACAGGCGGAACCGGCTGGCCATTATCCCGAAGGCATTCTCCATAACTCT
The DNA here is from genome assembly GCA_029206835.1 of Rana muscosa. Classification (NCBI taxonomy): domain Eukaryota; kingdom Metazoa; phylum Chordata; class Amphibia; order Anura; family Ranidae; genus Rana; species Rana muscosa. Next base: position 86,960,055 of record CM055121.1, read on the forward strand.
CCGGGCTCTGGCCAGCCGGTAATTAAAAACCCTCCTCTCCGGGGTGAGGGTGCGTTGGGGAAACGGCCGCATCAGGTGTGGTCCTAGTCCAAAAGCCTCATCCGCAATGAAAATGAACGGGAGCCCTTCAACGTTCTCTGCATCTGGAGGCAGTGCAAGACCCCCAGCCTGCAGACGGTGAGCGAACTCCGTCTCCGCGAATGATCCGCCATCGGACATCCGGCCGTTCTTCCCCACGTCCACATACAGGAACTCGTACCGTGCTGACACCACCGCCATTAACACTATGCTATTAAAACCTTTATAGTTGAAATAGTATGACCCCGAACGGGGTGGCGGCACTATGTGGACGTGCTTCCCATCAATTGCCCCTCCACAGTTGGGGAAATCCCACCGCTGGGCAAATTGGGAGGCCACAGTCAGCCATTCCTATGGTGTGCTAGGGAACTGTGGAGTCAAACAAAAAGAAGACATTAGTACGGTTTATGGTTACAGTGCAAGCAGATTACACACAAAAAAACATTGTTGAGTAACATTATTATTTAAGGGAGTTTTTCAGAACAATAAACAAAGGCCCACTTAGCAGATGCCTCACCCCCGCTGAGTGGACATTCTAAAATAATCTAAGGGGGGGGCCTAAGGTGATTGTGGGGGATCCCAAAAAAGGCTCTACCACTTTGCTGAGCTTGATTGAGAACTACAAATTTTTTAACATCTTTAGGGGGGGGGAGGGTTGTCAAACTACGAGGGCAATGACCCCCCAAAAATGAAAAGGAAAATAGAAGGCTAGCTGGGTTTGCGCCCACGATAGCATGCTGGAGAGGTTAGTGAAGGGAAATAGGCATGTAGGGCCCAAAAAGGGATTTACAGGTAAAAAAAGGCATGTGGAAAATGGGGACATTACCAGGATATTACAAACAGGCATATTTGTGTTAGGAGGAAAAAAAAAAAAAAAGAGAATAAAAAAAAGATAATGTGAGGTTAAAGGAGCATAATTACCTTCATATAGTCCTTCTGCAGGACCTGAATGATGGCCGAACACGTCTCAAGGATAATGATCCCGAGAGCCTGGGGGGAGATGCCTGTTGAGAACTTGAGGTCCTGCAAGCTTCTCCCAGTCGCCAGGTATCTCAACGTGGCAATAAGCCTCTGCTCGGCAGTGATGGCCTGGCGCATCACAGTGTCCTGCCTCGTGATATAGGGGGACAGCAAATCCAACAGACGGTGAAATACGGGGTCCGTCATCCTGAGATAATTCCTGAAATCATCAGGGTTATTCTCATGGATTTCCTGCAGCAGAGGCATATGAGAGAATTGGTCCCGCTGGAGCAACCAATTCTTAGTCCATGAACTCCTCCTCACCCTGTTCACAGACTGAACTCGGGTTACAGTGTTAACTGCAACACCAAGCCCAAAGCCAGCACGAGCTCAAGAACGAGAACGCACTTCAAACATGGTTTTAAACCGGTCGGCTGGTCAGAACGCACTCAAACAGAATGCACCGTGGAACAGCAAGGCCTGAAAAGAACGATCTGAAAAACAGGAAACGAACGGCCAAGTCGGCACTGCAAGGCAGTAACGACCTGACTGCACGCACTGAATCACAAATACAAACCCACAAGCACAAACTGAACAACAGGAAACGATCTGCAAAGCACGGAGACTGAAAAGCGCGAATCGGCTCTCACCAAACTTTTACTAACACGCGGTAACACGAAATCAGCAAAAGCAGCCCAAGGGGTGGCGCCATTAGATTTGTTTGGCCCTTTTATAGCGCGTCGTACGTTTTGAACGTGCCGTCGTTTTCTTGCCGTCGGTTTTTAGACTGATGGTGTGTGGCCAAGACTGATGAAAAACAGTTTCATCGGATTTCCGATGGACAAATCCATCGGACGAAAATCCATAGGTTATCCGATCGTGTGTACAGGGCTTTACAGGAAAGGGGTTAAGATCATGGGTGAACAAAGGGTTAAATATGTGCCTGACCAGTGCTTTACTACGGGGAGGTGCTTGTAATAGGAGAAGGCATGGATCGGTGCCTCTGCTTAGCAGAGACACAGGATCCATGTCTTCTGTAGTGACAGAACAGCGATCTGCCTTGTTTACATAAGCAGATTAGCGTTCTGCCTGTGTACCGAAGCATTGGCTCCCACTGTGTCTAATCAGAGCAGGAGTGGGCTGCCGGTGGCACACGCACGCGCGCCCCAAACATGGAAGGGCAGGATCATGTACCTAGTATGTGATCCTGCGCAGGAGAGCCGCCTTGCCACCCTATATCTACAGGATACGGTCGGCAAGTGGTTAGCGAAGGCATTTCAGCTCCCTAGTAATCAATTATTTATGATACTCCGCATTACTCAGTTTCTCCATAAATATCCCATTCCATCACTATCTCTGCACCCTCATTCATGGAAGTTTTTTACAGCCCCTTATTCCCCCCATAAGGGGATATCACTTTTCTATGCATTATTCCAGGATAGACACAGTTGTTGTAAGTCAAATGTCATTACAAAATGGTAGTTAGATCTTGACCAATGGTTTTCTGATGCTCAATGGATTGCTGCATTTTGATCTGTGTATCCAGCATTCCGTAATGCTAATCATTAGGAGCTACATAAAAAAAATTATAGTACTACACACCTCTTCGCATATCCAAATTTTCTCCCACCAGTTCCCGCATCTGCTGGTGAGATTGCGGGCAGGTAGGCTCCCTATACCATATGCTCTGGGCCTGCAAGTGATTGACCAGCTTCTGGCATAAGATATCAAATATTATCTCTGAAATTACCAGAATATTGTGGCACATTACTTCCACCTTAGCATTGCTAAATATAGGCATTGACCTATGGCCGAAAGAATACCATACAATTATTACCCATATTCTTTTGGCAACTAGAACTATACTTGTTACGCACTGGAAATCCCTCCTAGCACCTAACCAATTGGAAGTACTCTCCTTGGTCAAAATCAACTTCTCTTATAAAAAAGCCCTTGCCATTAGCCTGAACAAATATCCGACATTCGTGAAGGTTTGGCAACCCTGGATAGAGTAGGTGCCGTCCATGCCCCGGGGGGGGGGGGGGGTTTGGGATGGCAGCTGGTGGATTGCTTGAGCCCCCCCCGCAACTGCCACTGCGTGCATATAAACAATATGTGCTTGTCCTGGAGGTAAGCTCAAATTATTAATTAAATTCAGTTAATGAATTGTTCTTCTGCCTGCCACATTGGTCTCCTATCTACCTATTTATTGTCTCTCACATCTTGGCTCAGCACTGCAGCTAAACATAGCTATAGCTGTAGAAACCAAGGGGTATGTGCATGCCTGCCTGCATCAATTGGCCCCATTCAGAATACAGTGGAACCTTGCATTACGAGCATAATTCGTTCCAGGAGAATGCTCGTAATCCAAAGTACTCGCATATCAAAGCGAGTTTCCCCATAGAAGTCATTATAAACTAAAATAATTTGTTACGCATTGACTTATATGGCATGCAATACCGCATGTGGCCAGAGGTGGGGGCGCTGAAGAGCCTTGGAAATTCTCAGGGACAGCTCGGCTGAACTCGGAAAGCCTCGGAAAGGCTCGGGAACGTAGTATTTAGAGTGTTTCCAAGTATTTTCGAACGGCTCCGGTCGGCTCCGGCGCCCCCGCACCTCTGGCCATATGCGGTACTGCACACCGCAGAGGCTTGAATCCTGCTCGTTTCACGAGACAACAATCGCAAACCGAGTCAGAATTGAAAAAAAAAAATGCTTGTATTGTGAAACGCTCGTTAACCGCGTTACTTGCAATCCGAGGTTTCAAAAATCACCACAGCCACATTGATACACATTCAGTTTCTTTTAGTTGCTGTTAAAGGAAATTGCATTTTTTTCATTACTAGCTTCAAAGGATAAGTTCACCTTTGTAAAAAAAAAATAAAAAAAAATATATTCACATCTTTTTGCAGGTAAAAAAAATGTAATGTGCATTTATAATTTTTTTTTTTTACTAGGCGCCTGTAAAGCATTGCACCCAATCAGCTGGTGCAATGCGGGGCTCTTGCAGACTGCCTGTGTACGTTACACACTGATAGGAAACATTAATTAACTACCTAGAGTGCTCAACAGCTCCCTGGTAGTTCATTGAGAAAGGATGTTGGTACTTGTAGTTCTCACAATCACAGAACTCTATGAATGAATAACGCAGTCGGGAGGGTGGAGCCCTGCATGGCAGCATCTTTTTTAAATTGTGACAGCGAGTTTGGGGAGAAGATCCCCTGCTCACTGTCACAACGGGGGATCAGGGGGGTGTGGGAGCTTATGCATCTGCAACACGTTACATGTTACACCCTGAATATAGCTGTAACATGTAACATCTTACAAAAGGTGAACTGATTCTTTAAATTTATTATTTTATATCTGCTGAAAGCAAAGCTGCAGCCAAAAATGAAAAGACAAAATAAGTAGATAAAAATGAAAAAATAAAATAGGAAAACCAACTTTTGCTTTAATTATTCCTTTCAATCCAGAGATTTCACACTTAGTACTTTTCTCTGCTTGTAGATGTCCTCAGTCTAATGGCAGCATCACAAAACCTGTTGCCTCTGACCTGCCTCAACTTGTGACTGGATAGTGAAAGGAGAATCAACATGGCTCATCTTTCTGTTACTCGCTTTTCTCTTCCTATTAGCATGCTTGTTGTCAGCATATGAACTGATGAGCTCCTTGTGCTGCTTCTTCCTCTAACACTCCAGCCCTGCTGTACGAGGATTTAAAAAGATTGTACGCATGTAGATATACATCGGCAGAATGGCATGGCTGCGCAAAGCAACGTACCTGTACGTTGCTTTAAACTTGCCGTTGTGCGGGCGCACGCCACTGCGCGCTCCGTGAGCGTGCCCGTGGGTCCCGTGGACTCGATGTCCGCCGGGTGCCTGCGATCGTCTCACGGAGAGGCAGAATGGGGAGATGCCTATGTAAACAAGGCATTTCCCTGTTCTGCCTAGTGACAGGACTGAGATCTACTGCTCCCTGTGATCAGGAGTAGGGATGAGCTTCGCGTTGAACACGCGTTCGACTCGAACATCGGCCGTTCGATCGCTCGTCAAAGAACAAACTTTACGGTCCGTTCCCGTTAAATTTGTGTTGCGCGACACGGCCCATAATTCACTGCGGCATCGCAGTGCATTACTGGCTGATGATTGGCCAAGCATGCACTATGACCCGCATGCTTGGCCAATCACAGCGCGGAAAAAACAGAGACCCATAATTGGCCAAAGCCAAGGTGGCTTTGGCCAATTATGGCTCAGGGGGTTTAGTACACGCCCCACACTATATAAGGCTGCCTGGAAGTCGGCCTTGTGTAGTGTGTTGGTGTTTGTGAAAGAGGCAGTTTCAGAGAGATAGACAGTGTCATTTATATGGAGTAAGATAGAGCAGGCAGGCGAGTCAGTTAGCTGCTGTTACAGTGTGTAGAGGATATATATGCATCCTAGGTGTTGTATATATATTTATACACTGTATTGAGTTTAGATAGATCCGTTCCTGTTAGTTTCTATACTGTGACAGGCAGGCAGGTGATTGTGCTAGCTGCAGACAGTCAGGCCCTTTTCACACTGGAGCGGTTTGCAGGGGCTATTGTGCTAAAAATAGCGCCTGCAAACCGAGCCTAAACAGCGACTGCTGTCTCTCTAATGTGAAAGCCTGAGGGCTTTCACACTGGAGCGGTGCGCTAACAGGACGTGAAAAAAAGTCCTGCTAGCCGCATCTTTGGAGCGGTGAGAGGAGCGGTGTGTTTACTGCTCCTACACCGCTCCTTCACATTGAAAGCAATGGGAAACCGCGGTAATACCGCCGGCAATGCGCTTCTACAGAGGCACATTGCCGGCGGTATTAACCCTTTTTCGGCCGCTAGCAGCAGAATACCTCCGCAATTCCGACGGTATAGTGGCGCTAAAGATAGCGGCGCTATACCACCACCGCCCCAGTGTGAAACCAGCCTCAGTGTTTCACACTGGGGCGGTGGGTGCGGTGGTGGTATAGCGCCGCTATTTTTAGCGGCGCTATACCGTCGGAATTGCGGAGGTATTACTTTTAACCCCCGCTAGTGGCCAAAAAAGGGTTAATACAGCCGGCAAAGGCGCATTGCCGGCGGTATTACCGCGGATTCCCATTGCTTTCAATGGGAAGGAGCGGTGTAGGAGCGGTAAACACACCGCTCCTCTCACCACTCCAAAGATGCGGCTAGCAGGACTTTTTTTCACGTCCTGTTAGCGCACCACTCCAGTGTGAAAGCCCTCGGGCTTTCACATTGGAGAGACAGCAGCCGCTGTTTAGGCTTGGTTTGCAGGCGCTATTTTTAGCACAATAGCGCCTGCAAACCGCCCCAGTGTGAAAGGGGCCTTAGTGTACTACTGTGTCCTTTGCATAGCGATCACCTAAAGCTCACCTGGATACAGTTATTCTCTTTACTGTGACAGGCAGGCCGGTGATTGTGCTAGCTGCAGACAGTCAGTGTTTCACTTAGTGTACTACTGTGTGCTTTGCATAGCATTCACCTAAAGCCTAAATTTTTGATGCAATACTTTGCAACAGGGCTCATTGCTGCGCTCTACAGTATCTGTGAGGGGTTGCAGTGTTGTGGCCCCAGCACCAGTGCCTAAGGCCCAATTTTTCAGCCCCTGTTTAACAAGGGCATGCAATTACAATTCTTGATCTAATAATTCACAGCAGGGCCCATTCCTGCACCCACCAAGAGTAATTGTGAGGGCTTACAGTGTTGTGGCACCAGCACCACCATCAAAGGCCCAATTTTTCCTACCACTGTTCAACAGTGGCATGTAAATACAATTCCTGATATAATAGTTGACAGCAGGGTGTTCCAGCGCGCACCAAGAGTAACTGTGAGGGCTTACAGTGTTGTGGCAACACCAACACCTAAGGGCAAAAATTTCTGCAGAGTATATACGGCAGGACCCTACTTTCAAACATCCAACTTACAAACGACTCCTACTTGCAAACGGAAGGAGACAACAGGAAGTGAGAGGAAATCTAGCCCTAGGAAGGGAAATTCTCTCCTGTAAGAGTTAATATGTGAAAAAGGTGTCTCCTCTCCACTGATGCTTTATCACCAATCCTTGTTTCAATAGAAAACCCAAATTTTCCAAAAACATTTGTCATTGGGATGGAAAGTGAGGTGAAATGTTCTGAACAGGTGCACAGACAGCAAAACAAATGTTACAGGGGTGATAACCCATCCCTATGTTCTCCAAAAAGCTTAAAAATAGATTTTTTTGGCTAGAGCTACACTTAAAAAATGTACCTGTTCCAAATTACAAAAGGATTGTACTTAAGAACAAACCTACAGTCCGTGTCTTTTTTGCACCGCCTGTATACTGCTGTTCAGAGTATATAGGGCCTTTTTTTATTTTGGGTGCGGGGTTCCCGTTAATATCCATACAAGACCCAAAGGGGCTGGTAATAGGCTGGGGTAGGGGTGGGTGATAGGGTAGCCATGCCATTTTTCTCAATGATATTCATCCATATTGCCGGGACCAGACATTACATTAAAGCCGCAAGCAGTTTTAAATGGCTTTTTTTAGTTTAGAAATGTCATTTTGTGCAGGGACAGTTCTAAACAAGGGAAACACATGCCACTTCACCGGCATACTTTAGACACCCCCCCCCCCCCCCCCCCAGGTACGATATTTAAAGGAATATTCACTTTTTTTTTTTTTACTTTATGCATCATTAAAATCACTACTCCCGGAAAAACAACAGTTTTAAAAGATTATTTTTACATTGATACATGTCCCCTCGGGCAGGACCCGGGTCCACAAACCCTTTTTAGGACAATAACATGTTAGGTGTTATAATTAGCACTTTAGATTTTGAACGTGCGCGTCCATTGTATTTAATAAGGTTCTAAAGTTTGTCCGTTCGAAGGTTCTGGTGCGAACCGAACGGGGGGTGTTCGACTCATCCCTAATCAGGAGCAGTGATCTCTGTCATGTCACTGGTAGCCCACCCCCCCACAGTTAGAATCACTCCCTAGGACAAACTTAACCCCTTGATCGCCCCCTAGTGTTTAACCCCTTCCCTGCCAGTGTTATTTACACAGTAATTAGTGTATTTGTATAGCACTGATCGCTGTATAAATGACGATGGTCGCAAAATCGTGTCAAAAGTGTCCGATGTGTCCGGCATAATGTCGCAGTCCCAATAAAAATCGCAGATTGCTGCCATTACTAGTACAAAAAAAAATTATAATAAAAATGCCATAAAACTATCCCCTATTTTGTAGATGCTATAACTTTTGCGTAAACCAATCAATATACCAGTGGTTCTCAACCTGGGGGTCGGGACCCCCTCGGGGGGCAAATGACGATTTGCCAGGGGTCACCGAATCCTGGACTGGAATGTTCCTGAAGCCCACACCGCTCTCCCAGCTTTTCTGCCCATTCAGTTCATGGCATGGCTGGGGGGCAGAAACTGGAGGTCAGCTGACTGGTGAGGAAAGTGAAGTGGGAAAGGCTGGAGGAGACCCTATCTCCTGATATCGGCATAGGTGTCACTGCCCGAGACACCAAATTTCAGAGACACGGTGAAGCCGGAGACACAGTGAGTAACACTACCTGTGATTATAGTTGCCATTAAAAGTCCCCACTACAGTTCTCAGATCAGCAGATGACCTTGATCAAAAGCACCCAAGTTGGGTGATCAAAACTCCCCCCAGAACTGCCACTCATCCCAACTACCCGCCAGCACTGCCACTCATCCCATTCCCCTCACCCCCCCCCCCCCCCACCAAGGAGTAAGAGAAGGAATAAAACAAGAGAATACATGGAAGGGAAAGGAAAAGAGGGGGAGGAACAAAGAAAAAGGGAGAGAAAGAATAATGCCCTGTACACACGATCGGTTTTACCGATGAAAACAGTCCAATGGACTTTTTTAATCGGACAAACCGATCGTGTATGGGCCCCATCTGTCTTTTTTCCATTGGTGAGAAAAAATAGAACATGTTTTAAATTTATCCGATGGAAAAAAAAACGATAGCAAATTCTGATCATCTGTGTGAAACTCCATCGGAGAAAAAACCCATGCATGCTCAGAATCAAGTCGACGCATGCTCAGAAGCATTGAACTTCATTTTTTTCGGCTCATCTGAGTGTTTTACGTCACGGCGTTTGGGACGGTCGGATTTTTGACTGATGGTGTGTAGGCAAGACTGATGGAAGTGAGCTTCATCGGAATTCCGATGGAAAAATCCATCGGATTTGAATAGATAGGAAATCCAATCGCGTGTACAGGGCTTAAGAGAAAGAACAAGAAAGATGGCTAGAGAAAGGAATGGGGAAAAAAGAAATTAGGATAGAGAGAGATAAAAGGGAAAGAAAGGAGAACAAAGAGAAAGAGTGGTACAACCTAAAATGTACCATAAGGGGATTTAATACTATACAAGTGGAAGGGACTCAGGGAGCGCTAAATGTCCGTGGGTTAGGGGCACAAATTACCTGTCTTGAATTGGTTGCTGACATCCCATGCTACGAAAATAATTTTACTGTTAGGGGTCCCCACAACTTGGGAAGTTTTATCAAGGGGTCACGGCACTAGTAAGGTTGAGAACCACTGCAATATACGCTTAATGCGATTTTTTTTACCAAAAATATGTATAAGAATACACATCGGCCTAAAGTGAGGGAAAACATTTTTTTTTAAAGAAAAATTTGGGATATTTATAATAAAAGTAAAAGATAGTGTTTTTTTCAAAATTGATGCTCTTTTTATGTTAATAGCGGAAAAAAAAAAAAAAAACGCAGAGATGATCAAATACCACCAAAAAAAAGTTTGTTTGGGTGCAACGTCGCATGACCGCGCAATTGTCAGTTAAAGCGACGCAGAGTGCCGAATCGCAAAAAGTGCTCTGGTCAGGAAGGGGGTAAATTTTTCTGGGGCTGAAGTGGTTAAACTTTAAAAATATATATTTAATAGTGTACTGATGATTATAGAGCTGTAATAATATATGTCTTTTATATCCCCCTAAAATAAATGTGTGAAAAAAATGTTGTAAATGAGTGCTCTCAGAAATAGAAATGTTAACAGTTTATTTTTATAATTTAACTAAACTAATAAAAAAAAAGTAAATGAACAGAAGAGAAATCCAAATCATATCAATATTTGGTGTGACCAAGCTTTGCCTTCAAAACTGCATCATGGTTACATAGTTACATGGTAACTATAATGGTTACAATGGTTACAATTCTTCTAGGTACACTTGCACACAGTTTTTGAAGGATCTCAGCAGGTAGGTTGTTTCAAACATCTTGGAGAACTGTAATGCCAGGCAGTTTTGATGATGTTGAGATCAGGGCTCTGTGGGGGCCAAACCATGAATTCTAGAACTCCTTGTTCTTCTTTACGCTGAAGATAGTTACATAGTTACATAGTTGGTCAGGTTGAAAAAAGACCCAAGTCCATCTAGTTCAACCATAAAAATAAATAAAATAAAAAATATCATACAATCCCATATATCCATTTCTATACCCACAGTTGAAATTCCCTCCTGATCCCCCGAGAGGCAATCGGATTTTCTCTGGATCAACCTTACTTATAAATGTCAGTACCCAGTTATATTATGTACATTTAGGAAAGTATCCAGACCTTTCTTAAAGCAATCCACTGAGCTGGCCAGAACCACCTCTGCAGGGAGTCTATTCAACATTTTCACAGCTCGGCCGAGAATCTCGTCAGGAAAAAACCCATTGTTTTCCTGATGAGATTCTTGACAAGAATCTTGTCCCGGCCGAGTGTACACACGTATCTTTCAAAAGAACCAACGTTCTTTTGAATGGCATGAATGCGGTGATGTCATTGACTAAGACGAGCGTGCGCTCGTCACATTCAATGCCGTCGCCGCCATCTTGCTACACCCTACCTATGCCTAGGAAGCTACCGCGCATGCGTCAAAGTCATTTCGAGCATGCGCGGGTTTCCACGGCGACAGGTAAGTGTACACACACTCGGGTTTCTCGTCGGGAAAGCAGGTCTTTTTTTTTTCTCGTCAAGATTCTGGTCAGTTTTCCTGACGAGAAACCTGAAAGCCTTGTACACACGGCCGGTTTTCTCAGCAAGAAAGCTCTGCAAGCAGTTTTCTTGTCGGTTCTTGCAGAGAAAACCGGCCGTGTGTACGAGGCTTTACTGTGAAGAAACCTGTCCGTATTTGGAGAGGAAATCTCTTTTCCTCTAAACGTAAAGCGTGCCCACTTGTCCTCTGTGTTGGCCGTAAAATGAATAACTCAACCCCAAGTTCACTATATGGACCCCTTATATATTTGTACATGTGGATCATATCCCCCCTTAATCTCCTCTTCTCAAGAGTGAATAAATTCAATCCATCTAATCTTTTCTCATAGCTGAGCTCCTCCATGCCTCTCATCAGTTTGGTTGCCCTTCTCTGCACTTTCTCCAGTTCCCCGATATCCTTTTTGAGAACTGGTAGTTCTCAATGACATTGGCTGTACTGTATTTTTGGAGTCATTGTCCTGCTGCAGAATACATTTTGGGCCAATCACACACCTCCCTGATGGTATGGAATAGTGGAAAAGTATCTGCCTGTATTTCTCAGCATTGAGCACAATTGATCCTGACCAAATCTCCAAATCCATTTGCAGGAATGCAGCCCCAATCTTGCAAGGAATCTCCACCATGCTTCACTCTTGCCCGCAGATGCTCATTATTATACCACTCTCCAACCAATCACAAACAAACTGCCCCCTTTTAAAACCAAATATTTTAAACTTTGACTCATTAGTCCAGAGCATGAAACTGTCTTCCATAACCTCACCTTAGTAGCAGAGTTTGGCTTACTCAATTTTTAGCCTCTTACACAGCTGTTTTTGTTTCAATTAATAACTGTGTTTCAACCTACAAATATAATTGATGATCATTAGCATCTGCTTGGTATAATTGATCAATCGTACACCTGACTCTAATCCTAGTAAATCCCGAACTTTGTGTAAGTGTACAAAGTGTGCAAGTGTAACAAGTGATGCTGGCTTAAACGGAAGTCACGCAAATATTGACTTGATATAGATTTTTCTTCTGTTCCCTCATTTTGCATTTTGTAAATTGATTAACAAAATAAACAAATTTAAATATATATTTTTGAAAGCCATCATACTTTATAGCATTTGTTCATATATACTATATATATATATATATATATATATATATATATATATATATATATATATATATAGTTGTGCTCATAGGTTTACATACCCTGACAGAATTTATGATTTCTTGGCCATTTTTCAGAGAATATGAATGATACACAAAAACTTTTCTTTCACTCATGGTTAGTGTTTGGCTGAAGCCATTTATTATCAATCGACTGTGTTTACTCTTTTTAAATCATAATGGCAACAGAAACCACCCAAATGTCCCTGATCAGAAGTTTACATACCCCAGTTCCTAATACTGTGTATTGCGCCCTTTAACATCAATGACAGTTTGAAGTCTTTTGTGGTATTTGTGGATGAGGCTCTTTATCTCTCAGATGGTAAAGCTGCCCATTCCTCTTAGCAAAAAGCCTCCAGTTCCTGTAAGTTCTTGGGCTGTCTTGCATGAACTGCACGTTTGAGATCTCCCCAGAGGGGCTCAATGATATTCAGGTCAGGAGACTGAGATGGCCACTCCAGAACCTTCACTTTATTCTGCTGAAGCCAATGACAGGTCGATTTGGCCTTGTGTTTTGGATCATTGTCATGTTGGAATGTCCAAGTACGTCCCATGCGCAGCTTCCTGGCTGATGAATGCAAATGTTCCTTCAGTATTTGTTGATAGCATACTGTATTCAAAATTCTATCATCAATTTTAACAAAATTTCCTGTGCCTTTGCAGCTCACACATCCCCAAAACATCACCTCTGTGTTTCACAGTAGGAATGGTGTACCTTTCATCATAGACCTTGTTGACTTCTCTCCAAATGTAGCGTTTATGGTTGTGGCCAAAAAAGCTCAATTTTGGTCTCATCACTCCAAATGACTTGTGGGCAGAAGGTTTGAGGCTTGTCTCTGTGCTGTTTTGCATGTTGTAAGCAGGATACTTTGTGGCATTTTCATAGTCATGGCTTTCTTCTGGCGACTCGACCATGCAGCCAATCTTTCTTCAAATGCCTCCTTATTGTGTATCTTGAAACAGCCACACCACATGTTTTCAGAGAGTCCTGTATTTCACCTGAAGTTATTTGTGGGTTTTTCTTTGCATCCGAACAATTTAACTGGCAGTTGTGGCTGAAATTTTAGTTGGTCTACCTGACCGTGGTTTGGTTTCAACAGAACCCCTAATTGTAAACTTCTTGATTAGAGTTTGAAAACTGCTGATTGGAATTCTCAATTCCTTGGATATCTTTTTATAACTCTTTCCTGTTTTATACAGTTCAACTACCTTTTTCCGCAGAACCTTTGACAATTCTTTTGCTTTCCCCATGACTCAGAATCCAGAAACATCAGTGCAGCACTGGATGAAAGAGGAAAGGGTCTGTCAGGAGTCCAGGTCATTTGGGTAGTTTCTGTTGCCATTATGATTTAAAAAGAGTAAACACAGTTGATTGATAATAAATGGCTTCAGCCAAAATTTTTGAAAGCCATCATACTTTACAGCATTTGTTCATATATATATATATATATATATATATATATATATATATATATATATATATACATATATATATACATATACATATACATACACACACATACACACACAGTATCTTGCAAAAGTGAGTACACCCCTCAGATTTTTTTGTAAATATTTTATTATAACTTTTCATGTGACAACACTTAAGAAATGACACTTTGCTACAATGTTAAGTAGTGAGTGTACAGCTTGTATAACAGTGTAAATTTGCTGTCCCCTCAAAATAACTCAACACACAGCCATTAATGTCTAAACCACTGGCAAGAAAAGTGAGTACACCCCTAAGTGAAAATGTCCAAATTGGGTCCAAACTGTCAATATTTTGTGTGACCACCATTATTTTCCAGCACTGCCTTTTTTTTTGTTTCACAAGATTTTATTGAGTGAAAAAGATAGCACATCAGAGTACAAGGATGAACATCTAAATTTGTTGACAATGTTAATTGGGTTATAGTATACTTTACAGACTAATATGGTACATATATAGTTATGAACAAAACACAAATTTTGTGCAAGTAATTATACAAGATTTCTCAATTTTTATATGAACCTGCTAGTTGTTAATGTGCGTATATTCTATTTGGATAATGAGGGGGATTGAGGGGAAAAAATAAAAAAAAGGGGACGGGAAGAGAAGGAGAAAAGGGTGGGGGAATGCACATTTATGATCCAGGACTCGCAAGGTAACAGTTTTTCTAAGACTTGTGTGAGCAATTGTCTTTAGAAGTGTAGTCTGTTACTTCTTAATAATTTTTTGTAAGATTGAGAATTTTTAAAAGCTATCCAATCGTGCCAGGTTTCAGAGAATTTTATAATTTTTATAATTAAGCACTGCCTTAACCCTCTTGGGCATGGAGTTCACCAGAGCTTCACAGGTTGCTACTGGAGTCCTCTACCACTCCTCCATGACGACATTACAGAGCTGGTGGATGTTAGAGACCTTGCGCTCCTCCACCTTCCGTTTGAGGATGCCCCACAGGCACTCAATAGGGTTTAGTTCTAGAGATATTCTTGACCAGACCATCACCTTTACCCTCAGCTTCTTTAGCAAGGCAGTGGTCGTCTTGGAGGTGTGTTTGTGGTCGTTATCATGCTGGTATACTGCCCTGTGGCCCAGTCTCTGAAGGGGGGGGGGGGGGATCATGCTCTGCTTCAGTATATCACAGTACATGTTAGCATTCATGGTTCCCTCAATAAACTGTAGCTCCACAGTGCCGGCAGCACTCATGCAGCCCAGACCATGACACTCCCACCACCATGCTTGACTGTAGGCAAGACACACTTGTATTTGTACTCCTCACCTGGTTGTCACCAGACACGCTTGACACCATCTGAACCCAATAAGTTTATCTTGGTCTCATCAGACCACCGGACATGGTTCCAGTAATCCATATCCTTAGTCTGATTGTCTTCAGCAAACTGTTTGTGGGCTTTGTTGTGGATCATCTTTAGAAGAAGCTTCCTTCTGGAAAGACAGCTATGCATACTAATTTGATGCAGTATGCGGCGTATGATATGAGCACTGACAGGAAAACTCCCCACCCCTTTAATCTCTGCAGCAACACTGGCAGAACTAATATGTCTATTTCCCAAAGACAACCTCTGGATATGACACTGAACATGTTCACTCAACTTCTTTGGTCGACCATGGCGAGGCCTGTTCTGAGGTGGAACCTGTCCAGTTAAAGCACTGTATGGTATTGGCCACCGTGCTGCAGCTCAGTTTCAGGGTCTTGGCAATCTTTTTATAGCCCAGGCCATCTGTATCTAGAGCAATTTTTTTTTTCACATCCTCAGAGAGTTCTTTGCCTTGAGGTGCCATGCTGAACTTCCAGTGATCAGTATGAAAGAGTGAGAGCGATAACACTAAATTTAGCACACCTGCTGCCCATTCACACCTGAGACCATGTAACACTAATGAGTCACATGACACTGGGGAGGGAAAATTGCTAATTGGTCCCAATTTGGACATTTTCAATTAGGGATGTACTCACTTTTGTTACCAGCGGTTTAGACATCAATGGCTGTGTTGAGTTATTTTGAGGGCACAGCAAATTTACACTGTTATACAAGCTGTACACTCACTAACATTGTAGCAAAGTGTCATTTCTTAAGTGTTGTCACATGAAAAGGTATAAAACATTTTTTACACTTGTGAGATACTGTGTGTATATATATATATATATATATATATATATATATATATATATATATATTTATGGTTGAAGCCCTATATCCGATACAGATATGAATAAGATAGATAGACTTAACATAAGACTTACAACATGAAATGGACCTGAAGTGTGCTCTGATCTGATGGACGGTATGCCAAAATAAGGGGGCATACCCAAGATTAGAATGAATATTTTGTGGAGAGAAATGAATTTTGAGAAATGCCCTAAAAAAGGGAATGGGAGGGTGGGTATCACTCACAGGAAACCAACGAAGACTGCAGGTGAGTGGGCTGGTTAAATAGCCCCCCGGGCTCCTCCCATAAATTCAGGCCAGCATACTGGCCTTCTAACTTATGGTTACATAGTTACATAGTTACATAGTTAGTCAGGTTGAAAAAAGACACAAGCCCATCCAGTTCAACCGTAAAAAAAAATAAACATATATCGTACAATCCCATATACCCAATTCTATACCCACAGTTGATCCAGAGGAAGGCAAAAAAAAAACAGAAGAGCATGATCCAATTTGCTACAGCAGGGGAAAAAATTCCTTCCTGATCCCCCGAGAGGCAATCGGATATTCCCTAGATCAACTTTACCTATAAATGTCAGTACCCAGTTATATTATGTACATTTAAGAAAGAATCCAGGCCCTTCTTAAAGCAATCTACTGAGCTGGCCAGAACCACCTCTGCAGGGAGTCTATTCCACATTTTCACAGCTCTTACTGTGAAAAAACCTTTCCGTATTTGGAGGTGAAATCTCTTTTCCTCTAGACGCAAAGAGTGCCCCCTTGTCCTTTGTGTTGACCGTAAAGTGAATAACTGAACACCAAGTTCACTATAGGGACACCTTATATATTTGTACATGTTGATCATATCCCCCCTTAATCTCCTCTTCTCAAGAGAGAATAAATTCAGTTCCTCTAAACTGGTTGAAGCCCTATATCCGATACGGATATGAATAAGATAGATAGACTTAACATAAGACTTACAACATGAAATGGACCTGAAGTGTGCCCTGATCTGATGGACGGTATGCCAAAATAAGGGGGCAAAACATTCAGGTAGGGATGTAGTTTTATTGGTTTTAGCTTTGTTCATTGAGCAAGTTTGGTGAATGCTTGTGCCATTTCCACCTGAGGATTGGAGGATGTGCTGGACGAAGCAGGCAGACTTCCACCTGTCAAGTCTCTTAATAGTCGTGATCTGGGACCCCACACCGGGATGTGGCCGAGGCCGCTCCAATATGATAAGAGCGACTGGAGCACTGACTGGGGTTGAGGTGTGGTAGCGTGGAAGAGTGAGTGAGTGTGAAGGTGACAGGACCCAAATTGACCTAACCGCCCCACCGTTGATCTAGAGGAAGGCGAAAACCCCAGCCGAGCCTAGGCCAATTGCTACAGCAGGGGAGAAAATTCCTTCCTGATCCCCCGAGAGGCGACCGGGTGAACCCTGGATCAACTTCCTATGGTTGGTTGTGCCCCGATGAATTCTCATGTGTTTGATGAACTGGCAGGCACTCAAGGGTTTGATCGGGGAGGTAGTAGGGGACAAGAGTTTGACTGTTCAGGTAGGAGTGACAGAAGGCGATCGAGTAAGGTTACTGCACACCAGAGACTGTTTGTTTTTAGAGTTAAACGTCTAACCCGGTGCCTGATCGCTGGGTTTTGGATAGTGCCAGGTGGAGGATGAAACGATCTTGGTAGCGAGCTAAGTGAGGTCTACGTAGAACTTGGCCGGCGGGGTAGCTACGGGTGAACTCGCTAGGCCGCAAGAACCCGTGGTAGGCCGAGTCGAAGGCTGCTTGAATGACCAGGCTGGGGAGAAGGCCAAATAGGAAACTAGCTAGGGTAGTGGACATTAACTGGTGCTGAGGGCATAGTTGTACGGGCCTGCGTAGGAAGGACATGATTTTGACTTGCCTTTACTAATAATATTGGCCGTGGCCTGGTTGTCGGTGGTGAAGGCCACGGTTTGTCCTGTCCAGATATGACCACCAGAGCTGAGCGGCTGCCACGATCTGGTATTGTTCGAACAGGGAGGAAGACCGGGTAAACCCTGGGATTAGGAGTGTCTCTGGAGGCCATGGTCCTGCAAACCAATAGTGGCCAAAAATTGCAGCGAATCCTGTGGAGGCTGCGGCATCTGTCACTACCAGCGGTGATGGGGGCGATATTGATGGTATAACTTTGATACTGTTTCACGTAGTAAGGAACTCCTCCCATAATGACAGGTCCGCTACTGCCGCGGTGTCTAAGTTAAGGATCTGATGTTAAGGATCTGATCGGGGTCCTGTGTCTGGGAGAGGAAGACCAGGAGGCGTGATACAAAAGATCGACCGTTGGGAATGATCCTTGCTGCAAATTGAGCATTCCCGGGAGAACCTGAAGCTGCTCCTTAGTACACCCCCATGTACGGGTGAAGTCTTGGAGAACTGACCTGATGCGGGTCGGCTTTAAGGAACGACAAACGTAGTGAAAGCTAGTTTGCGTGTTTAGCACGACAGAGAATAGGTGAGCAGCCAAGTTGCTACTGGAGATGAGTGACCGATTTGAGTCGTTTGCAGAAATGCTTGCAGCGACTACAATTAAGCCGCTTTATTGGAAAAATGAAAACAAAGTTAGCGGAAATTTTGAGTATGTAGGAATGACCGTGTGCAAAATTGTATATGCAGATGGAGTGAGATGTAAAGGTTTATGCTTGATAACGGACGTAAGGCCAGGGATCTGAATTGTAAGTACCACTTTATTGGTATCACTGATGCGAATAGTTCGAATCGGGCTGAGGTGTGAGCACCGGTGGGGTTTGGTTTGTAAAGGATCTTAAACGTTGAGCCGGTGCTGCGACTGGACTCGGATCAGTCGGTGAAGTTTGTATTGCCGAGGATCCGAATCATTGCGCCGACGATGCGACTAGATTTGGAACGGCTGTAGATGTAAGGTGACGAGGGAGCTCATGTTCCAGATCCGCGTCGTTGCACTGATGATATGACTAGACTCAGATCGGCTGATGGTGTTAGTGGTTGAAGGGGTTTGTGATTGCTGAGGATCCGAATCATAGGGCCGACGTTGCGACTAGATTCAGATCGGCTGTTGGTAAGTGCTTGGTACACATACATACATTTTTTTTTTTTTTTAGGGAAAATGACGTCCAACCTGGTGCAGGGTGGACCTACTTGACTGACCTGGAGGAGAAATGACAGGTGATGATTGGTGAGGGGTTTGACTAGCTGATTTGAACACGACAGACTGCATCTGTTTCATACACGCTGTTACACTCGGCACTGGATTAGTGCCTTTTACATGCAAGTGCATTTCTTTTTATTAAATATCCTTTTATATGCGGAGAACACTATGGTCTGCCTTTCTTTTATATATATATATTTATATACACACCTCATTGGAGTCATTTGTGATCCGGTCCATCTGCTGTTGTCATCCAACCATTCCGGAGCTGCAATACATGCCTGAGACGTATATACCCATATGGGAAGGTATCTGTGACCCTCTATAACCAAAGAGTCCACTTTGGGAGGTGAGCGGCCATTCTTATTACTGGTGGAGGTCTCTCACTGTGTTCACATCATCTGCATGTTTCCGATTCTATAAATCACTCTAGAAGATCACTGGGATTGTCTTTTGATCTATGGACTTGTTCAGTGCTGCACTGCCTTTTTATATAAGTGAGCGGATCGGATGGTGGAGCGTGTTGGAGAAATTAGTGACAAAAATTTCCCATGACAGAGGCATGAATCGGTGCGCCGCAGGTGCGACTGACAACGACCGGGCTCTGAAGCATGTACTGAATTGAGGCCAACTACAACTGGGGCACGCTTAAGACGAGCCTGCACACGAGAATGCAAGTGGGTTCGAATCAGATGCGTGACAGTGAAACGAGTGACAGAAATTTCCCATGACAGACACGAATCGGTGTTTCGCTGTGTGAGGAACAGCAAGCGAACTCTGGAGCATGTACTGAAATGGGGCCAACAGCGACTGGGGCACGCTTGAGACAAAGCTGCACCTAAGGATGGGCGTGGATTCAAATCAGATGTGTTACAGTGGAACGAGTGACAAAAATGTCCCATGACAGAGGCATGAATCGGTGCGCCGCAGGTGCGACTGACAAAGACCGGGCTCTGGAGCATGTACTGAAATGAGGCCAACAACAACTGGGGCACGCTTAAGACAAGTCTGCACACGAAAATGCACGTGGATTCAAATCAGATGCGTGATAGTGAAATGAGTGACAGAAACCTCCCATGACAGAGACTCAAATCGGTGCGGCGCTGTGCGTTTAACAGCAAGCGAACTCTGGAGCATGTACTGAAATGGGGCCAACAATGACTGGGGCACGCTTGAGACGAAGCTGCACCTTAGAACGCGCGTGGATTCAAATCAGATGTGTTACAGTGCAATGAGTGACAAAAATGTCCCATGACAGAGGCATGAATCGGCGTGCCGCAGATGCGACTGAAAACGACCAGGCTCTGGAGCATGTTCTGAGATGAGGCCAGCAATTGGGGCACGCTTGGCGAACCTGCACACGAAAATGCGCGTGGATTCAAATCAGATGCGTGGCTGTGACATGAGTGACAGAAATTTTCCATGACAGAGGCATGAATCGGTGCTGCGCTGTGCGACTATCAGCAAGCAAACTCTGGAGCATGTACTGAAATGAGGCCAGCAACTGGGACACGTATGGGACGAACCTGCACATAAGAATGCGTGTGGATTCAACTCAGATGCGTGATGGTGACGTGAATGACAGAATTCTTCCATGATCTAGGCACGAGACGGTGCGCCGCATGTGCGGCTGACAACGAGCAGACTCTGGAGCATGTACTAAAATGAGGCCAGCAACTAGGGCCCGCCAGGACGAATCGGTGCATTGTGGATGCGACTTGGATTCATATCAGAATGATGCAGAGGAAATCACTATCGATGCAAGACAAATATCAGTAGCTATGTGCAGGGTTTCATGAGGAGAGAGAAGGGTGTGCAAGATGAGACAAGTGAAATTACTATCAGTGGAATGAGAAGACAAACTAGCGGGGACGAACCAGTGAGTCGCTGATGCGACTAGATTCGACCGGAGGGTAATGCAAAGTAAAATAACTGTAATGATAGACAGTGCATTCTAAGTGACATGGGCCTACTACTTGGCGTGAAACGACAAGAAAGAGAAAAAAAAAAAAAAGCACAAAACTAAACTGATAAACAGCTCTGCGTTTGTGTTCACGAATTGCACGACAAGACTGTGGTCTTGCACGAGGCTGAAATAAGGCTGCATATGGAGACTTGACTAATGACTCGCAAGTTCCACAGCGGGGTTTTGATGACATGGTTTACCTGGCAAACAGTGCGTGAAGCAAAGAAATTGCACGAATCCTACCTGTGACATTTTGAAAACTTGATGTACGAAAAGCATGGTGGGTGTCCAAGACATCCAAAAAGTGTGGTGTTACGCCATGCATGACACACAAAAAAATTACTTTGGTTTGGTAAACGAGTGAGAGGAAAAAACGTGTACAAACGATACACAAGTTCCGCTGCGGGAACTAAAACACACGGCATGAAGGCAAACAACAAATGGCAAAGATGGAAAATATGCAACGTATGTGACCCGAATCAGTTCGTAAATATACGAAAGGAATCCGATACGAATCGGTAGTGAGGAGTATAGAATTAATATAATACGAATTGGTTGTATAGTGTATGCCGCCCTTTACTCTAAAACTGAACACCAATCAATCACCCCTCCCCCCAGGCTAACCAGTGCAGAGAGGCAGCAGGTGGGACTAATTAGAGTCTCCCTTTTTTTTTCTCTTTTTTTTTTTCCAAATGGAAGAGACGGCAACCTTATGGACAGTGAATCTTTACGTCCAGTGAAACCTACGGCGAGTGATATCGGACAATGACTGAAAGCGACTCGGAGGTTTGGATTTATAAATGAATCGTATGTATGGGACAGACAATAATTCAGAAGCAGACTTTTAAAGAAAGGAATGTAGGACAGGAAGCATTACTAATTGTAAGATTGTACCTGACGCAAAAGATTCGAAAAGTACCTGCGATAGTGAGCGGAAACCACCGACGAAGACCACGAACGAAGACGCCGAAATGCCATGCGATCGAAACGCCAGGACTCACAAACATGAGGTGAGCTGGTAAGAGTCGACCTAGTGACATCTAGTATCACTCACAGGAAACCAACGAAGACTGCAGGTGAGTGGGCTGGTTAAATAGCCCCCCGGGCTCCTCCCATAAATTCAGGCCAGCATACTGGCCTTCTAACATATATATATATACACACACACTTTTATTTTCTTAGTGTTACAAATAAAGACGTACTGGATGACAGAGGATCCTAAAGCACTATGAATTTTCTAAAGAGAAAGCAGGCACACAATGAAAACTCAGACTCAGTCTGCTCTGAATGCAGACTATCTGCATTTGGGACATAAAGTATGTCTATGTCTGTGCACATACCAAGTACAGCCATAATTGCTAACTATTGGCAGCTGTATGCAGCAGCTGTTGGTCTTGGGAATTTTTTTGCGGAGGTTCTGGATGCTGTAATTTCCTCTTACAGCCATGTGCATGCACCTAAAGGAGTCAGCAGAGCTCTTGTGTGTGTGAATACAGTAGGTGCAGACAGCACAAAACAACAAGGTATCCATAACATTTTTAGTTCCAGTCTTTGGGTTATGGAAATTATTCTTGACATAATTAGTCAAATTATAATTCTAAGATCAATATGTATCTTTTTCTGACTTGTAAAGACATTAATGTGAAATGATTGCATTGCCACTGTTCGCACCACAGCATCATGCCAAAGTGGGTATGGAGAAAATGTTACATGTAGCAGTTTGCATATTTTGCTTTAAACACTTGCCCAGTTCCCCTTAGGCCCCTTTCACACCAGCGGACAGATCGAGTTTGCCTGTCCATTTTTCAGGCAGACCCAATTGGACCAACCATTGTTCTTTTTGGGGAAGCGAATGTAAGCGGACATGTGACCGCTGTCACCCACCCGCATCCGATCCGATCTGCTAAAAACAGACGAATGGGTATACACTTGCCATCCATCCGGTGGATCGGATTGGATGACATGCTATCAGTTTCCATCCGAATGCCCCATAGAGAACAGCGGGCTGTGCCAGTGTCGGCTCCACTATGCTGCTATCCGCCTGCTCAGCAGGAATAAGTGAAAAGAGATCGCCCGCTGAGCAGGTGGATCCGCTTGGATTGATTCTGTTCCACGTGAAATGGGTCTTAATGTTCTGCAAACAGCAGGTCACTTGTACCTGCATATTTTAGCATGTGGATATTAACTTCCTTTAAATATAAATACTGGGAAAATGCATGTTTTGTATTATTTGTTCCCCAAAACATTTAAAAATAATCCAAAGCATTTAAAGTTATGCATACAGGCCGTATAACCTACCTACTAAGTGCTTACATTTTTTCGTTCAAGAATGCCCCTATCTAATTCCATGGGGGAGATTTACTAAAACTGGTGCACTCAGAATCTGGTGCAGCTGTGCAAGGTACCCAATCAGCTTCTAACTTCAGCTTGTTCAATTAAGCTTTGACAATAAAACCTGGAAGCTGATTGGTTTCTATGCAGATTGTACTCTCTAGCTTTAGTAAATCTCCCCCCATGTGTTGATAATCTGGTGATCTAGGACTGTGTTTCTCCTTTTACCCTTTACACTTCTGCAATCTCAAGCAGCCCCATTCTAAAATGTAAAAAATGTAACTAATAATTTTACATAATGCAGCATAATCCACACATGTAGGATGCCCAATGTTAGAGGTGATTTAAAGCAAATGCACCTTTTCACATTGATACTGGCTAGTATTCCAATGTTTCTCTTCTCCCTCAGTTTCTCCATCCTACTCAACTAATGGGACTTTAGTGCTGACAAAGAGGGACAGGGGAGGGGCAAACAAGGATGCTGTGCAAGCTCCTGGCATCGTCCTTATCAACCAATGACGTCAAAGGTTGTAATGGCACACAATGAAAATCTGTGGCTTTGTGTAACTGAATGGAAGGCTTCATCCACCCACTGAGTTGAATACATTTTTGGTCATATTTAGGCATTTTTCCAAGGCACCCATGAAGAAACCTGAAGGCACCCTGGTTGAAAAAGACTGATCTAGGAACACAGATACTTATGATGTTTTACATACATATAGCATCATGCAAAAATATATGTACTAAAATGTTAATTTTAGCTGCCAATCAGATTCAATCCTGCCTTAAATGGTTAGTTTACTTTACCCAAAAAAAACTGTCTATGCAGATAAGATGTCGTCTGTAAATAAAAACAAGCTGTTCAGCTCTGACTAAAGGTAAATAATGCCCTTGCTATAGGAGTAGGGCATTTGCATACCTCCTGAAACTAGACATGTGCAATTCGTTTAGTTTCAAATGCGTTTTTTAAAAAAATTTGAGAAATTCGTTAATTCCGAAATTTCCGAATTTCCAAATTTTTAAATTTTCGCATTTTCAGATTTTCGGATTTCCGAAATTTTTCGCATTTTTGAATTTCCGAATTCTCGAATTTTTGAATTTCCGAATTTTGGAAATTCGGCATTTCGGAAATTCGGATTTTTGAAATTCGGAATTTAGCATTTTGCAGGAAGTACATTCCAACTGGTCTCCTACTGGCTCTGTCAGGTGGTCTGTATGTGCTGAAAATACAATGTATTAGGATGAAATTGTATGTAAAACCAAAACTTTTTCTCCATTTTGAATAAACAAAGGTAAAAAAAGGAGATTTTCCATTACTTTCTGTCAAGTAAAAATAAGAAGATATATGAAATCTCCAAAGTGAGGGAAATTCCCTCTTGAACACTTGTTAAAATCTGGTGCCTTTAAGTCTTTCGTAAACCGGAAGTGATGTCATGACATCGCTTCCGGGTTACTAGATCCGAGACCCGATCGAAATCGGTTTTCCGGCTTTGTTCGGGCCTCCGACCAGCCAGCGGACGTGCCGGCTGGTCGCTCGGGCCTCCCGGTGGGGACATCCCCTCCCGCTGCTTAAGATAACGTTCGAGCGGCTGCTTACCCGCATCGATTGTTATCATAAGAAAGCCAACCATTGGCTCAAAAAAAAACGGTACCAGGGTGATGCGTGCAGCTACATGCATCACCCCAGTACAACCCCTTCAAGCCGAAGGCCGCATGTTTGCGTACGGTTGGTGTGAATGGGGTTAAAGGTGAAGCGAGCAGAATTGCAGATTTTAGTTATACTGTAGTGTACACCTTTTGTATGCAGACACATTACAAATAAACACAATATGAAAATTGTTAACACAATAACACAAAATGTTTTCAACAATTATTAATTATTACCGTATATATTATAAGTAAACAATAAGTAAAGTACGGCACACCATGCACAGTCACCATGTTATTCAAATCCTATTAGACATCAGAGCTTTCACAAGGGATCAAAAACAGGATTTTAACAGTAAACCAGAGATCAGAGAACTCACAAGAGATACCATTATCCTCCTTTGCAGTCATAGAAAAGACAAAGCTAATTATTTACACAGCTGTGCTTTAAAGAACATTAAAAAGCTTTCACAGCCATCTTCAAATAAAATGTGGGTCTGCAGTATACAGTAGGGAATGTATGCCTTCCAAATATAGAGGAAGTGAACTGCATGGGCTATTTGTTTGTCCTTTAATCCCAAAGATTAAATAACGCTTCATTTAAATTTAAAAACAACATTTAAGCTTTGATGGGTAGGGATGAGCTGACAGCTTGGACTAAACTTTGGCTGTTTGGGCGTTCAGACAATGGTCAAAGTTTTGCCCATCCAACTCTTTGCTCAGCGGGAGCTGTGGGGATGGGGCTCTTGTCCTCATCAATATGGGGACAAGGGTATCCCCTGGCAACCCCCCCCCAGGTTTAGGGCACGTAACCTGCCATGATTCAGGAGGGTTCAGGGCCCACGCCCCCCCCCTCCCAACCCTATCAGTCTAAATGCTCAAAATAAAGTGGTTTTAAAGGCTAAAGATTTTTGGACCTTAATGCAAAGGTTCAGAAACATTGTCATTGCCATTGGCATCCTCTGCTGTCAATCACAGCAGTGGAGAGGGAGCAGGGGGCGGGGCTGAGCAACACTGTGTGTCAATGGGCACAATGCGCACAAGTCTTCCCATAGCAAGCGGCTTGCTATGGTATGCACTCTGTGGTGGGGGGAACCAGGTGTGCTGTTGGAGGACCCCAAATAAAGAGAAGGACCGGGGTTGTTCTGTGCTAAACTATTCCGCAGAGCAGGTAAGTATAACATGTTTGTTATTAAAAAAAAAAAAAAGATTTACAATCACTTTAAGGGTCTGGTATGCACTTTTAGGGGGACCTTACACAGACACGAAGGGTCTGGTGTAAATTTTCTGGTGGTCCTCATGCATTTTTTTATTTGCATGAGTCACTCCCTTAACCACTTGACTTCCGCAATGGTGGCTGGTGCTCAAAATTTTTAGGAGGGGCGCAAACAAACTGAAAAATACTGAAAAAAACCCCATCAATTGCAGCCACTGTATCATCAATTGCAGCCACTGTGCCCATCAAATGCTGCCACTGTGCCCATCAAATGCTGCCACTGTGCCCATTAAACGCAGCCACTGTGCCCATCAAACGCAGCCACTGTGCCCATTAAATGCAGCCACTGTGCCCAACTATTGCTGCCACTGTGCCCATCAAATGCTGCCACTGTGCCCATCTATTGAAGCCACTGTACCATCAAACGCAGAGTCACTGTGCCATCAAACGCAGTCACTGTGCCATCAAACGCAGTCACTGTGCCATCAAACTCAGCCACTGTGCCCATCAATTGCAGACACTGTGCCCATCAATTGCAGCCACTGTGCACATCAATTGCAGCCACTGTGCCCCATCAAATGCTGCCACTGTGCCCATTGAATGCTGCCACTGTGCCCATCAGTGTAATGAAAGTGAATATTAATTTGCTGTTCTAACCACCTTTTTTGACGCCTATTAGAGCCTATGGCTCTAATCAGGTGCTTTAAAAACACCTTTTGGTGGTATTTGAACACCACTGCATTTTTTTTGCGCTATAAACAAAAAAAAGACCAACTAATTTGGAAAACAATATTACTGGTATTCATTTTCTGTTGTAAAACCAAAACATGTCAATTTTTTTTTATTTAAATCAAATTTCTTCATAAATTTAGGCCAAAATGTATTCTGCTACATGTTTTTGGTAAAAAAAAGTCCCATTAAGTGTATACTGATTTGATTTGCGCAAAAGTTATAGCATCTACAAACTATGGGATATATACTGGAATGTTTATTTTATTTTTTTGGACACTAACTGACACTTTGACACTATTTGGGAGCCAGTGACACTAATACAGTGATCAGTGCTAAAAATATACACTGTCACTGTACTAATGACACTGGCTGGGAACGGGTTAAACATCCAGGGCAATCAAAGGGTTAAATGTGTGCCTAGCCAGTTTTTAGTATGAACAGTGTGCTGGTTTCACTAAGGCAAGTAATGAATTGTATTCCCTGCTGACAGGTCTGGGCTCTGCCTTGGTTACATAGGCAAGTCTCTGTCCTGTGTAAATTCAGGATAATCGACGGGTGCCAGCGGGAATACATTGGCTGTCACCCACTGATCGACATCTGCTGTGTCCATTCACAGCACAGCCGGGTCGCCAGCAGTGCGCGCATGCACCTTACCCATCGACAAAGCCACCTTGCCACCATATATCTATGTTATACATTCGGCAAGCGATTAAAAACCATACCAGACTCAAAGGGTCTGGGATGTATTTTGGGGGGTACACTATGCAATTTTCATACTTGCTGTAGGATGTGCTACAGTAAAAATGCCATTTACAAAGAAGAAAATGATACAGTTTGAATTGATAGCAAATGACATTTCACTGCAAAATCCTTAAAATAAACACAGCGCACAGACCCCTCCAAAGGTCCCCCAAAATACATACCTTGTGTGTTTTTTTTTTCCCTAAAAACAAAATGAAGACAGCAATTAAATGCCATTCCATAAACATAGGTGAAGGTGAGAGGAAATCTCCAAATCTACAGTGAGGAACATTTTCTCTTAGACAGCTGCTACCATCACAAGAGTGTCCCGTGGAAGATCTTTACTTTATTCTTTATCTGGTGACAACTCAAAATTTAAGATTTTCTCTCACTTTCAACCCTGATTCAATGGTCACCAGGACAAATAGAGGGGGATAAATCTCCCTAAGTGAACATAGATAGTGATACAAACTTGAAAAGAGTTCTAACTCCTCTATCCAAAACTAAAACACACTAAAAAAGCCCCCTCCCTTGTTGCTTTCCTTCCCTTTTTCCCTTATGTTTTTTTTTTTTTTTTGTGTGGGGGTTATTTTATTTTTCCTTCTATAGGACAATTAGAGTATAGTTGCCTATTTTTTGATAGATTTTGGGATAAAGCCTTCTCCACGCCTCCTTGTTTTTTTGGGGGGGTGGCGTTGAAGAAAGGGTTGGGTTTTTGTTAAATGTTTATACACATTATCTAACCATTACTACTGCATTTTTTTTAAAATATATTTACTTAGATGTTTGATGTTTCCAAGGTCCATCACCTTGCAAGGCATTTTGAAATATAAATTATTAGTTAAGTATTACTGTTTTCTTTGTTTAGATGGTATCACGTAACCAGGAGGCCTTTTCTATTCTGTCAGGGAATGTTTGTGGCCTAAATTCCAAATTTAAGAGAGCATTCTTATTTAAGTATCTGAAAAGCTATCTGCCACATATAGTGCTACTTCAAGAAAGTCACCTTATGGGGAGCAAGCTTTTGACCCTGAAGAAGCCATGGGTACAGAAGGCTTACCACGCTACATACTCCACTTTCTCTAGAGGGGTTTCGATACATATTAGCATATTCTTATCCTGTACGGTGGAAGATGTATTCTCTGACCCCCAGGATAAATATGTTTTGGTTGTGTTTCTGTTATGGGGCCAGAGATATATAATTGTTAGTGTCTACATACCACCTCCTTTTTTGGCGACCCCTTTATATAGTCTTGCGGAAAAAATCTCTTTGTACGGTCCAGCTAAGTTATTGATAATGGGTGATTTTAATGCCATACTCGATCCTGTTTTGGATAGACCGACTCCTTCAAAAAAATTCTCTGCAGGACTCCTTAATTGGGCCCAGATGGTAGATTTGGTAGAAGTTTGGCGATGGAAAAACCCACTCATTAGAACATATTCCTGTTTCTCAACCTCTTATAAGACCACCTCACGTATAGACTTAGCCTTTGTCAATTCAGCAACATTAGCAGATATAGTAGATGCTAAATACTTGCCGAGTGGGTTATCCGACCATGTTCCACTCATCCTTACACTCTGCATGCATCACTTTCGTGATGCAGCACAGTGGAGACTGGGCACTAGGGATGAGCCGCACACCCCCCAGTTCGGTTTGCACCAGAACTTGCGAACAGGCAATAAATTTGTTCGAACATCCGAACACCGTTAAAGTCTATGGGACTCGAACATGAAAAATCTAAAGTGCTAATTTTAAAGGCTTATATGCAAATTATTGTCATAAAAAGTGTTTGGTGACCCGGGTCCTGCCCCAGGGGACATGTATCAATGCCAAAAAAAGTTTTAAAAACTGAAGTTTTTTCGGGAGCAGTGATTTTAATAATGCTTACAGTGAAACAATAAAAGTGAAATATTCCTTTAAATTTCATACCTGGGGGGGGGGGTGTATAGTATGCCTGTAAAGTAGCGCTTGTTTCCTGTGCTTAGAACTGTCCCTGCACAAAGTGTAATTTCTGAAGGAAAAAAAGTCATTTAAAAGCATTCGCGGCTATAATGAATTGTCGACTCCCGGCAATACAGAGAAAAGTCATTGATAAAAAATAAATAAAAACCCTTTATCCGAGCATGCAACATGGCAGGCCGCAGGAAAAGAGGAGGGGATGAGAGTGCCCCCCCTCCTGAACCATACCAGGCAACATGCCCTCAACATAGGGAGGATGCTTTGGGGGTCTGTGACCATGTTGACCATGTTGATGGGGACAAGGGCCTCATCCCCACAACCCTTGCCCGGTGGTTGTGGGGGTCTGCGGACGGGGGGTTTATCTGAATATGGAAGACCACTTTAACAGAGGGGACCCCCAGATCCCGGGCCCTCCCTATGTGAATTGGTAAGGGGTACATTGTACCCCTACCATTTCACAAAGAAAGTGTAAACATTTTTAAAAAAACACACAGACACCGTTGGGAAAAGTCCTTTATTAAAAATAAAAAAAAAGATTCCAGTGGTGGTAATCCACTCTCGGTATCCTGCGATGGATGCTCTCCTCTCCGGGGTCCAGCGGTTGATGATCTCCCTTCCATCCAGGTCCAGGCTCCAGCGGTGAGATATCCAGGGCATCGCTTCCCGGCAGACAGGTCTCTTCTGTAGAGGGCGGGGCCACCCGTCACGTGACCCTGTCCCCCATTTGACGCAAGGGGAAACCCGGGCTTCCCCAGTGACGTGCGGGTGACCCCGCCTCCTGTGATGCAACGGAAACCTGTGTTACATCAGAGGGGGCGGGGTCACCCGCACGTCACTGGGGAAGCCCGGGTTTTCCCTTGTGTCAGAGGGGGACGGAGTCACGTGACGGGTGGCCCCGCCCTCAGCTACAGAAGAGACCTGTCAGGCTGCCGGGATTCCCGGGGTGTTTTCGGTGAAGGCTGGATGCGCTGCGCTGGACATCTCATCTCTGGAGCCTGGACCTGGATGGAGCGGAGATCATCCACCGCTGGACGCCGGAGAGGAGAGCATCCATCGCAGGATACCGAGAGTGGATTACCACCCCTGGAATCTTTTTTTTTATTTTTTTTATTTTTAATAAAGGACTTTTCCCAATGGTGTCTGTGTACAATTTTTTACACTTTCTTTGTGAAATGGTAGGGGTACAATGTACCCCTTACCAATTCACATAGGGGGGATGGGATCTGGGGGTCCCCTTTGTTAAAGGGGTCTTCCAGATTCCGATAAGCCCCCTGCCCGCAGACTCCCACAACCACCGGGCAAGGGTTGTGGGAATGAGGCCCTTGTCCCCATCAACATGGAGATATGGTGCTTTGAGGGGTCACAGACCCCCAAAGCATCCTCCCCATGTTGAGGGCATGTGGCCTGGTATGGTTCAGGAGGGGGGGCGCTCTCTCATCCCCCTCTTTTCCTGCAGCCTGCCAGGTTGCGTGCTCGGATAAAGGGTCTGGTATGGATATTTGGGGGAATCCCACGTCATTTTTTTTTTACTTGACGCCGGGTTCCCCTTAATATTCATACCAGACCTAAAGGGCCTGGTAATTGAATTTGGGGGGACCCAAACGCATTTTTTTTATTTTTATCAATGACTTTTCTCTGTACTGCCGCGAGCTGACAATTCATTATAGCCGCGAGTGCTTTTAAAATACTTTTTTTCCTTCAGAAATGACACTTTGTGCAGGGACAGTTCTAAGCACGGGAAAAAAGCAATACTTTACAGGCATACTATACACACCCCCCCCCCCCCCCCCCCCAGGTATGAAATTCAAAGGAATATTTCACTTTTATTGTTTCACTTTAAGCATTATTAAAATCACTGCTCCCGAAAAATCTGCAGTTTTTAAAACTTTTTTTTGCATTGATACATGTCCCCTGGGGTAGGACCCGGGTCCCCAAACACTTTTTATGTAAGTGCATATAAGCTTTTAAAATTAGCACTTTAGATTTCTCCCATAGACTTTTACTGGGTGTTCCGCGGCTTTTCGAATTTGCCGCGAACACCCCAAATTGTTTGCTGTTCGGCAAACATGCGAACAGGCAATGTTCGAGTCGAACATGAGTTTGACTCGAACTCAAAGCTAATCCCTACTGGGCACACATTGGATTTCACACTCAGACATAGTTAACAAAATTCCACCTCTCCTAATAGATTATTGGGAGTTCAATGCAGGATCATCCACTTCGGCAATATTATGGGATGCTTTTAAGGCATATGTAAGAGGACAATATATATCCACTATTAAAGCAACTAATAAGTCCCAATGAGAAAAAAAACAATGCTTTAAAATGTATAGTAGAGGAACAAACAGTTCAATATACTGCAGATCCCTCAGAATTTAATTTCAATGCCTTACTACATAGCAAACGGGCCTTACATTTGCACATGGCTGAATCAACAAGGATAGATCTATATAAAAATAAACAGAAATCTTTTGAGCAAGGGGACCGTAATGGACGATTTTTGGCCATGATGGCTAAACCTGAACAATCTAGCATCCCGATTTCGGAAATACATACCACTTTTGAAGATACGGTCTGCACACAGCCAAAAATTCTAGAGACGTTTCGGGAATTTTATCAGACACTATATACATCTCAGCTGCCTTCTAGTTTTCAACTGAATGAGTTAGCAGAGCTGCTCGATACAGTCGCATTGGCATGGCTAACTGGTAATGAGAGAGAGGTGCTAGTATGCCCTATAATGTCGGAGGAGGTCTTTTCCATCATTGGCTCCTTTATATTGGGGAAGTCATCTCATTCCTATTGAATTTTATAGGGCTCATTGCAAGTTTTTTAGCTCCTGTACTGGCCTCTCCCTACTCAGATTGTCTGAAGGAGGGATCCATGCTGGACTCAATGAGTCAAGCTCATATAGTCCTAATTTATAAGCATCCAAAAGATCCACCCTCCTGTGCTTCATATAGGCCTATTGCACTCTTAAATGTAGATTTCAAGATTTTGACTAAGTTCATTTCTTGACGATTACCACCGTTGATGTCTAATATCATTGATTCAGATTAGACGGGTTTTATGCCAGGTAGAGCTACTGATGTGAACTTAAGGTGATTATATACCAATATTCATGCCTCACAACTTAGTGTGGGATCTAGGGTCATTGCCTCTCTGGATATTGAGAAGGCTTTTGATACCTTAGAGTGGCCCTTTCTGTGGGAAGTGCTCCGCAGAATGGGCTTCCCAACGGTATTTATAAAATGACTACAGATCTTATATAAGAATCCCATAGCTGCGGTAAAGATGGGAGGAGGGTTGTCAGCTTCCTTCTAATTATCTAGGGGAACTCGCCAAGGCTGCCCTCTCTCTCCAGCCAATTTTGCGATTGCTATGGAGCCGGTGGCAGAGGCTCTACGTACTTCCCCTAATATTAGAGAATTGCGGATCGGTTGGCTGGAGGAGAGGGTAGCTCTGTATGCAGACGACCTCCTATTATTTTTAAATGTTGCTGGCCCCTCGCTCAGAGGGGCCCTAGATATACTGGATTATTTTTCAAAGGTTACAGGGCTGAAGGTAAACTGGACCAAGTCATTGCTGTTTCCAATAGATATGGAGGCTCGTAGCACGGCTCTGAAGGATACTCCAATGCAGTGGGTGGATAATTTCAAGTACTTAGGAGTGGTAATTTCCCGCCAGTCTTCTGAATTCATGTCTTTGAATCTGACTCCAATTTTGGGAGATACTGAGTCTAAATTGAAAGTATGAAAGTCTTTATCATTGTCCCTACTGGGATGTATTAATCTTTTAAAAATTAAAATTATACCTACATTTATGTTTTTATTTAGACATTCTCCCCAATGGCTCTTTTTTTCCAAAAGACTGAATCAGTTGTTTTCATCTTTTCTATGGGGGACAAAAAAACTAGGTATAAATTAAGCACCTTGATGCGCCCCTGCGAAGAGGGAGGATTAGCTTTTCCGGATCTTTATAAATATTATTTGGCCACTCAGCTGGTTACGGCCACATGGTGGCTAAACCCAGGTTTATATAACTCCTCTACACAGCTGGAAGCAGCAGTAGTAGTTATCGTACTATCGTACTAATAAAAGGTACTTGTATTAAGAGGCCATAGGGCACCTCAGCAGTTGACTATTCCTACAGTATGTTTAATACTGGGAGGCAGGTCTAAGATGCAAGGGTTATCCAAGGGGGGCGATTTCTCCAAATGCCCCACTTTGGCTAAACCCTACCCTCCCTTTAAATTACTTGCTCAAGTGGTTACTGACCAGAGACTATCCACTTTCTCTACACTTACCTCAATTTTTAATCTACCTAGTTCTTACCTATTTAGATATTACCAGCTTTCACATACCTTTCATGCACAGTTTCCACAGGATAGTTTAATGATGATACAATCTACCTTGGAGTTAGTACTTAGGTCTGAGTGTCTGGATAAGCCTACCTCAAGACTCTATTCTCATCTTAATCTAATCTCTATCCTGCCATTAGAGAGTCTTCGAGCTAGGTGGATGCGAGATATACCAGACCTGAATATGGAGGACTGGAGTTGCGTGTGGGATTTACCTTTGAGATCTCTTGTTTCCTTGAGGGATTGTGTTATCCAATTTAAACTGATACACAGAGCATATATTACTCCCTATAGACTTCAAAAGATAAATCCTGCTTGTTGCTCTAAGTGTTGGAGGTGCGAAGTATCTCGATGGGATTTCACGCACATCTTCTGGTCCTGCCCACATATAGTTAAATTCTCAGTAGAGGTAGTGGATCTTTTAAATTTTATCACCTCTAGTCTTTTGCCGGTTTCAATGTCGGTTTGTCTGCTGGGCTTGGTAGAGGATAGTACCCCTATAGTGACCGAGCAAATATTTATTAATACAACATTATTCTATGCAATAAAAGCTATTGCACTACATTGGAAGAAACCTCATCCTCCTACACTTATATATTGGAAACAATTGATAAATAACAATCTTCATTTGTATAGAGATACCTATAGGAATAGGGGTCGTCCTAGTAAATATGATAAAATTTGGGCAAAGTGGTTGGACAAATCGTGCACGGCATCTAATATAGATGGAGGTAATGATTTATAGAAGGGATGTTCCCTATACGGGATACCTGGGCTAAGAAATGATGGTAAATAATTGGGACAACTATTATAATTGTTTTTTTGTTTTTTTATATATTTGCTATGCAAGGTGATGGGATCGTGCTATTTAACTAATATACTTCAGATTTAATGTGTATGATGTGTTGTTATGTCTTGTTCTGTTTTTTTTTTTTTGTTTAGGAAATTCAATAAAAAGATTTATAAAAAAAAATAAAAAATACACTAAAGATAACGTAAGCAAACTTTCTGATTTTGGTTACGTTGAAGTGCACTTGTTGTATGTAGACTGTTTAAATCCAATTTTTTATCCCTTGTGTATAACAAGCATTGAATAAATCCTTTTTTTATTTATTTTGTAACTGTGCTTGGTATGCCTTAGCTGACATTGTTGATTTATAGTGTTCATTTCTAAATTAATAATTATTAATACATTATAATTTATTTTAAATGTGTTTATTTATAAACAAACATGTTTTAAAAAAAAATAAACACATTTAAAATAATTTAGAATGTATTAATAATTATTAATTAAGAAATGAACACTATAAATCAACAATGTCAGCTAAGGCATACCAAGCACAGTTACACTATAAAAAAAAGGATTTAATCAAATCTTGTTATACACAAGGGATAAAAAAATTGGATTTGAACAATAAACTAGAGCTCAAAGAGCTTACAAGAGATACCATTATCCTCCTTTGCAGTCATGGAAAAGACAAAACAAATTATTTGCACAGCTTTCAAATAATGCGTGGGTCTGTCACATACATTAAGGAACATATGCTTTCCAAATAGAAGGTGGTGATCTGTTTGGATTGTTTGTGCAGTTTTATTTTTAAAGATTAAACCATGTTTTATTTCATTTTAAAAAACAAAATGTATGCTGTGATGGGTCACAGGACTGATATAAAATTATTGTTAGACTACATGCCCTTTAGAGTGACATTGTCACTATTCAAGAAAATTGAGAAATCGTCCTCCGTACAAAGAGATTAACTAACATTTAATCTTTTTTGCTGCTCATCTCACCAAATTCTGCTGTCATATAGTCGTGGCAATTTACACCACAAAAACGTCCTCCAGATCTATTCTGGATGCGTTTCTGCATACGTGTTTTTAACAGGTTTTTGTTTTGCATTTCAGTACAGTTTTGTGCAGGAAAAAAGCAGCATGTTGTACTTTTATTTCTGGAACTGAAAAGCACTGGAATGCACTTCGCTGGTGTGAACTATACCACTGGAAACCATATAATCTACTTTCCATCCTTTTTTTTGATACAGAAAAAAAGCACTGCACTGCATTCAGCACTATTCTGGGTGGGTTATATGCCTGGACCCCAGCTGTTTGTTTGTCTGTGTACATGGGCAAAGTGAATGTGAATGGTAGTGACTTTTTCATTATTTATCAGCTGCTGTACCTGCAGGGGTTTAATGAGTAAAGTGACAGGATCTGAGTTCTTGTAGATGTGACCCGGCTGAGACTTGATCTATCTATGGGCAGGCTGATTGTACCCAAGTCAATCCATCAATCGACTTGGGTACAACCAGCCTGTTAGATTTTTTTACCTGCAATTACAACTGGTGGCTATAGCCTCTAGCAGTAATTATTGTGTTCTGCCGACCAGAAATCGTCTCCACCTGCAGAACACAATAGCTCTGCGGGAGGACTCCACCGACACTGACTGTGTTGATGGAGAATTGAGTGATTTTCTTTTCTTCTGCACGTGGTGGAAGGACGAAGAAATGAATCATCTATGGCTTGCCTTAGTGCAGACTTCCGGGAAAATCAGTGAGTCAACCACACAAGCAGGAAATTACATTTCTAGGAGGCATTCTCTACACCATCTGTGTATAGAAGGCCTTCATGTTGCCATACATTGCATTTTACAGAAAATTACAGTGCTGCATATTGAAAAGAAAAGATCATTTTTAATAATGTTATTTTATACAGTATGTTGGCCTGTGTTGCAATTTTTTATGCTGTATTATTTTTTATATTTGCAAAAAAATTCACACAAATGTGGAGTTACTTTTTTAGGGATGAATCAATCCAGCTCTCCTAAAACAGTTTAGATGCCATGAATCCAATCCCCAAGCAGAAAGATGTTATACAGCATCTTGACTTCCAGGCTCACCAGATAAGTATATTTTTCAGTTAAGTTAGGCTTAAAGCGGAGTTCCACCCAAAAATTGAACTTCCGCTTTTTGTAATCCTCCCCCCTCTGGTGTCACATTTGGCACCTTTCAGGGGGGAGGAGGGAGCAGATACCTATGTAATACAGCTATTTGCTCACACTTCCAGGCATAGATCACTGTGGTGACCTACGCCACGTCCGGCGCCTACTCCCCCCCCGCTATCTTCTGGGAGATACACAGGTCCCAGAAGACAGCAGGGACCAGTGGGATCGCGCAGCGTGACTCGCGTATGTACAGTAGGGAATCAGGAAGTGAAGCCGCAAGGCTTCACTTCCTGATTCCCTCACCAAAGATGGCGGCGGCAGCATCCGAGAGCCGAGGGAGAGACTGACTTCGGGTGCCGACATCGCGGGCCCCTAGAACAGGTAAGTGTCCATATATTAAGTCAGCAGCTGCAGTCTTTGTAGCTACTGTCTTTTAATATTATTTTTTTGGTGGAACTCCGCTTTTAGGTGACCAGATTTTTCAAACGCAATCCAGGAACATTTTAGTATAACAGGGACATATGTATTGATGCTTCTAATAAATTAATACGTACAGCTCTAAAAAGGATAGTTATATAATTTTTAATAGTAGTGGCCATAATACTTTCATAAAAAATATTTTCATCAATACTTATATTTTAGTTACAAAACTATTCTCCTGTAGCACACCTCTATTAACCTAAAGAAACATCTGTTTCTAGAACCACACAGAGTAGCCCGTCAACTGTTTTGTTGAGGCCAGCCTAAGCAAATAGGAAAAGGATGACAGAGAAATAGCACAGTGAAAACTTCTGACGAGGTGGCGAGGTCTGACGGAAGTGAGGACAGGTACCTGTCAAAAACAGGTACCCACACTCCCCCCCCCCCCCCCCGAAAGGTGCAGAATGTGGCACCAGAGGGGGTTAGGAGGCAAATAAGCAGAGCTCCTACAGCAGCAATATGATTCAATATACTAGAAAAAGAATAGCTTTTTTGATAGTTTTTGATGCAGCACCTGATTTTGTTATTAAGTAGCAGCCACAACAGATCTAAAAGCTAAAGGAAATTGTACATCTTAAAAAAAAAGCTTAAGCCTTTAACCACAAGTTAAAAACTTTTTTTTTTTCTTCTAGAATATTACTTAGAACCCCAAACATTATATATATTTTTTCTAACCCCCTAGAGAATAAAATGGTGGTCGTTGCAATACTTTCTGTCTCACTGTATTTGTGCAGCGGTCTTACAAGCGCACTTTTTTTGGAAAAAATACAAGTTTTTTTAATTAAAAAACAAGACAACAGTAAAATTAGCCCAATTCTTTTTTCATATTGTGAAATATAATGTTACGTCGAGTAAATTGATACCCAACATGTGACGCTTCAAAATTGCGCCCACTCGTGGATTGGCGACAAACTTTTACCCTTAAAAATCTTAGGCAATCTTTAAAAAAAATCTACAGGATGCATGTTTTGAGTTACAGAGGAGGTCTAGGGATAGAATTATTGCTCTCGATCCGCAATATCTCACATGCGTGTTTTTTCTTTTTTTTTTCTTTTTTCTTTTTCTTTTTTAACCACTTCAGACTCAACCATAACAAGAGACTTGCTCATGGTTTTATTCCTTAATATCGTCTCTGTTTCAGTTTTGCATCATTTGTGGTTCTCCAAATACCGTTTAATTTGCTTATTAATTTACTGTTATTATTTTTAAAAATGTTCTTAAATATTTTTGCCCATTAATTAATATTCATTTTAAACCATACCCTCCCCCCTCCCTATCACCCCCCCCCCTCTCCCTAATGGTTTGTTCTCTCCTTTCCAACTTATTTCATTCTCTGATGTCCTCTATCATTTTTTAGAGGTATTTCTCCGAAGCTTTATATTCCTTCCACTGCCCCCATCTTCTTTTATATTTATCCAGTTGCCCCATATCACAGCTACATAGGTATTCCATTTAGTTGTAATTTTCAACTCTTTCATACCATTCTTTTATATCTGGTTTTCTTGTACTTAACCAATTTTTCGGTATCTGTCCTTTTTGCTGCATTTATCAATATTGGGATTAGTGTTTTCCTATAGCTTTTATTTGAGTCTTTTGATTCGTGGAATAGACAGGTCTGTATACTATTTTGTACCTTTTCTCCCATTATTGCTTCTATATGTTCCTGGATTTCCCACCAGTAGTCCTTTATCTTTGGGCAATCCCACCATATATGTGTGGTCGTTCCGATGTGACCGTATTCCCTCCAACACAGTGGGGGTTTATCTTTATTAAACTTATTAATCTTTTTAGGTGTCCTATGCCATCTCGAAATACATTTATAGTTCATTTCAATTTTGTTCATGTCAGTTGCGGTATTATGAATGGCTGCTATCATTCTTTCAACTTGTTGATCGTCCAATTTCATGTTTATTTCTTTTTCCCATCTCTCTATGAAATAAGGTGGTCCTTGTACTTCGATATACTCTTGATATCACATGTCTTAAGCCGCATACACACGATCCATTTTACTGATGAAAACAGTCCGATGGATTTTTTTCATCGGACAAACCGATCATGTATGGGCCCCATCGGTCTTTTTTCCATTGATGTCAAAAAATAGACCATGTTTTAAATTTTTCCGATGGATAAAAAAACGATAGCAAATTCCGATCATCTATGGGCAAGTCCATCCATTAAAAAACCCACGCATGCTCAGGCTGAATTATGAGACGGGAACGCTCGTTCTGGTAAAACTAGCGTTCCTAATGGAGAGAGCACATTCGTCATTCTGCAAATGTTTGCCTCGATTAATGCAGCGCATTGTTTTCTTCCTTATAATGGTCTTTAAACTGTTTTTTTTGCTGCAGATCTTTATCCCGAGTTCTGACAAACTTATTTCTTTATAGTTTCTTGTCATCTCTAGAATAATTTTATATATTTTAAAGCCAGATCTCCCTAATTTTAATTGTTATTTAGAATCAAGATATACCATTTTTTATATTTTCTTTGATTTTGGTTCTTGTGGGCTAATTTTTTGGGGTGTCAAGTTCTCACAACAACATATTTTATTTTTTATTTTTTCCTCAAGGAGGTTGGTGTCCCTTGTTAATTACACATTGTATTTATGACATCTTATTGCTACTCCCAATAAAAAAAAACATAGGCAAGTATTTTTCCAAAATCAAAAATCCATTTATTCTAGCAAAAAATAAATAAACAGGAAGGGCAACAATTGTTAAATTAGTGGAATTTATGAAGACTTTGGACCCCAAAGGCAGACATTACTATGATGAACAATAAAATCAGCAACATGAGGAAATCAGGAGCAGCAGCCGAAGACAAACATCATCCCAAGCTGTGGTACTCCTACAAACTGCAACTTCTGGAAGACCTTCTGCTCTTCTTGGTAGCCTTCCCTCCACACTTCCCTCCAGCATTTGTTCCACTGCCCCGTCCACGCACCCTTCCAGGCTGTGGCTCTGTTGGTGGTACTGTGGCAGGAGCAGGAGGAGAAGGATGGGGCAGAGATGAGTGGCCTCTGTCAACTGCCCCATCCCCGCCATGTGAATGGCCGTATAAACCAGGTGCTCACAGAGGGCCCGTTGTCCCTCCTCCAGTTTCATCAGCTTTTCGGACAGATAGTTACTAAAGCCCTCAACTGGGTTGAGGGGTGCCCTCATTATGACAGCAGTGTCCCTTATCATCTTAAGTGACTCCTCCTCCACCTTTGACATCCACCAATGTTTTGGGGGTCTGACGTGGAGGGGAGCCACTTGGGACTGTGTGCTGCCACTAGGCCTGGATACCTGGTGAGTGCCACTTGGGCCAGCCTCCTCCTGGCTGCCACTCACCCCTGCCTCCTCCTGCCTGCCACATTCCGGAGCCTCTTCCTCCTGGCTGAGCTCATCCTGTGTATAAAAAAGGGACATAGTTTTTGTTTTTGTTGAATCCACCACACACAATTTTCATCTCATGACTGTTGCAATTTGAATCGTAAAAAATATAAAAGACTCTCATTGTGACCCCTGCTTTTTGATATTCTGTACCAATCCTTTTTTTTTTTAACATTTAAATTTTGTCATTTGTGAATAATAACATCTAGTTCTCAAAAATCAATTAAGGACAATAAATATCATAGAAAATAATATACCTGGCTGAAGATGCGCAGATCCGGCTCTTCAAGCTCAGGTGGCTCCTCCTCCCCCTCTGCAGGGGTGGAGGGAAGGGTGGAAGGAACGCTGGAGGGAAGGGTGGAAGGAAGGGTTGAGGGAAGAGTGGAAAGTGATTCCCTGGCCTCAATCTGGTCATTCAGAAATTGCAGATGCTTGTAGTACCACAGCTTGGGCTTAACTACTTTGTCTGCTGCTGCTCCTGATCTCATAGAAGCACGCACTTCTTTATAGCGTTTTTTGTACGCATTCCTCATGTTGTTGATTTTACTATTCATCATAGTATAGTCTGCCTCTGGGATCCAGGTTTTCATATATTCCGCTAATTTAACAATTGTTGCCCTTCGTACTTGGCTATTATGGTAGGAGCTATTTTTTAGCTCCCAGAGGTTGCGCATTTGCTTATACTTTTCTATAAAAATTAACATGATGTCTGGCTCACGCAATTTATGCATAGTATAGTCTACAAGATAAAACACAAGACAAAAACAGGAGGTCAGCTTCAATTGTCCTAATCATAGCCCAATATAGGCCTGTACAATCATGAACCAGTATAGGCCACTGATGCCCCAAGTAAATTTCTTACCTTTGTAGGATTTGTTTAGCACTTCCGGTCATCCTTACTCCACGCAACCACAACCTCGTTTACCCTTTATATACCCTGCGCATGCGTGAATCTCCGGCCGCGTCGCCCGCCCATGATGGTCTTTTTCAGACTTTCCCCGCCCCTTCTCGTTTGGCGCACAGTGGGAGACGACAACATGGCAGTGACACAGGTGCGTGCTTTATTAATAAGTACCGACGAGGAAAGCCCGGAGGCGGGGAACGTCCTGATCCAGGAATAAAAGATTCAAGGCGACTAATATGTCATTTGCTGAGATGGCGGAGATGGTGGACATCCTGCGGAGGAAGGATTATGATGGGAAGCATGGGCCATACGACACCCCTAATCTCAGGACGTCTAAAATAATGGACAAAGTGGCGACGAGTCTCTATAATAAATTTGGGGTCAGGAGATCCAAGGAGCAGCTCCGTAAAAGGTGGTCTGACCTGAAGCTGAGGGAGCCGTACCAGTATAAGAAGCTTAAAAAATTCCTGGACAAAAGTACGGTTTTTGTTTTACTGTCTTTAATCAAATTGGAATATGTACTCTTGCATGTTTTGCTCCATGTGCTTGGATTGTCTGGTTTTATATTGTAGAATGGCAACTTTCATGTGAAGTTGAGTGGACTAATTTTTGGGAATGTTTCCTAGTAAACAGCGAACGTGAAAAAAATAACATGTTTTGCACATATACACGTAAACCACATGTGGTCATGCCTATTTGGCGTTAAACAACGTTTATATATACATTGTTGTCTAGATGATGTGTTGTAAGTTAAGTAGAATGTTAAATGGTAAACTAGATTCTGGGTAAAGGAGAGGACACTCAAGCAGCTGGTTACACATCTTGACTCAGGAGTACTATAGTGTGGGCCACCAGAACAAACTTTTTAGGGTGTCACACACAGGTGCTCCAGTGGATACCTTGGGGTGTCTCTTTTTTTTTTGAGGACCAAGAATGAAAGTAGTCTTGCATTGTTGAATTACCAAAATATCATATGTTCATCTTGTAACTCTGGCAAAACCAACAATTGTACCCCACTTCCAGGCAAACTTATAAATTTATGCCCTCAAATCTCTGTATGCTAAAGGATACCTTTTATTGTTTCATTCTCATAGGGGAGAGGAGACTGGGAGGACACCAATGTGAGGAGCCTAGGAAGCACAGACCACATAAAGAAAACCAAGATCCAAAAGAACCCCAAGATCAGCATGTGGAGGAAGCAGAGGTGGAGGAAGGAGAGGTGGAGGAAGGAGAGGTGGAGCTTATCACCACAACAGGTCAGTGTCTGTCACTACAGCTTCCGGTAAAAAGAGATGTAGGCCTGCATATTTCTAATCCATTTATTTTTTTAGGGGATGAACATGGTGGTGTGTCAGAAATTCAGACAACTCCATTCTCAAGTGCTAGTGCCCAAATCGTCATTCAAGAAATAATGGAATGTAGTAGCGAAATGGACATTATGAGGAAAAGTATGAATGTAATTGAGCAAAAATATAAAAAAATCATTGATATTATAGGGTGAATAGTCTGAA
Organism: Rana muscosa; assembly: GCA_029206835.1. NCBI lineage: Eukaryota > Metazoa > Chordata > Amphibia > Anura > Ranidae > Rana > Rana muscosa. The sequence continues at coordinate 87,003,259 of CM055121.1, forward strand.
CCACACCCCCCCCCCTTTTTTAGTTTTCTTATGTTTTCCAAAATTTCCATTTGTTTTAACACAAGCCCAAATTACAAGATGCACACAGTGTGTCAACATGTGCTATCTGCCGTCACAGGATATCTATGTCCCAGTTTTGGGGGTGCAACCTTTTCCTTGCTACTCAAGTAGTTGAGAGGAAGGGTTTGCACCCCCAAAACACGTCCATTGATCCCCCATGATGGCAGATAGCACATGTTGACTTTAGCCATGGGATCAGGATGAAAAAACGCATTTTGCACATCAAAAACTGTGTGCATCTTCTAATTTTGGATGGTTCAGGGGTGACATCACCCCATCTCATGTTTACATTTTTAGGGTTGAACTTTGTAAGTTCCTTTTTTTTTTTTTTTTGACCCATGCATGTTTCTGCAAACCCCAAAATAAACAAAAAATTCTCCAAAATTTGGAGGCCAAAATGTCAAGATTGTATTTTGAATAAAAAATTACCGCACATGTTGTGCACAGAGTAAAAAAAAATTGGTACACTCAACAATGTGTGGCTTGTTCTTTCTATGCTCAATAGCAGTTATATAAAATGGGAAAGGTCAGGTTTTTAAGTATGACAATTGTGGCTATTTACTAAAGACAAATACACTTGGCACTACTACAAAGTGTACTGTGATAACCTGGGAGACACATAATTAGTACAAAATCAATTCTGACAAAACAAGGTATTCCAAAAAATGTATTTTTTTTATTTGTTTAAAAAAGGCATCAAATATGGTCTGGCATTGCGATGGCCCCGCTACCTGTGAAGTACTCAACATATTTATCACGTACTTCACAGGCGGAGAAAAGGGAGCTGCTCAGGTGTAGAAATCCTCAAAATTACCTCCTCCCAGCAACCAAGGGTGCAGGCAATGCCAATATCAGCAAACAGGAACAAACAAGTCTTCTGGATAGCAGCACTCCAAAACTAAAAGCCTTTATTTTAAAATTCAGGGATCCAAATACACACTGCACATCACGTCACACTGGTCAAAAAACTGGCTAACGCATTTCACACTGTATTAGTGCTTATTCATAGCTATGAATAAGCACTAGTACAGTGTGAAACGCGTTAGCCAGTTTTTTGACCAGTGTGACGTGATGTGCAGTGTGTATTTGGATCCCTGAATTTTTAAATAAAGGCTTTTATTTTTGGAGTGCTGCTATCCAGAAGACTTGTTTGTACTTCACAGGCGCTTTGGGGGGCCAAGCCAGTACGGCCAATGTCCAGGCCAGTCAGATTGTCCGTGTCAGATCCACCGGCCTCTGGCCCAACAGTAGACATATATGTAGGAGAGTTTTGTCTCATAAAAATTATGCAATATGCAGCAGGATAGGATGATGTGGTTCAGTTAGTATTCCACCATATGCATGGCTGTCAGAAACAGGCGGAACCGGCTGGCCATTATGCCAAAGGCATTCTCCACAACCCTCCGGGCTCTGGCCAGCTGGTAATTAAAAACCCTCCTCTCCGGGGTGAGGGTCCTCTGGGGGAACGGCCGCATCAGGTGTGGTCCCAGTCCGAAAGCTTCATCTGCTATAAACACGAAAGGAAGTCCATCCACGTTGTCTGCATCTGGAGGCAGTGCCAGGCCCCCAGACTGCAGACGGTGAGCGAACTCCGTCTGAGCGAACACTCCGCCATCGGACATTCGGCCGTTCTTCCCCACATCCACATACAGGAACTCATAGCGTGCCGACACCACCGCCATTAACACTATACTATTAAAACCTTTATAGTTATAATAGTACGACCCCGAACAGGGTTGCCGCACTATGTGGATGTGCTTCCCATCAATTGTCCCTCCGCAGTTGGGGAAGTCCCACCGCTGGGCAAGTTGAGAGGCCACAGTCTGCCATTCCTGTGGGGAGGAAGGGAACTGTGGAGTCAAACAAAAATAAGACATTAGTACTTTTGCACATTACATTGCAAGCAGATTACCCAAATACATTATTGGCCAACGTCAGTATAACATTTATTAGGAGTATTTAAACACAAGAATAGAAGGCCCACTTATCAGATGACTCACCCCCGCTGATGGGCCATTGGAACAAATTATAAGGGGGGGATGTTGTTTAAGCAGATTTTTTATGTTTCAAATATTTTTATTGAAAGTTTTCAATGATAACAGAAGATTGTCAAACACGTAGGTTGTACAGTACAAACACTGAGTGAGCTTCCTTAGTAACATACGTTCCAACAAATACCTAAATGAGTCTTGCAGGTTAACTCCTGCTACAATGACCTAGCATTACTGCCAGTGATTAAGCAAGCTCCACCTCAACCAACTAGAGGAATACCTAAAATTATTCAACCACAGTGTCTCCAACCCCCGGGACGCCCCTACGGGATCATGCTGCATCCCAGTAGGCGGAGAGACAGGGTCCTAGTAAATGTCCATCAACATTGTATGCTTGACATGTAGTATAGAGGGAGCACCTCATCTATACTATTAAACATAAGGTAGTATGTCCGAATAGGAGGCTACTATGTTCAGTAATTAAAGAACCCATCAATAAGAAGAGAACGTAAACCAAAAATCAGAAAAATAATTATAAAGGAGAACCGTGTGAACCCATGGGTTGCATTACCCCAGGAAAGCCAAGAGAGGCAGCAGAGAGAGGAAGAGACATAAACGTGTGAAAGAGAGAGACAGAGGTACTCGCATGCTATTTCTGTGGAACACGAGCGCTCAAAATTCCAGGTTGAACGTCAGAAATAAGAGAAACATTGCATGAGGTGGCCCAAGGCTCCCAGGTGGCTATAAATTTTTCAGTTTTATCAGTAAGTTTAGCTACAATTTGCTCTTGAACCATTATCCAGGAGACTTTCCTCCTGAACCCTTGAAATGAAACGGTGGGTTTCTTCCAGGCTTTGGCCACGGTCATTTTGGCTCCCAGTAATATAAAAATACGAAAGTGTCTGGGCAGGTTTGGGCAAGTTGGGAATAGTATGATTTAGAAGTGCTATACTGGGTTGTGGGGTTATCTGTATCCCCGTCAGGGCTCCAATGGAGCGAAATACTTTGCGCCAAAATGTTCTGATTCGTGGGCAGGACCATCAAGTGTGGTACATGGAACCTTCAAGCTCACACCCTCTGAAGCATACTGGGGAGGTGCCTGTGTACATCTTCGCTAGCCTGGAAGGAACATAATACCAACGTACTAGAACTTTTATACTGGCTTCTATTAGGGAAACATTGAGTATACCTTTAAACGCTCGCCTTGAAATTAAAGAGATACCTCCCCTCTGATCCATAGCGTTCGAGCACCAGTGTTCATAGGGTGTCATTTTAGGTGGGTCAGATTTGTTGTTCCACATAGAGTGCAGGAAATGGGAGATTGTTTAAGCAGATTTTGTGCCCCGCAACAAAAGGCTCTACCACTCTGCTGACCTTGAATGTGCAAAAAATCGTTATGACACATTTTGGGGGGGGGGGTTCAAAAGTACAATGGCGCTGAGAAAAAGATCATTAAAGAACAGACTAGGCTAGGTGTACAGTAGGTTCCGCCGACATTGTATATTCATCGTGATCCCATTGCGGAGATTCTCGGCGTCAGGGTGCCGACATCTCGTCGACAGGGTGGTGACATCTTGCGCTCGCTGCAATAGCGAGAAGGAGACACGGCACTGTATGTACCCCATACTCATTCACATAGGGTGGTGGGCCAGCATCTGGGGGCCCCCTTATTAAAGGGGGCTCCCGGATTCCGATCAGCCCCCGCCCGCAGACCCCGACAACCAATGGCCACGGTTGTCGGGAAGAGGCCCTTGGCCCCATCAACATGGGGACAGGGTGCTTTGGGGTGGGGGGGCCGCAGGTCGTTTCAGGGATAATGATCCCAAGAGCCTGGGGGGAGATGCCTGTTGAGAACTTGAGGTCCTGCAGGCTTCTCCCAGTTGCCAGGTATCTCAACGTGGCAATAAGCCTCTGCTCGGCAGTGATTGCCTGGCGCATCACAGTGTCCTGCCTCGTGATATAGGGGGACAGCAAATCCAACAGACGGTGAAAAACGGGGTCCGTCATCCAGAGATAATTCCTGAAATCATCAGGATTATTCTCCTGGATTTCCCGCAGCAGAGGCATATGAGAGAATTGGTCCCGCTGGAGCAACCAATTCTTGGTCCATGAACTCCTCCTCACCCTGTTCATGGACTGAACTCGGGTTACAGTGTTAACCGCAACATCAAGTCCATAGCCAGCATGAGCTCTACGACGAGAACGTACTTCAAACATGGCTTTAAACCGGTCAGCTGGTCAGAACGAACTCAAGCAGAACGCACGAGGAACAGCGAGGCCTGAGAAGAATGACCTGAAAAACAGTAATGAACGGGCAAGAAGGCACTGCAAAACAGTAACCGACCTGACTGCACGCACTGAATGACAAATACAAACCCACAAGCACAAACTGAACACCCGAAAACGATCTGAAAAGCACGGAGACTGAAAAGCGCGAATCGGCTCTCACCAAACTTTTACTAACACGCGGTAGCACGAAATCAGCAAAAGCAGCCCAAAGGGTGGCACCATTAGATTTGAACTTCCCCTTTATAGTGCCGTCGTACGTGGTGTACGTCACTTCGTTTTGGTGCGGTCGGTTTTTTTGACTGATGGTGTGTGGGCAAATCTGATGGAAGACAGTTTCATCGGATTTCCAATGGAAAAATCCATTGTATTAGAATCTATAGGATATCCGATCGTGTGTACAGGGCTTAAGTGGGGTTTATACGGTACATCATTTTTCTAGTGGTGTTAATTTCTTTTCCTCTCTGATAGGTGGAGGCAGTGAGATTATCAGATGTTTTAGTTGTAGATATTCCCATTCATTGATATCCCACCCGTTTTTTTCCTTTATATTGTGTAGTGTTTTTATCTTTCCCTGTTCTGTGATATCCTTTATTTGTGCTGTCCCCATTTTATTTCCAAGCCGAGTTCCATTACCAGGGAAAAAAAAAAATTTTATCCGTAAGTGCGATTAAGCCCAGGTTCACACTGGGGCTGCGGGAGTGAAGCCGATTTCACTCATGCCTGTCAGTCCCGATTTCGGCCGCGATTACAGGGACATCTGTGCAGGTTTCTGCACAGATGTCAATGTAAATCGCGGCCCGAAATCGCAAAAAGTAGTACAGAAACTACTTTTTGAAATCGGTGCAGCGTCGCAGATGCGGTGTCGCACCGATTAGGACGGTGCCATTGCCCGCAATTTGCAGCAAATATCGCCGATTTGACATGCGATTTGACATGTCAAATCGCATGTCAAATCACACCAGAGTGAACCAGGGCTTAAGGTGAATTATAAATCCATTTGTTCTGTCTGTAGGTTAAGTCCCAAATTTTAAATACATTTTTAGTTAATTCATGAGTGTCTGAGTCCAATGTTCTGTATTTTCGTGATATCCATGTGTTTTTGTGAAGTGCTGTTTTACATATTATATTTTCAATCCGGACCCATTTTTTCTCTTTTACTTTATTTCACCATTCCACCATTCGTGCAATAATCGTAGCCTTATAGTATCTGTTTATATCTGGTGCAGATAAACCTCCGTGTTTTTTTCCCCTTGTTAATATTGCATATTTCAATCTCGGCTTTTTGTTTTGCCATATGTATTTTATCAGCATTGTTTTTATGATCTTGAAAAAACTCTGTGGTATATCTATAGGTAACATCTGAAATTTATGTTATTTTTGGGAGAATAGCCATCTTAAACAGATTTATCCTTCCAAGCCAAGAAAGCGATCTCATAGGTGATGTTTAAAAAATTCTACAGGATGCATGTTTTGAGTTAGAGGAGGTCTAGGGCTAGAATTATTGCTCTCGCTCTAACGATCGTGGCAATATCTCACATGTGTGGTTTGAACACCGTTTTCATATGCAGGCGCTGCTCACGTATGCAGTCGCTTCTGCACGTGAGCTCGGCAGGACGGGGCTCTTTTAAACTGTTCTTTTAAAAAAAAAGTTGTGTTACTTTTATTCCTATTACAAGGAATTTAAAACTCCCTTGTAATAGAAAATAAGCGTGACAGGACCTCTTGAATATGAAATCTAGGGTCAAAAAGACCTCAGATCTCATATTTACACAAAAATGCAATAATAAAAAAAATATCGGGTTTTAAAAAAAAAAAAATTCTCTTTAAGAGCTATGGGCGGAAGTGACGTTTTAACGTCGCTTCCGCCCTGTAATGGTATGGAGATGGGTGGGGGCCATCTTCCCCTCACTCGTTTCCACACCACAGAGGAGATAGGACCCGATCGCCTCCGCCTCGGCCGGCGGCTTTGGTAAGCGGCGGAGGGCACTGGAGCGCGGCGTAAGGGGGGGCCCTCTCCTGCCGCCGATAAAAGTGATCTTGCGATGAATCAGCCACAGAGACCACTTTTATCTGAAAGCGAACCGCCCGCTGAAGAAGAGGATACTGGGGTTCTGATAGCTAGCTGCTGCCATGACAGCGATATCCCTCTTCAAAGTACTGACGTATAACAACGGTGGGTGGTCCGTAAGTGGTGCAAAGTCTCGTGTTTTGTTTTTTTTAAATATCAAACATGTTATGATCTCAGGGATGTTGCTAAACTAGATAGGAAAAACCTATAAGTACCGAAAATTAGGGAAAAAAATACTACAACGGATTTGCAATGGTCCTTTCTGACCACTTTTTCTTCTCATTTCTGGTGGGTCAATAGGGTTATACGTAAATACTGGAATGTGCTCAAGAGCGATCAGGCTTTGGGGCCTACGCTACCTGAGAGACCTCAAGTCCTTTTTAGGAGAAACCAAAATCTGAAGGATCTAATAGCACCCAGTATGGTAGACCCACCGCAGCAGATGAGTATGTTCGGAAACTTAAAAGGTTTTTTCCCGTGTAGGAGGTGTAAAGTCTGCAAATCATCCAAAACCCTTAAAACTTCCTCTTTCACCTCTCATATCACCTCTAAAGAATACAAGATCTCCAGTTTTATTACATGTGCGACAGTAGGGGTGATATATTTACTCCGTTGTCCATGCGGGTTCCAATATGTCGGAAGAACTACCCGCGCCCTAAAAATTAGGATAGGGGAGCATTTGGCCAACATACGTAAGGGCGTTAAAGACCACGGTGTCTCGTGGCATTTCCATCTATGCCACAACAGAGACCCCTCTCTTCTGGAGGTAATAGGTATTGAGGCCTATACTCCTCATTGGAGAGGTAGTGATCTGAAGCGTTCAATATCTCACAGAGAAACGCGGTGGATCTTTAATTTACAATGCTATCGGCCCTTTGGCCTCAACATAGAGTGGTATATAAATTGTTTTATAAACAATAGTTAAGTTCACCACCTATCAGTGCTCTCATGAGTTCCTACCTTACGTAAATATGGTAAGATGTTAAAAATGCTGCCCAGTTGTTAAATCCGAAGGAAGTAGGTTAATATAACATATATGGGAATTTTCTGTATTCATTTATATGTGTGCATATATATGTTTTTAGCATATTTTATGTAAAGGTATTCTCCTTCTTCACCACTAGATGGTAGTATTTACTTATTTAGTGGAATAAACTTTAATATGTGCTGTGTATCTAGGCACCTATACACCCCACTCAGGGGCCCTTCATCAGCTGGGATCCCTGGGATGTGGTATAGCAAAGGGTATATTATTAATATTGCTACAGACAGCAGTGGGGGGTTCTGCCCTTTGGGGTTTGTGCAATATCTTGAATATTATTGTATTGGAAGCTATTTGGTTGCTTACATCGCTAATTGCAACTATAAGTGTTTTTTAAATTATCTGTAGGCTGATATATATATTTTTCCGTGGTTGCAATCATATGTGTATAATATGTCTTCCCTTTCTATACATATGCCTATATGTTTAATTTTATAATTTTTAAAATGTCAGATTTTAAAATGTCAGTTTTATATATATGATTATATCAACAGTAAGGAGATTAGTCATTGTTTCCCAGGAAGCCTCTTTATTTTGTTCCTGAGTGCTCAGGGATTACACTATCTAGACATGGGGCGCCGGAGGTTTTCTATTTCCGGCTTCCGGTGTCATCCCTCTGCCATTATAAAAGCGTGGTAAGTGACGTCCGTTCCTTAGCCTCCTTTCCCAGTGGACGCCTCTTACGACGAAACGCAGCGTCGGGTGGAGCTAACGAACGTGACGTCACTACGCTACAGCTGATCGGCACAGACCGCAGCTGAGTACTAGCATTGTTTTTTGGAGTTTGCCACTCCTGATTTGAAAACCTGTTTGATGTCATTTTTACCCAGGATAAATAAAGGGTATCCTATTTTATAAGGAATAATGCACCATGAGGTTTTTTTTCCTTTCTTCCTTATTACCTAACATCCATTGTGCCGCATAAGCTAATCACATCAGCTGATACCTGGAGGGAGAACCTTTTTTCCTTGGAATAAACATCCAGGAGGAGGGAGATATCATCCGATTCCAGTTTTTCGTGGCCGAATGTACGGTGGGATCATCTTATGAATCTGAGCCCTTATAGATCTCCGTGACAGAGATCTATTAGATCTGGTAAGCTGCCATTTCTTCTACAATTTATCTGAGCAAGTTGGATGTGGATTTTTCGCCTACAGCTGCTTTGAAGAGTTTATTACACATACATCAGCAGATGTGGTTTCTTGTTTTGTTTATGAACTTCATTTGGAACTTCTATCTTTCACATTTTTTTACATTTATTTTTATTTATTCATTCATTTGTGCACAGGTGATACCACAGATATATTACCGTTTTTCAGCACAGGATTTTGTTTCTGTTCTGTTTTGTTTTTTGGTGTGTGTGAACACATATGAATTATTAGCACCATGATTGCTTGTTTTGAAGGGTAGCGCATTTTTATTTTTTCTTGCATATATTTGTGTAGCGGTTATTCCAGCTATTATATTTTTTTGCAGCACCCACTAATTCGCTTTATTTATTTAACTATTATTATTTATATATATACTGTATAATGTTTTTTTCATTTATCAATTAATTCACTAATCCTAAGTTTAATCACGGTTAGCGCGGATTTTTTCCATTTTACAATCAAACATGTTATACTTACCTTTTCTGTGCAGGGGATTTGCACAGAGCAGCCGGATTCTCTTCTTTTCAGGTGCCTCTTCTGTGCTCCTGGCCCCTCCCTCCTGTTGAGTGCCCCCACAGCAAGCAGCTTGCTATGGGAGCACCCGAACCGAGATGCAGCTCCGTGTGTCCATTCAGACACAGAGCTGGCATTTGGCCCCGCCCCCTCTCTCCTGATTGGCTAACTGGCTTTTGATTGTCTCAGCAAATCAAGAAGGAGAGTCCTAGATGGCCGAGAGACTCGTGGACATGGTTGGATAAGAGATGGGGCTCAGGGGTGCTGGGGTGGCTGCTACACACAAAAGGCTTTTTATCCTAATTCATAGAATGCATTAAGATAAAAAACCTTCTGCCTTTACAGCTCCTTTGACTGTACACAGACTGGCCAGTGGCACAACAGTTTGATATTTTCGTTTTTAGGCTTTTTTTTCTTTTCGTTTTATACTTTACCACACTACATTGTCTTAAACGTTTAATAAAATGCCAAAAAAGAGTGCACAAAAACACTTGAAGACCCACAATATCACATTCCACAAACCCCTTCACATCCCCATATTCAATTGTAACTTATCCTAAAATATTCAAAATATAGGCTACAGGTATAAATTTGATAGAAACTTGCTAGCATCTGGACCAGGGGTCTCCAAACTTTATAAAGAAAGGGCCAGGTTACTGTCCTTAAGACATTAGGGGGGCCTGGACTATGCCCAGTGGGAGTAAACAATGCCAGATCATTGGTATTAGGGGAAGAAATAGGTGATGTCAGTGGGAGGAATGGTGCCTCAATTTTGTTGTTAGTGGAAGGAATTATTCCCCATTGTTGGTGTCATTGGAAGAAGCAGTGATGTATCCTGGCCTAGGCCAACAAGGCCCAGGCCTAGGCCAGCACTTTGCAGGGGGGCAGCACGGAAAGATTCCCCACCGGCTTGCGCTACACTGTTAGTGTAGCGCCAGTCTTATGGGGCGGACTGGCCTGAGAGGCAAAATAGTCTAGGGCCCCCATAAAGCGGCCGCACTGCTTCCATTATGCAGGCGGCCGGCATTCCGCAACTAATTTTGACTGTCCTATCATCCTGGACCACAAACCTTCCTTACTGTGCTATATGTTTTCTGCTGCATCATTGGCATGGTTATATCTTCTTAGTCCTCTCCATAAAATTATCAGAAATTTGTGCTTAAAGTAATACTATAGGCAACACTTTTTTATTTTCATTTTGGATAGAGTCAGTTTATTTTTTATTTATTTTTCTCAATCAGAAATTTTATTGAAGCCAAAATGTACATATAATTGACAAAAGTAATCTCATGTGAAATCAACATGAAAAAGATAAGTCAGTATACAAGTAATTGATATGCAAATACAGAAACATTCGTATTAAGGTTCATTAAGGATTGAAAACAAACATAGAGTAATAACAGGATTGGGAGGAAAGATAGGGATATGAAATTAAGGGGGTTAGAAGGAGGGAGGGGGTAGGAAGGAGAAGGGTAGAAGGTAGAAAAAGATGGTGTGCGCAAATAACATTAAAGGGTATAATGGGTAGATTGGTAAGTAGACGACACAGTATTAGCAAAGCAGATGGTAATCACAATGTCAACATTTCACAGACCGCCCAAATGATACTTAAAGAATCTAGAAATAAGTTCTCAGTTCATGAGAAGTTTATATTCATTAGAGTAAGTAAATAAGAACCAGGGTTGCCACGTTTCATTGAAGGATGTATTATATTCATGTTTCATGGCTACAATTTCTTCCATTTTGAAAATATAGTGGACCCTGTTCAGCCAATCCTTGACTCCTGGGACGTGCAAGGACTTCCAATGTAAGGGGATTAGTGTTTTAGCTGCAAGTATAAGGTATCTGGAGAGTGTTTTCTTGTATTTACTCAAAGATAATGAGTTGATGTTTAACAAGCAGGCTGCTACATCAAGAGTCATATTGGTCTCCGTAATGTGTTTAATCCATTTCCTTATTTCGTCCCAGTAGGCAAGTATTGCAGGGCAATCCCACCAAATGTGCAGAAAAGAACCCAAGTGTTTGTTACATCGCCAGCATAAATCTGAGGTTTCAGTGGACCATCTCCTGGCCTTAATTGGCGTGATATACCACTGGGAGAGGATTTTATAAGAGATCTCCTGGTACTTGGTGCTTAGTGAGCATTTGTATGATAGGATACATGCCTTCTCGCACTGTTGATCTGAGAGTTTGATTTTCAGGTCGAGTTCCCATTTTTCTTTATGCTTATTATTGTCTGAATGTTGGGAATGATTCAACAAAGAGTATGCTAGAGACGTGGTATTTGCTACAGGAGATCCCTCAGGGCACAGGGTCTCTAGATGTGTCATGGGGAGGCAGTAAGAAAGTTTGTGTTTACTGTTCAACAAGAAATCCTTCAATTGTAAGTAGAACCAGAAACCAGGAAATGATCCACCTCTCTCAGCCTGCAATGTTTCCAAAGGTTTGACCTTTGAGCCTATCAAACAATGAGAAACCTGGAAGTTCTGAGTCCTTTTCAGATGACAACCTGGATGAAAGTCAGGATTGTTTGTGATTGGCGTCAGTGGACTGGGTATTGAAGCCAGATTAGGTTTTTGAGCTATCTTGTGCCAAATGTGGATAGTGTTCGCAATTAAAGGATGGTTTATGTTCCTATTTGTTTTAAAATGAGAGGTCCATGGGTACAATGGGACATGGATTGGTGTAAGATCATGTTCCAATTGAACCCAGTCCTTGGTCTTACTATGACAATGCCAATCTATAAGTCTGGTGATGTGTGACGCTTGGTGATATTTCCTGAAATCTGGAAGACCCATACCACCCCTATTTTTTAGCCGTCGTTAGTAAGCTGAAATTTATTCACGGTTTTCTATCTGCCCACAAGAATCTCCTCTGGGCCCTAAAAAGGGTGACAAAAAAGACTTCAGGGATTTTAATGGGGAGGGCATTAAAGAAATATAGTAGTCTAGGCAGGACTGTCATTTTAAGGATTGCGGATCTGCCGAACCATGAAAATTATTTTGGTGACCATTTTTGAAGATCTCTGAGTATTGTGGTCAGTAGGGGTTTATAGTTGGCCTTGTAGAGTGAGTCAATGTCACTATTTAGTTTTATACCCAAATATTTGAGTGTGTTTTTCTCCCACTTGAAGGAGTGGTTATCCATAATCAGTTTCAGTTGGTCTGGGGGAAGGCCGAGATTGTGGGCTTCAGATTTTGATTGGTTTACTTTGAAGTTGGATATGAATCCAAAGGTTTCAAAGATAGATTCTTTTTAGATTGGGGATTGACGTGTGGGGGCACGTTAGAAAGAACAGAAGGTCATCTGCATAAGCCACAGTTTTGTATTCTCTTTTCCCTACCGTAAGACCCTTAATATGTCTAGATAGGTTGATTGTTCTGATTAAGGGTTCTAATGAAATGATAAAGAGAAGTGGGGAAAGAGGGCAGCCCTGACGTGTGCCATTATAGATTTGTATAGGGTCTGAAAAAGTGTTATTAATTTTTATCTTGGCTTGTGGGTTTCGATAGAGTGCTGAGATCCATGATAACATATTTGCATTCAGGCCAATATGAGCACAGGTCGACATCATGTAATCCCAGGAGACCCTGTCAAAAGCCTTTTCAGCGTCCATGGAGAGCAATAAACCTTTTGTCTTGGAACTTTGGGCATAGTGTATTAAGTTTAGGGCTTAGCTATGTTGTCAGGAGCTTCCCTACCTGGCATAAACCCTACCTGTTCCGGTCCTATAACCTGAGCTAGAAGGGGTTTTATTCTATTAGCTAATATTTTGGCTAAGAGCTTCAGGTCGGTATTCAGGAGTGATATGGGCCTAAAATTTGCACAGTCCGAATGATCTTGATCTGGCTTGGGGACAACCGCTATGTGAGTCATTAGTAATGAGGTGGAGTTATGTGTATTCTTCACTAGGAAGTTAAAAGCTGATAATAGGGGTTTGACTAGCAAATGCGAGTAAGTTTTAAAATATTGAGAGGTGAAGCCATCCGGGCCTGGACTCTTCCCTGTTTTCTTGTTCAAATATTTTATTTTAACATAATCATAGTGTACATAAAACAACAATCTTAGTGAAAGATGTACAGTTTAACATACGATATATCTGAAGAGAGATAAGCGTAAAGCTATTCAGCCCAACCGGGATAACGGCCATTAAAGCGAAACAGAACTAAAATTAGGAAGGGCCTATTGTTACATCATCTATTGGCTTGGGATTACTAGTGATGGGGCAGGGAGAGAGAGGAAATAATAATAAAAAAAAAAAAATCCCATCAGATAATGAATATGTAAATTAAAAAAGATAAGAAATAGATAGTCCAGTCCAGAAATAGTAATAAACAAAGCTTGTCGTCGGCAAGACCAGGGTATACAATCTACAGATAGATCCGGGTAATAATTCCCATCTTTGTTATAGAGATTGTGAGTATAACAGTTCAATTGGGAAGGAGAAAGAAAAGAAGGTCAAATAAAGGGCAAGAGCGGTGGGAAGAGGGAGAGAGAGAGAGTATAGGAGAGGTATGGGAGGGGGGAGGGGTGTCGGCAGGGGGGCACGGGTCCCCGATGGGCACCAAAGCAAACATGGATAAACCGTGACGTATCATAACCCAAGCAGGTCCGCGTCAAAATCTGAGGGGAGGAAGTTCTCCACCCAGGGCGACCAGACTTTGCAGTGTTGGGGAAGACGGTCCAGGATGGTGGCCTCAATCTTACTGTGTATCATTGCCTGGGTTACTCTATTCTTCACTTCAGCAATGTGCAGAAGTGGGGTTTTCCAGGCCCTAGCTATTGTCTGTTTGGCTGCTGTGGTTAATTGAAAGAGGATGCGTCATTGGGCCCTAGTGTAGTCACCCTGAATGTGGTTTAACAGAGCCAGGGAGGGGTCAGGAGTCAAGGTGTCATGAAGTAGGGTGGAAGCCATATGAAATATAGTTGCCCAAAATTGTTGCACATTGGGACAAGACCACCAGATGTGGACATGAGTGCCTCTTTCCCCACAGCCTCTGAAACATTCAGGTGGATATGACGGGAGAAATTTTGAGATTCTAGCGGGGACGAGATACCACCGCATGAGGACCTTATAGTTTGCCTCTAAGACTACTACATTCTGCGTAGAGGACTTCGTGTTGGCCCATATGTTTGTCCAGTCATCCGCATCTAGTTCCAGTTGTAGGTCCTTGGACCACTGCACAGCATAGGGGGTAGGTCAGCCGAAGCAGAAGTTAAATGGGTATAGATACGCGAGATGATACCAGGGGCATGCGGGTCCGACTTACAGATATCTTCAAAAAGAGATATATACTATCTAGAGAGGAGCTGGTGGCTATTGTTGTCCTGACAAAATGGGCTATTTGGAGGTAACGAAAACATTCTCTAGGAGGTAGGTTATCTTGGGATTGGAGCATTGGGAATGTTTTAATAGCGGTTTTAGTGAGAAGGTCACAAACTCGGGTTAGTCCTGCCTGCCGCCAAAGCCGGAAAGAACCAGGTTCAGTGAAGGCCGGATAGAAAAGTGGGTGACCTATAAAGGAAAGTAATGGGGCATGGGGAGAGATCAGATTGAAGCGACCACGTAGGCCGTCCCAGATCCCAAGTGAGTTGCGGGTGACCGGGTTGGATATGGGGCCTCTAGTGGAAGCGGGCAGCCACAGTAAATTGTATATTGTCAAGGGGGAAATGTCTATTGCTTCCAAACTAACCCACAGCGGGATTTCATGTGATGCGTGGTACAGAGTTATTTGAGCCAGCCGAGCAGCGTGGTAATAGCGGGCAAAGTTAGGGAGTCCGAGGCCTCCGCTAAGTTTATGACGGAGGAGGATAGACCTGGACACTCTAGGTTTAGTAGAGCCCCAAATACATTTAAATACACGAGTCTGAATGATTCTGTGAAAGTAAGAGGGGATTGCTATCGGAAGGACTCTATAAAGGTATAACAGTTTAGGAAGTAAAGACATTTTAACAGCCGCAACCCGCCCAAGCCAAGAAATGCACAGTGGTTTCCAGGTGTCTAACATGGAGGATAGGTGGGAAAGCATCGGAAGATAGTTAGCCTGATACAGAGAAGCTGGATCGCTGGTTAGTTTTATTCCTAGGTATGGAAGAGGAGTCGTAGACCAATGGAAAGGGAAGTAATCTTGTAGGTGGATAAATTCCTGGTGTGGGAGAGACACATTGAGGGCCCTGGACTTGGATTGGTTAACCTCTAGGCCAGATATTTTCACAAACTCTTCCAAGATCCGAATAAGATTCGGAAGAGTTGTACGGGGGGAGGTTACAAATAGGAGCGCATCATCAGCGAACAAGCAGATTTTGTGAGAGGTGGACGCAATTTCTAGTCCTTTAATGTTCAGATTAGCTCTGATCAAGGCAGCTAGGGGTTCTATTACTAAGGCAAAAATTAGGGGGGAGAGGGGACACCCATGTCTGGTCCCTCTTCGTATGTCAAAGGTATCAGACCTGAATCCTGAGTATTTGACATAAGCTTGAGGGTGGTTATAAAGGGAACTGATCCATTGTAGGAAATGGGGGCCAAAACCCCAACGGGAAAGTACAAAGTTCAGGTAGGGCCATGAGACCGTATCGAATGCTTTCCTGATATCAAGAGATAGTAGGTGCATAGGAATATTACGTTTCCTGGCCAAATGTTGAAGCAGAACAATTCGGCGGACATTATCACTAGCCTGTCGACGCGGCATAAAACCCACTTGGTCTTTATGGATCAGTCCCCCTATAATAGGATTAAGGCGCAACGCCATAATTTTGGCCAAAAGCTTGATGTCGAGATTGAGTAGGGAAATGGGTCTGAAATTGGACCAGAGGGAGTTGTCTGTATTGGGTTTGGGAATCATGGCTATAATGGCTGTCAACGTGTCTCGACCAAAGGAGTGTTGTTGGAGTAGTGCATTAAAGGAGTTGGAGAGAAGAGGGGCTAAGGTGGTAGCAAATTTTTTAAAATAGGTACCGGAGAGTCCATCAGGGCCTGGTCGCTTATGGGATTTGAGAGTTTTGATAGCCAGGAGGACCTCTTCGGTTGTCACAGGTTTTTCCAGAGACTCACGGCCAGACTCTGATAACGTGGGTAGAGGAATGTCCCTGAAAAGTGCTTCAGCCTGGGAGGGAGAGAAAGGGGATTTTGCTTCATATAAATCTTTGAGGCGCTTACGAAATTCAGATAAGACTTTAACAGGATTACTAGTATAGGTATTTTTGTCTATTCGCAATCTGATGGGTGCATTATTCCTTTCCGGATGCCGAAGGCGCATGGCTAAAAGCGTATCTGGCTTGTTGGCCTTAGTGTAGATGGTGTGATTTGACCTGCGGATGGCCTTATCAGCCGATTCAGCCAACAGTAGGTCCAACTCAGTTTTAACCCTTTCCAGAGCAGTTCTGTGTGAGTCAGTAGGAGAAGATTGAAACTGGAGAAAATGGTGGTGAAAGTCCCGCTCCAAGTTTGCAATTGGATTTTCTTGTCGCGTTTCAGGTGAGTAGATACCGAGATACATGTACCCCTAATGACCGGTTTATGTGCCTCCCAAAGGAGGACAGGAGAGATACCCGGGGTTGAGTTGTGTTGTAAGTAGTCCTTAAGAGCAACCTGGATGTCAAGACAATAGGATTGGTCAGCGAGGTGAGCTTCATTAATGCACCATGTACGGTCTTTGGAATGAGGGATTAAGGAGGAGATTGTGGTAAGTACTGCACAGTGGTCTGACCAAGTAATGGGTTGGATATTAGAGTTGAGTAATATTGGGGAGGATGCAACTGAAACAAAAATATGGTCGATTCTGGAAAAGGATCTGTGGGGATAGGAGTAGAAAGTATAATTTCTTTTAGTCGGGTTGCACTCGCGCCAAGTGTCGAGCAGCGAGCCTTGTTGGATCAATTTCCTAAAACGTATGGAGGGGGAGTATTGCTCAGGAGCATATGGGGATTTATCCAGATGCGGTTGCATCACAAGATTAGAGTCGCCACATAAGATAAGTGTGCCTTTACAGTGAGTGCGTAAAACTTGGAGCAAGTGCGAAAAAAATGGGTTTGGATTATTGTTCGGGGCGTAGTATGAAACTAGGGTGGTTTCAACATCCTGCAATAGACCAATAAGTATAATATAGCGACCTTCTGGGTCTTTAATTTCGGAAGATACTATAAAAGGGAGGGAGCGGTGTAGAGCTATCAAAACGCCTCCCTGCTTTGTGGAGGCGGAGGCAGTAAACACTTGTGGGTAATGAGGGCTGAAGAATTTGGGGGTTGAAGGGTCGAAAAATGTGTTTCCTGAAGAGCTACTATACCTGCCTTCAGGGATGTAAAAGATTGGAAGGCTTTAACCCTCTTATTGGGAGAGTTAAGACCCTTAACATTCAATGAGAGTATGGTCAGGGGGGCCATCTGAGGTCATGGGGAGTTTTTATAGAAGGCGCCATCAGGGTCATGTCCCCCAGCCGACTGGAGAGGAAGGAGAGGAGAGAGGGGAGAAGATAAAGGGAAAGAAGAGAAGATGAAAGAGGAAAAACATTGTAGGGCAAACCAATGGTCATGGAAAGGGAGAAGAGTAAAACTCTGTCGCCCGACCAAATAGTGCACTGACTCACCAGCCAGCCAGCCAGCTCGAGAGTGGGTGCACCGTAGAGGGGGGAGCAGTGACAGCTCCCCGCTGCAAACGGGATATAATAGAGCTAACTAAGAATGTACATCATTAAAGAGTATAACCGTCTAAAGGCTCGTAGGCCAAGACCCAAAAAGGGAACATCTTACAGAAAGCCTAGCGCTTATCAACATATCGACAGGATATAGTTTAAGGTAAATACCTGGGTAGGGGGAGGTATAGACAGGTATAACTGGTAACTTGGAATGGCAGGGCAGGGAGGAAAACCATGGGAGGGGGGCAGGCGAGGGTAAGGGGGTGGGTGGGGAGGGGGGTACGTGGGGAGGTGAAGGGATGGGGAGGGATGCGGGGATGAGGAAATAAGTAGGCAGGGATTACAAAAAAAATCCTGGATTAGATCTTGGTCCATGACGGGAAAATCCCCCCATGGGGCAAGATAACAAAGTTTCGAAGTTCAATAGTAACATTACTAAGAACAACAGGGCGGAAGGCAGTCCAACATTCAAAAACTTGTGCAAAAAAAAGGATTAAAATGTCAAACTGAGTGTACAAACAGTATCACGAGGTAGAAACAAACAAAGAAAACTAAACTGAACCTGTGCAACCCCAGATAGGTATTGAGGTGCTGTGTGTGTCTCCCCCATCATGTGGGGTGACCCAGCCTCAGGCAGACCCCTTTCTTGATTGAAGAGTCAGCTGTAAAAGGAGTGGACAGTCTCTGGAACTCCAAACAAGGTCTGCTGTAGGCACAGAGGGGAGAAAAAAAACAAAACAGAGCAGAGCAAGTTATGCAGACATTTTCAGCGCGGCACAAACAGCTGCTGGCTAGTGGAGCCACCCCGAGATGAACGGAATGGGGTCCCCTTCCGAATGGATGATGGGCCCGGCTGGGAATTTCTTGGGGTGGTAGCGTACGGGTGAGCAGTGGTACGTGCTGGGGTGCGAGGCAACATAGTCTCTGATGACTGAACCGGAGTGGTCAGTTGAAGGGTTTCCAGGAGGCGCTGAAGTGAATCAGGCGATGTGCAGGAGTGTTGGTGACCTTGATAGGAGAACTGCAATGCAAAAGGGAAGCGCCAGGTGTATTTCAGTTGATGCTGTATGAGGATTTGTAACTGTGGCTTCATTGCGCGGCGCTTGGCTATTGTGAGGGGAGCCAGGTCCGAAAACAGTTGGTACGTGTGGCCCTGGAACAGGAGGGTGTCTTTGTTTTGCGAGCAGCAGCAAGCAGTTGCTCCTTTGTGCGGAAGAAGTGCAGCTTAATGATGATATCTCGTGGGGGGGCGTCCTGTTGACGACGGGTGAGAGCCCTATGGATTCGATCGAATTCTAAACGCTCGATCGGTATGGAGGGCGCTAGTTCTTGGAACAGGGCAGTGGAGAAGGATTGCAGGTCATCCACGCTTTCTGGTATACCGCGTAGACGCAGGTTGGATCTGTGGGAGCGGTTCTCTGCATCCTCTAAACGTGAGAGGAGAGTGGCATTCTCATCACGGAGGGCTGCCTGCTCTTGGGCCTGCTCCTGTAGTGTGAGCTCTATATCATCCACTCTAGTCTCCAGGTCCGCGGTGCGTTGGCCTAGCTCCCTAATCTCTCGGGACAGCCTATTTGTTATTTGGTCCGAGGTAGTTTTAAGGGCCTTCTGCAGCATCACCTCCATATATTTAAGAAAGTCAGTCTGGGACATACCTGAGGGTGGCAGGGCAGGGGATCCGCCGATGTGAAATTCAGTTTCTTCATCCCCCTCACTGTCAGCATGTCCCGATCCGTCCGGAGAGGCAGCCTGCAGCTTGGCTAAGGCCTTCGCCGCCATTTTAGAGGAGGCGCGGGCCAGAGCGTCTTTGATCGGTTTAGGCTTGTTCTTGCCGCGGTGACCGGTCAGGACCATCCCGAGTAAGGCTATAGTGTGCCGAGAGGTGAGCGCTGAAGTAGCGGGGTTGCAGGGAGGTTCAGATGCGCTTCAAAGTCCCGATAGTGCAGCGGGGAGTGCGGAGCTCTAGTGAAACACGTCCTCCATGTCGAGCCTCGCGCATGCGCCCCCGACTCTTCCCTGTTTTGAGATCTTTAATAGCTTCTAAAATTTTGTCTATAGTTATGGGCGTCTCCAGTTTGTCTACATCTTCTTTTTTGAGGGCGGGTATTTTGCTGTCGTTTAGGAAGTTTTGAATTATGTATTTTTTCGGTAGGGATAAGTGGGCAGGTTTATGTTGTTCAGGGAGATTGTATAGTTTAGAGTAAAATTCATGAAATAGTTCAGCTATGTCTTCGGGTTTATGTCTGGTAATGCCGTTTTTGTCTCTGATTGTTTGTGGCCCGACATTGTTGCATCTTTAAGGGCTTTTGCCAATTGTTTCCCACTTTTGTCTCCCCACTCGTAATATATACTTTTTTTGAAGAAAAGAGCTTTTTTGATTTTAAAGTCCAGAAGTAATTTCAGTTCATTGTGTCAGTTCATCTTCTAATTTGGTCGAGAGGGATTGTTTGTGTTGCGATTCGAGTTTAGCAATTTGTTGGGAGAGTCTGTCAATTTCCTTTTCTTTTTCTTTCTTTTTTCTAGAGCCCCACTTTATGAGTTCCCCACGTATGACACTTTTGTGGGCTTCCCAGTTGTTCAAGGGGTTAGTGTCTGTTTCTGCATTGTTCCTAAAGTAGGTATTTATCGTGTCACTAAGGTCATCTTTGATTTTTTGGTCGGTCAACAGTGCAGCGTTAAGTCTCCAATTAAACAATGATTGTTTGGGCGGGATGGATCTTAGTGATATTGCTGTGGGGGAGTGGTCAGAGAGCGTGATAATACCTATCTCTGCCTTTTTCAGGTTGTGAAGGTCTCTTTGTGAGATGAAAATCAGGTCGATCCACGAGTACCTTTTATGTGGCGGGGAAAAAAAAGTGTAGTCTCTGTCTGTTGGATGTGCGAACCTCCATGTATCTACAAGTGACAAGGAGCTTAGTAAAGTTTTCATTGTTTTGAGGACCCTATATGTAACTGAAGAGTGACCTGTTGATGTATCTTTTAGTGGGGCAAGGGGAATATTAAAGTCGCCACCCAATATACAGGTCCTTCTCAAAAAATTAGCATATTGTGATAAAGTTCATTATTTTCTGTAATGTACTGATAAACATTAGACTTTCATATATTTTAGATTCATTACACACAACTGAAGTAGTTCAAGCCCTTTCTTGTTTTAATATTGATGATTTTGGCATACAGCTCATGACAACCCAAAATTCCTATCTCAAAAAATTAGCATATCATGAAAAGGTTCTCTAAACGAGCTATTAACCTAATCATCTGAATCAACTAATTAACTCTAAACACCTGCAAAAGATTCCTGAGGCTTTTAAAAACTCCCAGCCTGGTTCATTACTCAAAACCGCAATCATGGGTAAGACTGCCGACCTGACTGCTGTCCAGAAGGCCATCATTGACACCCTCAAGCAAGAGGGTAAGACACAGAAAGAAATTTCTGAACGAATAGGCTGTTCCCAGAGTGCTGTATCAAGGCACCTCAGTGGGAAGTCTGTGGGAAGGAAAAAGTGTGGCAGAAAACGCTGCACAACGAGAAGAGGTGACCGGACCCTGAAGAAGATTGTGGAGAAGGACCGATTCCAGACCTTGGAGGACCTGCGGAAGCAGTGGACTGAGTCTGGAGTAGAAACATCCAGAGCCACCGTGAACAGGCGTGTGCAGGAAATGGGCTACAGGTGCCGCATTCCCCAGGTCAAGCCACTTTTGAACCAGAAACAGCGGCAGAAGCGCCTGACCTGGGCTACAGAGAAGCAGCACTGGACTGTTGCTCAGTGGTCCAAAGTACTTTTTTCGGATGAAAGCAAATTTTGTATGTCATTCGGAAATCAAGGTGCCAGAGTCTGGAGGAAGACTGGGGAGAGGGAAATGCCAAAATCCCTGAAGTCCAGTGTCAAGTACCCACAGTCAGTGATGGTCTGGGGTGCCATGTCAGCTGCTGGTGTTGGTCCACTGTGTTTTATCAAGGGCAGGGTCAATGCAGCTAGCTATCAGGAGATTTTGGAGCACTTCATGCTTCCATCTGCTGAAAAGCCTTATGGAGATGAAGATTTCATTTTTCAGCACGACCTGGCACCTGCTCACAGTGCCAAAACCACTGGTAAATGGTTTACTGACCATGGTATTACTGTGCTCAATTGGCCTGCCAACTCTCCTGACCTGAACCCCATAGAGAATCTGTGGGATATTGGGAAGAGAAAGTTGAGAGACGCAAGACCCAACACTCTGGATGAGCTTAAGGCCGCTATCGAAGCATCCTGGGCCTCCATAACACCTCAGCAGTGCCACAGGCTGGTTGCCTCCATGCCACGCCGCATTGAAGCAGTCATTTCTGCAAAAGGATTCCCGACCAAGTATTGAGTGCATAACTGAACATAATTATTTGAAGGTTGACTTTTTTTGTATTAAAAACACTTTTCTTTTATTGGTCGGATGAAATATGCTAATTTTTTGAGATAGGAATTTTGGGTTGTCATGAGCTGTATGCCAAAATCATCAATATTAAAACAAGAAAAGGCTTGAACTACTTCAGTTGTGTGTAATGAATCTAAAATATATGAAAGTCTAATGTTTATCAGTACATTACAGAAAATAATGAACTTTATCACAATATGCTAATTTTTTGAGAAGGACCTGTAATGCAGCCATCAGCAAACCACTTTAAATCCTCAATTATTTTCCGGCAGAATGTTATATGTGCAGAATTCGGGAAATAAACGTTAGCAAATGTAATTGGGGAGCCTTCCCAAGTTCCTTTTAGGAAGATATAGCGACCTTTTGGATCTATGTGTTGTTGTTTTATGTCAAAAGGCGCATTCTTGTTGATTAGGATGGATACTCCCTTGGTTTTTGCAAAGGGATTGGTGGCATGAAACACTTGTGTGAAAATGTTATCTGTGAGCTTGGGAATGTGATCACTTTTAAAATGCGTTTCTTGTAGAAATACCATCTGTGGTCGGGTCTTTTTCAGTTCTTTTAATAGTTTGGACCTCTTTTCAGGTATGTTGAGGCCATTGACATTGTGTGATATCTGGGTCGGTGCCTTACCCAGGGATGCATACGCCATGGTAGATACTGCTGAGAAGTGTCTAGAGCAAAGTCTGATGAATCAATTGATAGGGTAGACTGTGTTTGATATCGAGTAGTTTTTGAGTTTAAGAGAAGATAGAGAAAGAGGGGTTACAGGAGAGGAGGGGTGAGGAGGAAAGTTTGGACTGGAGGTGGGGAGGAGTGTGTTCAGGGATTGGAAGGGGGATGAGGTTAATTGTAAGCTCGGAAACCACCTAGGAGGTGGGGAGCTAATCAGTGTCCTATAAAACAGGCACTATATTTTACTCTGGGGGGAGAGTGGGAGGTACGTCAGCGAGATACTGACAATGAGTCTTTGGATGACTCAGTTCAAAATCTGGTGTGTATTAGGTATGTAAACGGACTCGAGAGGGGCCGAGGGACCTGGGATAACAAAGTTTAAGAATAGTAGCTATTATCTAAGACCTAACATTATGTTCAGATTTGGGTGATTTACCACACTGTGTGACAGAATATGTAATATGCTCTATGAAACATAGTGAATTCGAAATAGCAGTATAAAAAACTTATAACATTATACCTTATGTAAGTCATTCCATGGGCTAAAACCCTCCCGCAAAATGAAAGAGGATAATACCCCATAGAAATAAAGCTAGAAAGTGGTCCAGGGGACCCTTAACCTTATTAGTAACCAGCCAACATATGAGAATTAAGATCTGGTAACGCTTTCTAGGGCTCGATTTGTACCCATGTTTCTGCAATTTTCCTTGTTTTGGGTTGAGAAACAGAGGTCTCAATATTGTGACCGGGGATTAGTAAACTCAGTATCACCAAACCGGTGAATCCTAGATCTCCTAATGACATTACGGCTATCATTGCTAATTATGCTTTGCTGGTTACCAATACCACTGCTCCCTCTAGTGCTCAGAAGTGGTAATGCGTCTTAATGAGAACTGCGACTGTGAGTTCCACGACTATTCATACAGGGTATATATATTTTTCCCATAGCTATAGTTCTTGTAGTGATCTCCTTATAACGTGCGAAGTAAGGATCTTGATAAACTCACTGTTCTGTCGATCTCGAGATGGTTCAACTGGATCTTACTTTAAACTTGGCTGTTCCTAAGCGAGCCATTCAGGAGGAAGTTCAAGGTGTAGATATGTAGCACGTTGAGGGGAATAAGGAAATAAAGATAGCATTGTTAGGTATACGTAGGCAACAGGTATAGGTGGGTAAGTTACCAAGTATTTTCTGGTTAGGAAGGCGGTATATAAACTTTCACATGTGTTGCATGTCGATGGGATTTCCTTCCTATGTAACTGAGAGAAAGAAGCTTACATAATCTTGTTTCCAGCTGTGATTGACATCACAGGGTGGTGAAATTTATAAAAGGTGAGTGGAATGGTACAATGTGACTTGAGAAGAACAATTGCCCATCAAACGGGGTCAGGAGGAGAGGGACCCAGTGCTGGCTGGTGTCCTGTATCTCTTGGGTTTTACAGCTTTTTAGATGAGGCCGGGGAATCAAAGTTACCTCTGTTGTTATTCCTGCGCTGTGATCCTTGTTGGAAGGGGGAACGGACCGTAGATTTGTTTGGAGTAAATTGCGGGTTGTTGATGGCCGGTGGGAGCTGGAATTCCTCATACCAGTCTGGAAGGTTTACCGGAGCTATCTGGAGATCCTCACAGAATTTTAGCAGATCTGCTGGCATTCTGAGCACATATTGTCTTCCCTGGGAGGAGGCCTGTAAAGCAAAGGGGAATTTCCATCTGTAATTTATCCCCTTGTCTTTTAAAACCTCCAGGAGTGGTCTCAGGGCTCTCCTATTTTTAAGCGTAATGGGGGATAGATCCTGGAACAGTTGTATCTCTGCGCCTTCATATGGGATTTGTTTCTTTGCTCTAGCTTTCTGCAATATGTCCTCTTTCAGGCCAAAAAGTGGCAAACAACAGATGATATCCCTGGGGGGGTTGCTATCGGGTGCTCTGGGTCGGAGCACTCTGTGTGTTCTATCAAAGTCTATGGGGGATTGCCCCGGTCTGTCTATTAGGCCATTGAAGATGACGGTCAGTGCAGGCCTAATATGGTCAGGGAGGACCAATTCAGGGACCCCCCTAACTCTTATATTGTTTCTCCTTCCTCTGTTATCCAAATCCTCGATTTGCCTATTCATGTCGATCATGTGTTGTGAGTGAGAAACTGCAATATCATCCAAATGAACAAGCGCCCTGTCTCTTCTCTTCCCTGCGCGCTCAGAAACCACCATTTGTTCAGACAGCTTCAGCAGTTCTGTCTTTATGTCTGTGATGGCTGTGGCAAAGGATCTCTTTATGTCCGCCGCTATATCAGTCATTATAGCGTATGTCAGGGGCATGTCTTTGTCGGCATTACCTGTGGCTGAATCCTCAGATGCAGGCAGCGAGAGTTCATCCTCTTCCATGTCCTCCTCCATAAGCAAACTGCACGGAG
Source organism: Rana muscosa (assembly GCA_029206835.1). Lineage (NCBI taxonomy): Eukaryota > Metazoa > Chordata > Amphibia > Anura > Ranidae > Rana > Rana muscosa. The sequence goes on from CM055121.1 coordinate 87,028,496, forward strand.
GCGCCATCTTGGAGCTCTTTCCCCCACCACTGTACTTGAATTTGCTGAGGATAGTCGGTGAGGCCTTCCTTTTCGGGGTCCCCCACGAGCGTAGTATGCGGCTGTGGTTCCCCCTCCGTAGCTTTGTGGACATATTCAACTACAATGAGGTCTTTATCAGGTCCCAGGTCTCCTCGGTGTCCGGAGCTCTAACAAACTGCAGCAATTCACGCTGCGCGCCAAGCCATGCCCCCCGAGTCAGTTTATTTTTTACCACCCCCTGTCCCATTGCAGAGATTTCCCTTCACTTCCTGCCCCATAGCCATACAGGAAATCAGAGGAAATCTATGCAAATTAAGGGAATCCATTGTCCCGCCCCCCAGGCCCTCAGAACTAGTGTCCCCTCTCGAAAATTTCAGTGCGGGTCTTAAACAGAAAGGGGTGTGGTTTTGACAGGAAGGGTTGGGTCATATTTAAATTAGGGGGTCCACAAGTTTAGTCAGGCCTAGGGCAGCACAAAACCTAAATACACTACTGGGAAGAAGTAGTGCCCCATTTTTGGTGTCAGTGACGGGAATAATGCCCCAATGTTGGTGTCAGTGGTAGAAATAATGCCTCAAGGGCTGGATAAAGGCAAGCAAGTGGCCACATCCAGCCCCAGGGCCACAGTTTGGAAACCACTGCTGTACACAAACTAAAGTTTACTGTCCTTCAGACTTTAGAGGGACCAGACTGTGGACAGAAGGGGGAGAAAAAAAAATTACAAAGCGCCTGTGGTCGGTAGGAGGAGGAATTGTGCCCCATAAAGTATATTAGTGATAGGAATAATGCCTTATCATTGGTGTCAGTAGGAGGAATACTGCCCCATCATTGGTGTAGGTGGAAGGAATGTTGCCCCATCATTGATGTCAGTGGGAAGAATTCCCAAGGACCGGACAAAGGCATGCAAAGGGCCACAGTTTGGAGACCACTGATCTGGACAGTAAGCAAGCACCCAAATAGTGCACTGCAGTGCTTTTTTCATATCTGCTGCCAACAACATGATTGCATTCTGAAGCCCCTTCATATAGCATATCAGCCATGGTAAAAGTATCAGCTAATTAGGCACCACATGAATGAGGAAACACATCACTGTGCACCAAAAAGGCACAGAACCACTATGAGACAAGTCAGCAGCAAAAGGCACATCCTCCTCATTTCTCAAGGGCACATAGCAACCACTTTCTTTTGAGCCTGTTAATGTCTTATTATCCTTCTCCTCATTCATTAAAGGTGCATAACAGATATATTTTTTACATGTCAGCCAGTTTTTATGAACTCCTAGGATGCATAGCAGCCATATTACATGCCTATTACAATAGGCCTTTTACATGCCACCATTACTTGGCATAGAATGCCATCCCTGTCCTCCATCAGCTTATGGATTGCCATAAAAAAGTACACTAAGCATCCAGGTGGGGCAAAAAAGAAACTGGGGTTGGATTGGAGAAATGTGTCATATCTGCAATCTGACAGTATGAAATAATAAAAAGGTTGAGTTTGCACCTTAAAGTGTTTCTTACCCTAAAAAAAAGGATCCTGTTCCCTTAAAGCATGAATAACAGCACAGTATTTGTGCTGCGTAATTTGGCCCCCTGTATCATATAAAAAACCTGTCTGATCCTGCCAGTTTCGGTCCTTCCCTCTGTAAAGTGACCAGGGATTACTCATGACGGCTGGACCCTGACACCATGATCAATTTACGTGCCTCCATCATCCGCAGCTCTCCTGTCTCTCCTCTGTCCTCCTCTCCCCCCCTCCCCTCCCTGCCTGTCAGCTCTGTATGTGAGCCACCCCTCCCCTTGTAGCACCATTCCAAGCAGTTCAAACATTACTGCTCACAATCACTGCCAGCTCCACTGCTAGTATAACCTGTAGTATACACTGCATGCCATTTTTTTAACCACTTCACGCCTGCCGTACGACTATATACGGCCACAAGGTGGCTCTACAATGCCGGGAGGCCGTCTTTATATGGCCACGGCTCCTCCGACCACTGGGGGGCGCGCATTCCCGGCGCGTCACTGATATGCCGATGCGCGTGCCTGGTGGCCGCGATGTCCGCCAGGTACCCGCGATCGCCCGTTACACAGACAAGGACGTGGATCTCTGTGTGTAAACACAGAGATCCACATCCTGTCAGGGAGAGGAGACCGATGCTGTGTCCCTTGTACATAGGGACACAGATCAGTCCTCTCCCCCAGTCAGTCCCCTCCCCCCACAGTAAGAATCACTCCCAGGGCACACATTTAACCCCTTCCTCGCCCCCTAGTGTTAACCCCTTCCCTGCCAGTCACATTTATACAGTAATCAGTGCATATTTATAGCACTGTTCGCTGTATAAATGTGAATGGTCCCAAAAATGTGTCAAAAGTGTCCGATGTGTCCACCATAATATTGCAGTCCTGACAAAAATCGCAGATAACCGCCATTACTAGAAAAAAAAAAAAAAAAGAAAGTCAGGATTCTATCCCCTATTTTGTGGCAGCTATAACTTTTGCGCAACCCAATCACTATACGCTTATTGCGATTTTTTTTACCAAAAATATGTAGAAGAATACGTATCGGCCTAAACTGAGAAAAAAAATTGTTTAAAAAAAAAAATTGTGATATTTATTATAGCAAAAATCTAAAAATATTTTCAAAATTGTCGCTCTTTTTTTGTTTATAGCGCAAAAAATAAAAACCGCAGAGGTGATCAAATACCACCAAAAGAAATCTCTATTTGGGAAAAAAAGGACGTCAATTTTGTTTGGGAGCCACGTCGCACGACCGCGCAATTGTCATTCAAAGCGTGACAGTGCCGAAAGCTGAAATTTCTCCTGGGCAGGAAAGGGGTATATGTGCCCAGTAAGCAAGTGGTTAAATTCATCTTCTAAATACCTTATTTAGTCTACCCGATCAGTGGTCACATGACTGCCTGACGCTCTCTCTCCCTCTGATGTACTGTATACACTACAGAGGAAGGTCATGTGACCGCCTGGCAGATGTCAGAGTGAGATCTTGGCCCCTCCCTACATAGTGTATGCATTGGATGGAGAGAGCTCTGATTATTAGAGAAGCCTCATCTGTGCCAATCAGTGCCCATCAGTGCAGCTTATCAATGCCCATCACTGCTGCCTATAAGTGCCCATTAGTGTCACCTATCAGTGCCTCCTACCAGTGTACATCAGTGCAACCTCATGGGTGCCTATCAGTGCCGCCTCATCTGTGCCCATCAGTGCAGCCTCATCAGTACCCATCAGTGCAGCCTCATCAGTGCCCACCAGTGCAGGTCCATCAGCGCATATCAGTGAAGAAAAAAAAATACTTTTTTGCAAACTTTTATAACAGAAATTAACCACTTAACGACCGCCCACCGCCGATTTACGTCGGCAGAATGGCACCGACAGGCAGAATCACGTAGATCTACGTGATCGCCTTTGTGCAGTTGGGGGGTCCATCTGGACCCCCCTCCACTGCAGTGAGCGGCCGTTAAGTGTTCGGGAGCGATCAGGCATGAGGGGGCGGCCGCTCGATTCCGCCCCCCCCCTCGCGATCGCTCCCGGCCAATGAAAATGCTTCCTCCGCCATGTGATGTAAACACAGGCAGGAGGAAGTGATGTCATCTCCCTCGCCGCGGTCTTTTCGTTTCCGGCGCCGAGCAGAGAAGAAGCAGGTTAGTGCACCAACAGTCCACTGACACGTAGGTACACATAGGCACACAAATCACCCCCCAGTCACCCCCAGATCACCCCCCAGGTCACCCCAAAGCCCCCAATCACAGTGTCACTGATTGCAGTGATCATTTATTTTACTGATCACTGCATTTAGTGTCATCTGTGATTGTAAAAAGTTGCAGGGCAGTTAGGATTAGGCCCCTTTAGGTCCAGGGTAGCCCCCTAACCCCCCTAATAAAGGTTTAACCCCTTGATCACCCCCCAGGTAACCCTTTCACCCCCTAACTTCAGCGTCACTAAGCGGTTGTTTTTCCGATCGCTGTATTCGTGTCGCCGGTGTTTTAGATAGGCAGTTATTTTTTTTTAGGTTCGCCGCAGGTTTTTATTAGTGTCAGGTACCCCCATATATTATTTTAACCCCCTGATTGCCCCTAGAGTTAACCCTTTCACCAGTGATCGCCGTATAAGCGTCACTGGTGTCACTGGTTAGCCAGTAAGTTATTTAGTTATTTAGGTTACCCGTCAGGTTTTTATATAGTGTCAGGTACCCCCATATTTAACCTAATAAAGGTTTTAACCCCCTGATTGCCCCTAGTTAACCCTTTCACCAGTGATCACCATATAAAGGTTACGGGTGACGCTGGTTGATTAGTTTGCTTTTTATAGCATCAGGGCACCCGCCGTATATAACCCAATAAAGGTTTAACCCCCCTGATCACCCGGCGGGTGAGATCAATTAGGTTTTAGCGCCAGAGAGGGTCTGCGTCGCCCCAGGCAGTGTTAGGTTAGTGACAGTAACGCTAACACCCACGCGCAAAGCATACACCCCCCTTAGTGGTATAGTATCTGATCAGATCTGATCAGATCTATACTAGCACCCCCAGCGGTTTAGGGTTCCCAAAAATGCAGTGTTAGCGGGATCAGCCCAGATACCTGCTAGCGCCTGCGTTTAGCCCCTCCGCCCAGCCCAGCCCAGCCCAGCCCACCCAAGTGCAGTATCGATCGATCACTGTCACTTACCAAACACAACACACATAACTGCAGCGTTTGCAGTGCTTGGTTTTTGGGGCCCTGTACGCGGCTAGGCTCCCAAAAAGTCCCACACATGTGGTATCCCCGTACTCAGGAAAAGCAGCAGAATGTATTTTGGGGTGCAATTCCACATATAACCATGGCATGTGTGAGCAATATATCATTTAGTGACAACTTTTTGTACATTTTTTTTTTCTTTTTGTCATTATTCAATCATTTGGGACAAAAAAAAAATATTCAATGGGGTCAACATGCCTCTCAGCAAATAGCTTGGGGTGTCTACTTTCCAAAATGGGGTCATTTGGGGGGGGTTTTGTGCCATCTTGGCATTTTATGGCCTTCAAAACTGTGATAGGTAGTGAGGAGTGAAATCAAAAATTTATGCCCTTAGAAACCTTGAAGGCGGTGCTTGGTTTTTGGGGTCCCGTACGCGGCTAGGCTCCCAAAAAGTCCCACACATGTGGTATCCCCGTACTCAGGAGAAGCAGCAGAATGTATTTTGGGGTGTAATTTCACATATGCCCATGGCATGTGTGAGCAATATATCATTTAGTGACAACTTTGTGCAAAAAAAAAAAAAGTTTGTCATATTCCCGCAACTTGTGGCAAAATATAAAATATTCCATGGACTGAACATGCCTCTCAGTAAATAGCTTGGGGTGTCTACTTTCCAAAATGGGGTCATTTGGGGGGGTTTTGTGCTATTTTGGCATTTTATGGCCTTCGAAACTGTGATAGGTAGTGAGGAGTGAAATCAAAAATTTGCGCCCTTAGAAATCCTGAAGGCGGTGCTTGGTTTCCGGGGTCCCGTACGTGGCTAGGCTCCTAAAAAGTCCCACACATGTGGTATCCCCGTACTCAGGAGAAGCAGCAGAATGTATTTTGGGGTGCAATTCCACATATAACCATGGCATGTGTGAGCAATATATCATTTAGTGACAACTTTTTGTAATTTTTATTTTTTTTTTGTCATTATTCAATCACTTGGGACAAAAAAAAAATATTCAATGGGCTCAACATGCCTCTCAGCAATTTCCTTGGGGTGTCTACTTTCCAAAATGGGGTCATTTGGGGGGGTTTGTACTGCCCTGCCATTTTAGCACCTCAAGAAATGAGATAGGCAGTTATAAATTTAAAGCTGTGTAAATTTCAGAAAATGTACCCTAGTTTGTAAACGCTATAACTTTTGTGCAAACCAATAAATATACGCTTATTGACATTTTTTTTACTAAAGACATGTGGCTGAATACATTTTGGCCTAAATGTATGACTAAAATTGAGTTTATTCGATTTTTCTTATAACAAAAAGTAGAAAATATCATTTTTTTCAAAATTTTCAGTCTTTTTCTGTTTATATCGCAAAAAATAAAAATCGCAGAGGCAATCAAATACCATTAAAAGAAAGCTCTATTTGTGGGAAGAAAAGGACGCAAATTTCATTTGGGTACAACATTGCATGTCCGCACAATTTACAGTTAAAGCAGCGCAGTGCCGAATCCCAAAAACAGGCCTGGTCCTAATGGCCCGAAATGGTCCGGGGCTTAAGTGGTTAAGAAAAGAAAATCTGTTTGTTTAGTGATTAAATACCACCAAAAGAAAGCTCCATCTGTCTCAAAAAAATGATAACAAATTTTACTTGGAAACAATTTGCATGACTGTGCAATTGTTATTCAAAATGCGACAGCACTGAAAGCTAAAAATTGGCCTAGGCAGGAAAGGGCTGAAAGTGCCCGGTATTGAAGCTGTTAAAGGATTTCTGTTTTTCAAATAAAGGAAATATATTATTGTCACAAATGTATTGTTTGCTATGTTGACATGTCATGTCAAGCTTTGAAGGTTTGTTATTGATTACTTGTCTCCTGGATAAATTCCAGGAAAGGTGCCATCTCAGGACAAAGGTCCAGAACTAATAATGAAGTCATTCAATCATATCCATTTCTATAATTGTTTGTCCCTTCTAATATGAATGTGCCTTGCGAATTCCTTTGAGCACATGAAATTAATTGACAGATGTGATCTTACTGGAATACTTTTAAATGAATGAATTTGCTTAAGAGCATTTTTTACTTTTAAACAGATTTTCATGAAACCCATTCCATTTTATTCAAAAGTATATTTTCACTGAGAATTGCTTTACAAGTAGAGATTAAAAATCTTGATTTTTGAGATGTCCAGACATCATTCACAATGAAAAAAAAATATGTTCAACTGCTGCATTGCTTCCCAGTAAACAGAGAATTACTTAAGAAATGTTATACAATTTTACATGTGGTATTTCAGATTTTTTTAGTACGTAAATGCTTCATTCAATTTTACAGCAACTGACAGAGAATTTGTGTCAATGCTCCACCTACTTTGTTACAGATTTATTTTTTTATGTCTTTAACCACTTCATCCCAGGAAGGATTTACCCCCTTTATGACCAGGCTTTTTTTGCGATACGGCACTGTGTTGCTTTAGCTGATAATTACTCGGTCATACGACATTGTACACAAAGAAAAAATGGTTGTCCTTTTTTTTACCACAAATAGAGCTTTCTTTTGGTGGTATTTGATCACCTCTGCAGTTTTTATTTTTTGCGCTATAAACAAAAATAAACAGTCACTTTTGTAAAAAAAAATATATATTTTTTGACTTTTTGCTATAATAAATATCCCCCAAATTTTTTAAAATGCAAATTTCTTCCTCAATTTAGGCCAATATGTATTTTTCTACATATTTTTGGTAAAAAAAAGGACAGTAAGCATATATTGATTGGTTTGCGCAAAAGTTATAGCGTCTACAAAATAGGGGATATATTTATGGCATTTTTATTATTCTTTTTTTTTTACTAGTAATGGCGGTGATCAGCGATTATTTGCAGGACTGCGACATTGCGGCAGACAGATCGGACACTTTTTTGGGACCAGTGACATGTATACAGCGATCAGTGCTAAAAATAGCCACTAATTACTGTATAAATGACACTGGCAGGGAAGGGGTTAACACTAGGGGGCGATCAAGGGGTTAAGTGTTCCCTTAGGGAGGTGTTTCTAACTGTGGGGTGAGTGTACTGACTGGTAGTAGAGAGAGATCGCTGTTCCTGATCACTAGGCACAGCAGATCTCTCTCTACTTCCCTGTCAGAATGGAGATCTATTTGTTTACATTGACAGATCCCTGTTCTGGCTCTCTGTGGAGCGATCGCGGGTGGCCGGAGGATATCGTGGCCGCCGGCCACGCGCATTGGCTCCGGCGTTGCGCCGGGGGCGCGTGCCTGCTATTCCTCTTAAAGCAACCGATGTACACCTACGGTGAATCGTGCAGCCGTGCTAACCTGCCGCAGTGTAATGACGGCGGCTGTTCTGCAAGCGGTTAAACGTGGCCTCTTCCTCAACAGAAAAAAGCAGGGCATTTGTTTTTTTGTCGATGATCAGATCCTTTCTCAATGTCTGTTCTGCTAAGAGACTTTCTAGAGTAAATGGTCTTATTCACATAGGTGTACTAATGAGAACATCCATGCAAAGGACCATCTTGCACAGGTGTACCATGCAGCCATGTGCAGGGAGCCTGTTCAGATGAATGACAGGTGGGCAGCTGCACTGAACAGCTGGGTCTCCAAATGCATCTCCTATTCTACATCCATACAGGACTGAAGCCCTTTACATAGATGTACGGAACGGTTCACCAATGTGAATGAGGCCAAACACTGAAAATTTCTAAGATCTTCAGAATGCTTGCTCCACTTATCTGAGTATTTTACTGTATTTCAGTGCAACAATAACAACTTAGGACTTACAGTGTAGGACACCACATCAACTGAAAGGGTGTCAAGTTCTGGCACATTTGTGCACAAGGCCATAAAAACTTATGCAAAAAAACTTTCACTTTAGTGTGCACATTTTTTCAACCTTTTCAAAGTAACCCTCAAAAGTGTATAGCTGCGTACATACGATCGGTTTTACCGATGAAAACAGTCCGATGGATTTTTTTCATCGGACAAACCGATCGTGTATGGGCCCCATCGGTCTTTTTTCCATCGGTGTCAAAAAATAGAACATGTTTTAAATTTTTCCGATGGATAAAAAACCGATAGCAAATTCCGATCGTCTATGGGCAAGTCCATCGGTTAAAAAACCCATGCATGCTCAGAATCAAGTCGACTCATGCTCAGAAGCCTTGAACTTCATTTTTCTCGGCTCATCGAAGTGTTTTACGTCACCACGTTTGGAACGGTCGGTTTTTTGACTGATGGTGTGTAGGCAAGACTGATGGAAGTCAGCTTCATCGGTTTTCCGATGGATAAATCCATCGGTTTAAAAACCATAGGAAATCCGATCGTGTGTACAGGGCTTATGTATTATCTGCTGAGAGAGCTACTAATTTGTGAAAAGGATTGGACACAAGAAAGGACCTCTGCAGTGAAACTATTTGGTTTATCATAAAGGAATAAGGGGGGGGGGGTGAAGTGGCGCTGCTCGGTACTAGTTGTGTAATGAAATAAATAAATTGAATAAATAAATAGTGTAATATCACTTTAAGTGGCAAGGACACACTAACGTGTAAGTGTGTGTAGCCAGGGTCGGCTATTATGCTTATAATTTAGAGACATTTTTTGTGTTGTTAATGTGGGGTTGGCTCCCTCTGGTGTTTGCTGGACTCTATGTGTTAATTTCCTTTTTCCTGTGTGAGGATGTAGAGCAAAGCATCATGGGACATGTAGTTCATAATGCTGGAGTGACTGTGCCAGCAGGGAAGGAACAAGGAACAGAATGCTGAGTGAACGGAACAGAATGCTGGGAGAAGATATAAAACGGGCTGGCGTGGCCTAGATAAGTCTCTCTGGATGCCGTTTTGACTCTGCCAGCAGGAGGTCTGTGTGACAGAGAGTTTGCTGACGATTCATGGCCCACACAGCAGCAGCTATACCCAGAGGGATCTCTGCGGACAGCATTGTGTCTTCAGTGCAGTGGACCGGAGGGTGTTCCAGGTCATCCAGAGGCGCCTGCAATTCAGATTCCAGTGGGCTGCAGCGTGGCTTGGTGGACGCCATTATCCAGAGCCAAGATACAGAGAGAGAGTTCCGGCTGGAGTCTTCTCATCATCTGAACCATTATCTAATCCATCTGAGTTCCAGAGTGGTGAGCGGGCATAGCTAGGGTGACCACATCTCTAAACTGCCATTCAGGGACACACCCCCACACACCCCCCCCCCCAAAATATGATTTTTGACATTTTTTTCCCGATTTTTGGGGCAGGGGCGTATGAAATCAGTGGACCCATGTGCAAGATCAAAAGTGGGCCCTAGGCATCAACAGGAATAACAATATGGCGCACAAAGCGCGTCGTGGTGAACGGTGGACATGTCTTAAATTGCGCCAAATATTGGCTTAAAGGGGGTGTTGTTAAAGAGAGTCTGAGATGACTTGTATAGTGCAGAATGTGGTAAAGTTAAATAGGGAATGCAGAGTGTATGGTGGTGAGTAGTATGTACAGGAGAGGAGTGCGGAGTGTATGGCGGGGGGTAATATGTAGAGGAGAGGAGTTCAGAGTGTATGGCGGGGGGTAATATGTACAGGAGAGGAGTGCGGAGTGTATGGCGGGGGGTAATATGTACAGGAGAGGAGTGCAGAGTGTATGGCGGGGGTAATATGTACAGGAGAGGAGTGCGGAGTGTATGGCGGGGGGTAATATGTACAGGAGAGGAGTGCGGAGTGTATGGCAGGGGTAATATGTACAGGAGAGGAGTGCGGAATGTGTGGCGGGGGGTAATATGTACAGGAGAGGAATGTGGAGGGTAGTTAGTGGAGAGAGGAGGAAGAGGAGTGCAATACCACCTCCTGATAGTCTGTCAGCCACTGCTATACCACTTTGGTGGTGGGGCACTCTGAAGGATGTAAGGGGGCACTCTGGAGAAAGTAAAGGGGCACTCTGGAGGCACTAAGGGGGCACCCTAGAGGTTGTAAGAGGGATGTAAGGGGGCAGTCTGGCAGTACTAACTTAGTCAGAGCCCCCTTACATCCTCCAGGGTGCCCCCTTAGTGCCTCCTTACATCCTCCTCCAGAGTGCCCCCTTACATCCCCCTCCAGAGTGCCCCCTTACATCCCCCTCCAGAGTGCCCCCTTAGTACTACTGTACTAAGGGGCACTCTGGAAAAAGTAAAGGGGCACTCTGGAGAAAGTAAGGGGAGGACGTAGGGGAGCACTCTGGAGGCACACAGATAGTACCTCCAGAGTGCCCCACTGCAGAGAGTCCTGAGGAGTGATGGCCATTAATCCATGCCAGGTGAATGTTAGGAAAAGCAGAGCACACCACCCACCTCATGGCTGCCCTATTCCACTACTGCTTGCTCACTCCCTGCCACAGCCCTGTAGAGCCTGCAGAGTGGTCAGAGGGGCCGCAGAGTAGTCAGAGGGGCCGCAGAGTAGTCAGAGGGCCAGTGGGATGGACAGGGAGACCGTGGGATGGACAGGGGGACCGCGGGATGGACAGGGGGACCACGGGATGGACAGGGGGACCGTGGGATGGACAGGGGGACCGTGGGATGGACAGGGGGACCGTGGAATGGACAGGGGAACCATGGGATGGACAGGGGGACTGTGGGATGGACAGGGGGAGACACAGAGGAAGAACGGAGGGGGACAGCAGAATGGAGGGGGACACGGAGGAAGAACGGAGGGGGACAGCAGAACGGAGGGGGACAGGACAGCTGAACAGAGGGGGACACGGAGGAAAAACGGAGGGGGACAGCTGCAGAATGGAGAGGGGGGACAACAGCAGCAGAACGGAGGGGGGGGACAGCAGCAGCAGAACGGAGGGGGACAAAGTGTGAGTGTAACACAGACAGTACAGTGAGTAAACTAACCTGTCCTGGTCCTGGAAGTCAGACAGGCTGCTGGCACTGACTGCAAACTTGTGGACCTCGACGTGGGCGGGAGGAGCAGGAGCCTGGCTGGAGGAGGGCTTGGACGAGGCTCAGGCTGGCTGGCTGGCTGCACAGGAGAGTGGCTCTGTCTGGTCACTGGCGTCAGGTCAGCCGCATCACTCACTCTCTGTGCTATCTCTGGTCGGTCGACTCATCACTGGAGGAGGAGGACTAGTCGAGACGACGAGGCTCGCTCAGGCTGGCCTGGCTGGCTGACGCTGTGCACAGGTGAGTGTGTGAGTGGCTCTCTCTGAGTGGTCACCGTCCCTGGCGTGAGCGTCACGGTCACTCACTCTGTGCTGGCTCTGGACTGGCTGGTGGATGCGGAGGAGACGGAGGCGTGCGCGCTGGCTGCTTTCAGACTCAGCGTAGTGTGCGCCGGGCGGGTGCACACTGCACTCACTGCCCACACTGACAGGCCCCAGCTCAGCTGACGTCACTGGTTGCTAGATGCGGAGCGGCCCCTAGCCTAGCAACCAGACTGGCAGTGGCAGCCGCAGCCTGTGTTTATGTTATCATCGATCAGTGTAATAAAATTTATAAGGTGGTGGGGGCGGCGGACAGGCGGAGCGGACTGGTCACTGTTTTTTTCCATTTTTTTTCATTCCAGGATGACTGTATTGTCCCGGAATGAGCTGCCCGGGACACGGGACAAAAATCTCCAATCAGGGACGATCCCGGGCAATCCGGGACACGTGGGCACCCTAGATAGCCCATGTTATAGTTAAGGACACTGCTGTTAAACATCACCCACACAGTTTAGCTGGTGGTACGTGTAGTCCCACAGAAGTTAAATCCTATTCTATAATGGACACAGCAAGTAGATGCCTATGCTCAGTACACATTACTGATTTCAGTAGCCACATTAGATGACATCTTTAGGATCATAAAAGAAGGAGGTTTTAATACTACCAGGATAAATTACAGCTTTGCTTACTTTGCTACACCTTGCCATTTTGGATTACTTTATTTACAACATAAAAAGAGGCTAACTAAAGATATCTGGATTTCAAGGAATACCATTTTTCACCTTGTTATCTTCTCCCCTCATCTGCTCTAATTGCATTGAACTGCTAAAGGGAGCCATCCTATTGAATATAATATTATTTATACTGTTTCTCCACATTGTGCAGGATTTGCTGGCCTGTAAGTTGAGGAAGCAGAAGGGAGAGATCTGACGCATAAGATATAGTGTCAGGTGTCTACTCTCCTGTTAACCTGAAAAGTGTAACACCTCATGCAACCCAACATGTAATTGCCATCATCCCGAATATATGTGGAAAATGAGAAAACCTCTATTGTTGGGATTTTGGAGGCAATGCAAAAAAAGGGGGGGGGGGGGGGGAAACCTAAATTTTAAAATATCTGAATATTTATTTGTAACAAAACCGTATAAAACGGACACATATATAAAATTACAAAATTGTACAAAAAGGCACATATAAACATGGATATTGTACAATAACTACATAAATCTAACATATTACAAATCTTTCAAGAAGCAATACAGTAGCCTGATTGACCACTCCCGCCGGAAGCAGATCAAGAGAGGCTTATCCAACGCGTTTCAAACTGTAATTGTCCTTCATCAGGGTTTTCAAATGCATTTGCTTCTAAGAGATCAAATTTCTGTTAAATACAGAAACAATAAGATAAGTTTTCACTTTAATTTCAACCATTATATAAAATGCAATACAAAGGAAACAAACTTACACAAAAAATCATATATAAATTATTCCATCAATGTTCCCATACATGCATCCCAGGTTCCAGAAACTCCAGGGGTAGATTCCCCGATGCCCTCAAAATGCCAGGAAAACCCTCTGTCAGAACACATGTCCATATAAGAAGTACGGACATCTAAATAAATTGGTCCAAAATAGGTGCCTTAAACAAAAAATAATAAATAACATACATAAGTATGGATGTAATTCTGTTGGGGAATAAAATAATTATCCCTAGAGAGAATGTGGTACCTGTAGATGGAAAAATGGAAATCTAGGATTCAGATTCATCAGGCAAGTATAACTCATGTACAGAGACAGGACCAAAGGATGCTTGAGTCCAAAGATATATGTCCTAAAAATAATTAAAGAAAACAATAAAAATTGTATCAATCAAAAGAGAAGAAAAGTTCTTCCCTCTTCTAAATAAAACGTCTCCAAAAGTTTTTGAGTATTACCTGTCAAAAGGATCAGAAATCCCGATAATTATCCAAAAAAGTTTCCATGCAGTAGAGGTCCATACAGAAACATCCTCTGCCTGCCAGCAGAGGGAAAGAATGACACCATATAACTCCTTTGGCATCCTTTATATCCCTCTGCTATGTCTGATTGGTCCAGACCAGGTCACATGACGCACCTGCTCATAGAGCAGAGCCTCATGTAGCCATGGAAACGCCACGCTTCCCAGGTCAAGCCACGTCAGGCGCCGATCACATGACGCAACCAAACCAATCAGCGGTGCGTCTGCCATCATTGCATATCAGCAGCAAAACACCAAGGGAGCGCGGCATGAAAAAGCCCACGGCCGCATCATTGAACCGCTATAGCGTCACCCATCATACCCCGCTATGGAAGCAAGGGTATGATAAACGACCCCTCTGCTAAATCAGTCCCCATTCCGATCCGTCCTGCACCGCAGGAAGTGCATAGACGGCCATCTTGAATGTGGGCAAAGTAAAGGGATGCCAGATGGAAAAAATGGTTTAGATGGAAAAGATGGAACTAAATTGCCGTGGGGCAATCAGACATTGAATATTAGCACCAGTTTACCATTGTAAACTCGTGCCCAGGATATAGATCCTTATCCCAGAACAATTGTATATGAACGGGGAGCGGACCAGGGACTAACACCACCGGTGCCGTTTTAAGCCTACGGGAGGAACAAAAAAGTTTCTCCTGCCCAGGAAAAAATGGTGGGGGATAAATTCCATTGGAAAACCCCCTCCCCGGCACCGGATATGCACATGTGAAATTGAAAAAGAAGGAATCCTAGATAGAGAGAAAGAAAACGGCCACCCCAAAACGGAACTCTGGCTTGATCACAAACCAATATGGGACGCATGCATGGGAGCACGTCAAAAAATCAGCCGAAGCATCAAAAAAGATGCCTCCGCAGAAAAAATGTTATGGAACATTGAGCACACAGAATATATATGATATAAAAGTCTATATATCTCAAAACCCCACATGTGTGTCAGTGTGTTTTTAGAAAAAATTAGAAAAGTTCTCCTCTATCCATAGACATGGAGAAAAGCTGGAATGTCAGGGCTCATAACTGGGGGTGGGTGGAACATCACGCCAGAATATATCAACCAGGCTAATCAGTCTTTCCCGAACTAAAGCCCTCCAGGAATGGACGAAAGCTTTCAACTTCATTTAAACCTGGGGGCGTAGTTGCCCTAAGGTACCTGATCCAGCGCATTTCCCGCTGGAGCAGGACCTTGTTCCAGTCACCCCCCCTACATGGAATATGAATCCTTTCAACAACTGAAAAAATTACTTTGGGCATTCTATACCTGTGTTTTTTGGCCACATGTCTCCCAAGAGGCAAGTAGAGGTTCCCTATCCTCATGCTATGTATATGTTTTTCCACTCTCTTCCCAGATTCCTGTCTTGTTTTTCCGACGTAAAAACATCCACACTGACAGACCATTAAATAAACCACACCTTGTGTCTTGCAATTGGCAAAGTGCCTAAGTGTGAAGGTCTCCCCATTGGGTAAAGTGAGTGTGGATCCCCCGCCAATGACAGTACATTGAGAGCATGCCCCACAGGGATAGGTCCCAAAGATTTTACATGGGTCCTTTCTTGCCTCTCCCTTGTATTCACTTTTGACTAGCATTCCACCGATAGATTCTGCCTTTTTGAAAGTGATTACTGGTTTTGATGGTACTAGTGTCTTCAGGACTGGGTCCTCAGTAAGGATCGGCCAATATTTGGTTAGAATCTGTCTGATTTTCTTGTGCTCATTAGAGAATTTGAAAATTATTCTTGAAATATTATCTTCTTGAGTTTTTTTCTTTTTCTTTGAAGTCTTAAAGACCAGAGTATGTCTTTCCATTCCCTTTACTCTATTGAAAGCTTTCTTTAGTGTGGATCTACTGTAACCTCTCGCTAGTAAACGGTTACTTAATTCATTAGATTCAAGTTGAAAGTCATCATCTGATGTACAATTCCTCCTAATCCGGAGGAACTGGCTGAAAGGTATGGATTCTTTGAGTGTTGTTGGATGGAAACTGGCTGCATGCAACATCGTGTTGCCAGCCGTTTCCTTCCTAAACAGTCTACTTTGGACTTTCCCCTGTATATCTTTCGATATAAGGATATCAAGAAAACTGACTTTCTCAGAGTCATAAGACATGGTAAAAAATACATTTTGGTTGTTAGTATTCATAAGTTCCAAAACTCTCTTGAGCATGTCTTCAGGCCCATCCCAGATGATGAAGATGTCGTCTATGTAGCGCTGCCACATGAGAATGTGGCAGGCATACATAGACGCATCATCTCCCAGGAGGAAATCCTTCTCCCACTCCCCCAGGTACAGGTTGGCATATGAGGGTGCACAGCACGTCCCCATAGCCACCCCCTGTACCTGGAGGTAGTGGGAGCCCTGAAACAAAAAAATGTTATGCTGTAAAATAAAATCAAGCATCTGTATGATGAATTGATTAAACTTCCAGTCCGTGGTTGGGCGTTGTCGTAGCACTCTTTGGACAGCTAAAATGCCAAGATCGTGTGGTATGCTGTTGTAGAGAGACTCTACATCTACAGTAACCAAGAGCGCTGATGGTGGTATGACAAGACCTTCCAATATTTGCAGAAGATGGATTGTGTCTTTGGTGTACGAAGGGAGATCCATCACATGAGGTCTGAGGTGCTGGTCAATAACTCGGCTAGCACCTTCAGAGATGGAACCATTACCTGATATGATGGGCCTGCCAGGTGGCCTCAACAGGTTTTTGTGCACTTTAGGAAGTGCATACATCGTAGGGGTACGTGGGTGTCTGGTTCGAATAAAGTCCCAGATATCTTGGTTTATGGCACCATCTCTAAAGGATTCATCAACCAATTGATAGAATTCGCTATTCATTCTATCCACCGTGGATGAAGAGATTTTGCGATAACACTTAGGATCCCTAAGTATTTTCATGCACATCTCCTCATAATCTGGGTTGTCCATAAGGACGATGTTACCCCCTTTATCTGAGCCTTTGATCGTAATGTTAACATTGTTCTTAAGAGTTTTTAGGGCATGTTTTTGTTCTGGGTTGAGATTAGAATGTGAAGTGTCTTTTTTTAGGACCTCAATCTCTTTAGATGTTTGTCTTACAAATAGAGCTAAAGCCGGGTTCTGGTTAATTGGTGGGAAATTATGAGATTTCCTTTTAAATTTTTCGGGGGTAAAAGGTGTCTGATTATTTTCCCCATCATCACCCTCCTCTTCCTCCAAATTCTCCCCCCATATCTGACTCAAGGGGGCGTTTTCCTGAAGTAGGAGATTTAGGTCCCTCAAGGCCTTAAAGTCGGCAGCTTTAAGATTAGGTGCTACCTCACTTTCTTGATTCTCTTGTTTAGCATATAAGCTCTTATAAAAAAGCTTACGAGCAAACAGATGAATGTCCTTAACTGTTTCAAAATTATCCGTATTGCTGGTTGGGCAAAAAGAAAGGCCCAATGACAATACTTCATGTTCTAAATCAGATAGCTTGTAAGAGGATAAATTTATGATGTTGAGTTTTCCCCCGGAATTACCTTGGTCACAAAAGGTTCCATGACTAGTTGTGTCATGGGCGAGGGTGGGATTGGATATATTTTGCCCTTCTCTAAAAAATCCTCCACTGAAAGTGATTGGACTCTAGAGATGGCCCCAGATTTGGGTATTGCCCCCAATTCCCTCTGAGAGGCCGTTTTACTTCGAGTGGTAGATCCCTTGGGGTTGTTCTTGTATGAACCCCGACTATGTCCACTCCCTCTTCCATTTTGTGTGGAAAATACCTTAGAATCCGTTGTTGCCTTTTTGTTACATTGTGAGACCTCTCCATCAATTTCATTGGATCTGGGTGAGGGGCCTTTCCTTTTTGTCCCAAACATACGACCTGTATTTGAGGAGACTGAAGAGGAAGAGTTGGATGGGGTATCAGACAAATAATCATTTTGTACATTAGTATCTCCCCCTCGATTTTTATTTTTATTAAATTGATTGTTTTTATATTTTTTCTCTTGATTCCATCTATATGCTCGGCCCTCACTAAACGCATTTTTATCCCTCCAATACTTTTTCTCTTTTTTAATAAGTATTGTTTTACCAAAATTTTCCAAATGTTCTTTAAGGTTTTTTTCCCAAATTACTATATTCTTTATGCGTTTTTAAAAGTGAGAGGCGAGCATATAGTGACTCAATTTCTATATCCAAAACAACCAGCTGCTGCTTATATTCCTCCTGTAGTAACATCATCAAATTCATTGAACATTCATTTAACTTGGTTTCCCAGTTGGTCTTAAGGTTTTTACTGATATTTTCCAAAATAGGAAATATCTGAATCCTCAGACCGATAGGATTAATATGTTCTCTAATATACCTATCGAATGAGTTAATATGCCAATATAGGGCAGATTTTTTCTCTAGTGTTTTCCTAAGATTGAAAAATAGGGATGATAAATCTGAGATTGGTTGTTCAGTCCCTTGATAGTTCTTCTGAATCCCAGACATGAGCTCCTCCCATCCATCTCCCTGAAGGTCCCCCATGTTCAATGGTCAGTGAGAAAACAAAACAAATTTTCAAAACACAAAAGACTTATACTATTATAGCTGTATTTCAAAAATAAATATCAGCTCTCAAAATATGTGCACCACACTCCTGCCAATATTGGATTTCTCCAAGATGGCAGATATATGGGAAAAATAGTGCACCGAGTTAATTATAATTTTAACACAAAAATGGGGTCCATGTATGGGTGCATGGGTATGAAAACGAGGTTTGTGGGTGTATTATCCACCCTATGAATACGTGAAAAGTGTAACACCTCATGCAACCCAACATGTAATTGCCATCATCCCGAATATATGTGGAAAATGAGAAAACCTCTATTGTTGGGATTTTGGAGGCAATGCAAAAAAAGGGGGGGGGGGGGAGGAAAAACCTCAATTTAAAAATATCTGAATATTTATTTGTAACAAAACCGTATAAAATGGACACATATATAAAATTACAAAATTGTACAAAAAGGCACATATAAACATGGATATTGTACAATAACTACATAAATCTAACATATTACAAATCTTTCAAGAAGCAATACAGTAGCCTGATTGACCACTCCCGCCGGAAGCAGATCAAGAGAGGCTTATCCAACGCGTTTCAAACTGTAATTGTCCTTCATCAGGGTTTTCAAATGCATTTGCTTCTAAGAGATCAAATTTCTGTTAAATACAGAAACAATAAGATAAGTTTTCACTTTAATTTCAACCATTATATAAAATGCAATACAAAGGAAACAAACTTACACAAAAAATTATATATAAATTATTCCATCAATGTTCCCATACATGCATCCCAGGTTCCAGAAACTCCAGGGGTAGATTCCCCGATGCCCTCAAAATGCCAGGAAAACCCTCTGTCAGAACACATGTCCATATAAGAAGTACGGACATCTAAATAAATTGGTCCAAAATAGGTGCCTTAAACAAAAAATAATAAATAACATACATAAGTATGGATGTAATTCTGTTGGGGAATAAAATAATTATCCCTAGAGAGAATGTTTTTTCCATCTGGCATCCCTTTACTTTGCCCACATTCAAGATGGCCGTCTATGCACTTCCTGCGGTGCGGGACGGATCGGAATGGGGACTGATTTAGCAGAGGGGTCGTTTATCATACCCTTGCTTCCATAGCGGGGTATGATGGGTGACGCTATAGCGGTTCAATGATGCGGCCGTGGGCTTTTTCATGCCGCGCTCCCTTGGTGTTTTGCTGCTGATATGCAATGATGGCAGACGCACCGCTGATTGGTTTGGTTGCGTCATGTGATCGGCGCCTGACGTGGCTTGACCTGGGAAGCGTGGCGTTTCCATGGCTACATGAGGCTCTACTCTATGAGCAGGTGCGTCATGTGACCTGGTCTGGACCAATCAGACATAGCAGAGGGATATAAAGGACGCCAAAAGAGTTATATGGTGTCATTCTTTCCCTCTGCTGGCAGGCAGAGGATGTTTCTGTATGGACCTCTACTGCATGGAAACTTTTTTGGATAATTATCAGGATTTCTGATCCTTTTGACAGGTAATACTCAAAAACTTTTGGAGACGTTTTATTTAGAAGAGGGAAGAACTTTTCTTCTCTTTTGATTGATACAATTTTTATTGTTTTCTTTAATTATTTTTAGGACATATATCTTTGGACTCAAGCATCCTTTGGTCCTGTCTCTGTACATGAGTTATACTTGCCTGATGAATCTGAATCCTAGATTTCCATTTTTCCATCTACAGGTACCACATTCTCTCTAGGGATAATTATTTTATTCCCCAACAGAATTACATCCATACTTATGTATGTTATTTATTATTTTTTGTTTAAGGCACCTATTTTGGACCAATTTATTTAGATGTCCGTACTTCTTATATGGACATGTGTTCTGACAGAGGGTTTTCCTGGCATTTTGAGGGCATCGGGGAATCTACCCCTGGAGTTTCTGGAACCTGGGATGCATGTATGGGAACATTGATGGAATAATTTATATATGATTTTTTGTGTAAGTTTGTTTCCTTTGTATTGCATTTTATATAATGGTTGAAATTAAAGTGAAAACTTATCTTATTGTTTCTGTATTTAACAGAAATTTGATCTCTTAGAAGCAAATGCATTTGAAAACCCTGATGAAGGACAATTACAGTTTGAAACGCGTTGGATAAGCCTCTCTTGATCTGCTTCCGGCGGGAGTGGTCAATCAGGCTACTGTATTGCTTCTTGAAAGATTTGTAATATGTTAGATTTATGTAGTTATTGTACAATATCCATGTTTATATGTGCCTTTTTGTACAATTTTGTAATTTTATATATGTGTCCGTTTTATACGGTTTTGTTACAAATAAATATTCAGATATTTTTAAATTGAGGTTTCCCCCCCCCCCCTTTTTTTGCATTGCCTCCAAAATCCCAACAATAGAGGTTTTCTCATTTTCCTCTCCTGTTAACCTGTTCACATATGTTTTCGTGATTGAGTTAATATTTGTGTTCATTCACAACTAAGGGGACTTTACACCAATAGTTATTGTGTTTATTCGATAATTTTGAGATAAAGGGTGGTGTATACAGGAGTGTTTCCATTACTGACAAAGTTGATATATATATACTGTATATGCATCTTGTGTTTTGATAATACAGTAAACATATTTGAACTGTTTTCTTAATACTGTGTGATTCTCTATTTACTATCACAGCTGGTGACATGACGGAACCCAGGACGTCAGAGGTAAAAGAGGATTTGCAGAGTCGAGATAATCAGTGGGATACAGAGTCTATTAGCAGGTCTTACGGGGGTACCGCTACATGTGTGAAATGTAAGGACACAACTCTGCTAATAATGTAAATCAACAAAATAATGTCCGTTTATTAAAAAATATATATTCAATATTTAAACAAACTAATATATCTGCAAGGAATCATAGTTCATAATTTCACATAAGTGATTATCTTCAAAAAAGTGTCTGGTGCTTGAGTAAATACTTGTAATATAAATACAAATTGGTAAATCTTCACGCTTGCGCCCCCCTCAGGTCCGCCACTCACCAAAAAAGATGTACCCCTGCAGGGATGAAAAGCCTCACAATGAAGTCAGCTCTTTTCCCGTGTTCCTTCCTCGTCATCCACAGTCACTGGGTGCATTCACATATGAATGGGTAAGAAAAGAGGACATCCCATCGTGTGAAGCTGTATGGTCAAATTTATTAGGTAAAAAGTTAATAAAAAGCACTCTGAAGAGTGCTGCAAAACAATATTCAGCTGTATAACGATTTATCTGGGACGCCTTGCGATCCACAGAGCAGAAACTCCGCAGAGTGTTATTTCATCACACAACTAGTACCAAGCAGCGCCACTTAACCCCCTTATTCCTTTATAACTCTCCACTGATCCCACATCTTAGTGCGGAACATCATATTTTAATTTGGTTTATCAGCATACATTTCTGCACATTCCAATATTTTTGTTTTAATAGATGACTTTCCATTAGACACTTTTAGATACTATATTTAGGGAGGAATTATTTTTGTATGACCATGGTTAGGCTGCATTCACACCTGAGGCCTTGACTTTCTCAATTATATCACTTTCCTCTGCTAAAATGTGCCTCACATCCATGAGAAAGGAAAAGAGAAAACTCTTGAGATCACTTTCTATGTGGTTCTGTGTGTCTGTAGGTGCTCACGAAGAGGAATCAGAGCTATTGCTCACCCTGTGCATGCTTGGTTGCTCTGATGGCTATGTATGCGCATGCTCATTGCTGTGCACACCAGCATGCACTGGGATGGCAAGCAGCTAAAGCATGATGACAGGTATTTCTGTGAATACATGGTTTCATGCTGCAGCAGCAAGGAGTGCACTGATCAATTGATAATTATGCCCACTTATGGCAGCACATACTGTTATGAAATCAGATGTGCCATCCCACACCGTAGTCCAGCCACACAGCCTCCGGCCAGGGCTGGTGCAAGGATTTTCGACACCCTAAGCAAAACCTTATTTTGCTGCCCCCTGGCTCTGCCCCTGACTCCACCCCCATTGCCCTGACCATGTATATGGCAGAGGTGGAGATTTTTGCGGTGCCTCTTCACCTATTTCTTCAGCCATGGTCTGCAGGTCCACACCTGCGCCTCTAGACCCAGCCTAAAGACAAATAGTGGTGGTACGCCACAGGCGAGTGTAGTATGTACAGACGAGTGGAGTGGACGTATGGCTGGAGGGGTCCTCCTCCAATGAACGGGGATGTGGAGCGAACAGAGAGGGGGGAACTCCTTCTGCAGAGCAGGACTGGCAGTGAGTGGCAGTCAGGCAGTTCAGGACAGACATAGAGTGGATTGCTATTTCCAAGTGGCGGAGCCCGGTCTGCCTGGTCAGGCTGTGTGCTGAGGTTTAGGATCCATAGCCGGGATCGGTGCTGGGATTATCAGTCAGGTCACGTGCACATACCAGCCCGCTGCACCGGTCCAGATACCCCACTGTACCTGCTGTGCCGGTGATGATGAGGATGGAGCCTGCCGGAGACTTGTGGAGCAGGTCAGGATGGAGCGGAGGGGCCCAGGGGGCCCTAGGAGGCTGAGGAGGAGCGTGAAGAGCAGCCCCCAGTTCCAGCTCCACTTAACTGCCAGGTTTCCATGCCCGAGAATGAGCCAGCAGGACCCACATTATCTCTGTAAGAGCTACCAATCAGGACTTGAGGGAGGCGGGCCTGCTGGAGAACTTCATGGAAGCTTTCTTTGACAGCCATTTCTCCTGATGGCAACCCTGGTGGGGAACATCAGCAGACCAGTGGCCGTGGCTGCACCCTAGGCAGCAGTGCGCCCTAGGCGGCTGCCTAGTTTGCCTAGTGGTGGCACCGGCCCTGTAGGTACAAGTGGTGTAACAGAGTTTACAACCACTTTAATACCTGCGTGTTACACCTTTTCAATCTTTACAAAGACATTTTAAATTTTTTAGTGCTGTGATAGTTTGACTGACAATTGCTCAGTCAGGCAACATTTTACCAAAAAAAATTGTAAACAACTTTTTAAGATAGATAGAGCTTGCTTTTGGTGATATTTAATAATCACTGGACTTTTTATGCAATGACAAAAAAAAACACAAAATATTATTTTTATTTTTTTGACATTTTCTTTTAGAAATTAATAAATATGCTGGTATTGAGGTGATAAATATGTGCTTAGCCTTTAAAAGTTGACTACTGAAGGTAAATGCAAATTTTCCATTATTGGTAGAAGATAGTTCCCTGGAAACTGCATTGCACTGAAAAACAATCACACAATTATAGGTGGCAAGTGCCATTTTAAAACTCCACACCCCATCCCTCATCATTGGTTATCATAGACAATTTAACCCCCAAAACAATTTCACAACATGTGCAATGCCAAATCTGACTGAAGTTGAGGTGAGTATTGTTCCACTTTAAATGTCCACCCATAGTTGCTCCTCTACTGGACATTTTACAACAATGACCTGTAGGGAGATGGATAAGCAGTTAACTGTAGATCTACTAAAAGTATACTAAATCATATAGCTTTCAGAATAGGAACATTGCACAGATGCTCAGAAAAATATGTTAAAATACTACTTTCTATATACCTGAAGGGTTATTAACAGTGTGTATCATATTTGAGCATCCAATTAACCCAGGGATTCAATTTAATTCACAAGTGCAATTTTCAGGCCAATTTCACATGTCCTTGCAGTCTATTTTTTAAGTTCTAAAACTAAACCATTCATTATTATGTTATTGTGGCTTGGGGCTGTATCTTATAATTGTCTTAATAAAAGAAATGTTCACCAAACATGCAATTTCTGCCAGTCAAACACATTTGTATCATAACTTTACATGTGAGACTTAAAGTTGAACAATTAGGCCTCTTTCACACTGAGGCGCTTGAAAAACTGCCAGTAAAACACTAAGCGCTTTTGAAGCGATTTCAATTCATTTCAATGGAGAGGGGCGTTTTTTTCAGCACACTGCCCCAGTGTGAAAGCATTCATTGATTTTAATGGAAATACGTTTTCCTAAGCTTTTAATGCGCTTTTTTTAGCGTGAAAGCACCTGTAAAGTGCCTCAGTGTGAAAGTGGTCTTACCTTGAAAATGTCTTTGAAAAATTTTCATTCTGTGTGCTCCTGCTGCAGCTGCCCCCTCACACAGAGTTTCTTAGTGACGATGAGCAAATCTGCTTGGGTTTGATTTGATGGCAGGTTTGGCAAACAGGTCCAAAAATCCACAAGTGTGTGAACCCCATTGAAGTCAATGGGAGATGAATCTTGAAAATCAATTCTCTCTTTCTCTACACTCAGCTTCAGATCTAGGAGATGTCATTCTCACTGAGTAGTCATCAGGAGTGTACGTGACAATGTGACAGGATCATCAACAATATGATTGGTGATGGATTTTTCACTTTTGGGCTTTTTTTTAATTAAATACTTTTTCAACCTGTGGTGTGTTTACCATTCTGATAAGATTCTAATAAGTCCCCTCAAGCAGATCTATGAATCCACTCAGCCAGGGCTGTGGGGTAAAGGCCCTTGTATAGATCATTATGGGGACAAGGTACTTTACCAGGGGTGTTCCTCCCCATGTTCACGGCATGTGGCCCGGTATGGTTCATGAGGGGGGCACACGCTTGCTGCCTCCCTCTTTCCTGGCCTGTCAGGCTGCATGTTGTGATAATAAAATTCTGTGGAGCGCTTAAAAATGTGTACTGATACAAATTCATGTGTATGAAATCCAATATATAGTGTGAAATGACCACAAGAATAAAAAGAGATAATCAAAACAGTGGAAAGTTATGTGAGGATCACACCAAAAATATAAGTCCATATGCTATCATATAGAGGTTGATAAACCGTGAGTTGAATAGTCCGTGATCGTGAATAGACAATGAAAAAGACTCTGTAGCAGGAAAAGGTATTCCACATGCCGTCAGTTTAGAAATGGAAGCACAACAAAAAAACCACCACCGGTTGTGTGAAGGCTTACCGGAGTGTAGGGACTTAAATGGGTATATGCACAATGAGTCAGCAGGGCTTGTGGTGTAAACACCAATGTATGGGACCTCTACGTCTGTACTCCAGATTAGGATTGAAGATGGTCCATTTATTCAAGGGATAACTCAGAGAAGCAGTCCTCAGAAGCGTCCAACATATCAGACCAAGTCCTCTCATGTATTTAAAATTTTATAACCGAAAAAGAAAATACTCCACATAGTGTGAATCCTTAAAAACATAGGAAATGTATTAAAATTGGGAACACTCACACGTCCTGCCTCTGTAACAGCCAATCGCGTGTACCTGGCGGACATCGCGTGATGCGGCGGGCACAGCTGTTCCCCACCGCGTGCCCTCTGCGGTGTAAACACAGCAGGACGTCCAGGGGACGTCCACCCGGCACTTGAGAGCCGCGCTGCAGATGTCTTTCGTCTATAGCGCGGGTCTCAAGTGGTTTAAGAAATAAATTAGTTCCCAACATTCATGACCCCCCCAAAAAGAAGGTCACTTTTCTAGATCAAACCATTTTTTTTCTATTTATTGCCAGAGGTGTAAAGCATGTAGAACTACTAGGAAAAATATCAGAAAAATAGATAAATTTGAATCTTTTAGTACTGTTAGGGAATTCAGTATCTAGAAGTTCATTACATGTAAATCCACACATGTCACATATGTGGTGGCTTGTCCTTGTGGGTTACAGAACATTGGGCGAACTACGAGGCATTTGAGCATGAGAATAAATGAACACCTTAATAAGGGATTTCCCAAACACAGCCTTTCAAACCATTTTAGACCCAAGTTTAGCAACTTTTTTTGGTATAGATAGGGTTGAGCCCCACTGGAGAGGAGGGAACATGACCCAGAGGATTTCAAAAAATGAAACTGAGTGGATTTTTAGATTAAACACACTCAATCCGGCGGGTATTCATGTTGAGATAGATTTGAACTGTTTTTTTGTAAAATTATTAGTGATTAGGGTGTTTTTATTTAAATTGTAAAAGGTGCCCTTAATCCAATCTAAACTTTCTGCTATATGAGCTGCAGATTGTGATGAATATCACCGTTGGCCGCCACATGATGGCGATATTTGTGAACCAATATCCTATTTAGGTTTGATTACTTACTCTTCGTCGCCACAAGGTGTCGTATGTGAGACTAAAATACTAAGTTTTACATTTTTCTGTAATAATTTAAAATGTATATTTTTTAGTTAATATAACTTTTTATCTACTATTGAACATGTACAGTCATCAGAACATAGTTTAATTTTAATCAACTCAATACCAATTGGAAGGATTGGATTGTATTGGATTGGATTGGATATCTTTGAGTTAGCGGCAGTATAATTTATGAAGGTGATGTATCCGGGCATGTGACCCCTGATGACGTCAGACGAGCTGAGGAAACATGTTGGGTGTGGTCCAGCGTGATACGTCACTTCCGCCCACAGTGGAACGCAGGTGGAGCGCAGAATGGTGTCCCCGTGTCCATTTGTATGTTTTTCACTTTGTTCCTTGTTGTATGGCTCTATAGCCCCCTTTTTTATTAACCACTTCCATACCGGGCATTTTCATCCCCTCCTGCCCAGGCCAATTTTCCGCTTTCAGCGCTGTCACATTTTGAATGAGAATTGTGCGGTCATGCGACGTTGTACCCAAGTAAATTTTGAGAATTTTTTTTTCCCCTCAAATAGAGCTTTCTTTTGGTGGTATTTGATCACCTCTGCAATTTTTATTTTTTGTGATACAAACAAAAAAAGAGCAACAATTTAGAAAAAAAACCCCACAATATTTATTACTTACTTTCGGCCGATGTGTATTCTTCTACATATTTTCGGTAAAAAAAAAAATCGCAATAAGCGTTTATTGATTGGATTGCACAAAAGTTATAGCGTCTACAAAATAGGGGATAGATTTATGGCATTTTTTTTATTTTTTATTAGTAATGGTGGCAATCTGCGATTTTTATTGTGACTGTGACATTGCGGCGGACATATCGGACACTTTTGACACTATTTTGGGACCATTCACATTTATACAGCGATCAGTGCTATAAAAATGCACTGGTTACTGTGTAAATGTAACTGGCAGGGAAGGGGTTAACACTAGGGGGTGAGGAAGGTGTTAAATGTGTATCCTAGGAAGTGATTCTAACTGTAGGGGGAGGGGACTCACAAGGGGAGGAGACCGATCGGTGTTCCTCTGTAATGGGAACACACGGATCGGTTTCCTCTCACCTGACAGGATGTGGATCTGTGTGTTTACACACACAGATCCACGTCCCTTCTCTGTGACAAGAAATCGTGGGTGCCTGGTGGACATCGCAGCCACCGGGCACGTGCATCGGGTCCCCAGTGATGCACCGAGTGTGCGCGCGCGCTCTCCACACAGCAGGGAATCCTGGACGTCATATGACGGCCGCCCGGAGGGACAAAGTTTTCCTGTGGCCATCATATGACTATACAGCAGGCGGGTAGTGGTTAAATAAACTTTTTTTATGATATACTTCACCATGGGAGACTGTTCCTTGCTTCATGTCTGACCCGGATACGTGTGGCCATCTCTCTTTGAATGATTGATCGGAGGTATCACTGGGCTTGCTGAGACGGATCTCCAGAAAGATTCCATTCTCCAAAAGCTGATATGATCTTTGTAATAGGGATCACCTTCATCTGGTGAGTAGGCTGAGTGCTTGGTGTTGGTGGAGGAAACTTAAAGTCACCCATTCATTGGACTAATGAAGTCTTACCTTTTTCACTGGAAAATATCTGATGAGCTAATTTGGACTTAAATCATCTTTCTTTGTTACTTGGACATTATCTTTTTTTGGAATAAATATGATTGACCACAGTTTTATATATACCTATGTTTATGATCCATTGTTTGATTGTTTTCCATTGGAGGGAATCCGGTGGTCGTATAATTTTATTGTTGCACTGTATACATTTCAATTAAGGTATTAACCCTATAGGGAGCGCGGTTCATCACACACAAATTTTCACTTTAGGAACTGTGCATTCTGGCTTATCAAATCCATCATTGTTCAACCCTCCAGCCCAAACAGCTCCGTCCATTTCCATTTTTAGAGATCTGGTTCTTAAAGATCTCGAGAAATTACCCCCTAAAAAAAACATATAACCAGCCTCTGTCCAATGCAGGACTCAAATCCCCTTATGACAGAAAGGATCTTGTTATTCGCCTCACCGATAAAGGCTGTGGCATTGTTGTTTTAGACAAAGAGGACTACCAAAAAGAAATGTGCAGAATTTTGAGTGATCAGGACACTTATAAATAATTACCACATAATCCCAACTGCGGTTACAAGAAAGATCTCGTGGCCTTGGTGGAAAAAGGGTTCGCTCTGCACAATTTAAACAAAAAAGAAAAAGCATTCCTAGTTTCCATAGCTCCTAGAATTCTGACTATGTATTACCTACCAAAAATCCACAAGGATTCTACACATCCCCCTGGACACCCCATCATGAGTGGCATTGATTTGATTGCCTCACATTTAGGGCGTTACATTGATTTTTTTCTTTTAGCCACTTCAGACACTAGAGAGACCATCATGTTCTTGGAAGGAGTTAATATGCAGGGTAACTGCACTATAGCCACAGCTGATGTGGCCTCCCTTTATACTTGCATACCACACCAGTTGGGAATTGAGGCACTTCAATATTTTTTATATACAGACCCTTCCCTTACTCAGCTTCAAAGTGCATACATTATTGAGTTGTTGGAGTTCGCCACCCAGCACAATTATTTCTGGTTTGACAACCTTTTTTTCTACAGCATAGAGGCGTAGCAATGGGGGCTAAATTTGCCCCCAGCCTCTCCAATCTATTCATGGCCAAGTGGGAGGAGGATGTTATCTATGCCCAGGAGAAGCCTGAATTGGTCCTGTGGGCTAGATATATAGACGACATCCTCCTCCAATGGGATGGCAGTTCTGACTCTCTCGATCAATTTTTCACTTCCCTTAGTGATACTAATCAGGGAATCTCTTTGACTCATGAGTAGGGTTGAGCGAACCCGAACTGTAAAGTTCGCGTTCGTACCGGACTTTTGGATTTTTGGGTCCCGGACCCAAACCCGAACAATTGACTGTATGTTCGGGTTCGGGTCCGGTGTTCGGCGATGTAATGGCACATTTCTAAAAGCTACAGGGCAGCTAATAAACTTTAATTTAACTGGTGTGCCCTTAGAAGCCATCACAGCCATGCCTACTAATGGCATGGCTGTGATTGGCCAGTGCAGCATGTGACCCAGCCTCTATATAAGCTACAGGCACACAGCACAGCACGCCACTCTGCTTTAGACAGTGTAGGGAAAGGATCCTGGCTGCTGTTGTTGTAAGGGAGAGAATGAAATGATAGGAGTTAGTCCTGGTTCTGCAATCTACTGAGAGAAAAGATAGAGACAGTGTAGGGCAAGGTTCCTGTTGCTGCTTTCAGGGAGAGAGAATTATCTAGGAGTCCAGATTCAGAGATCTAATAACTCAGCGATCTGCATAGATTTACCTGGTTGGGTTGCAGTGCACAGTCTTTTTACACTGCCATGAGCCCAGTGCCAGAGAAAATCTAACTTTTATCTGCAAGCTCAGTGCACCAGCACTGTATATGTTACGTTGAGATACACCCTGTACATACTGTGGGTGTATTCTGCAATTCCAAAAACACCCATTTAGGGCAAAAAATAAAAAATAATAATTTGCAGTGTTTTCTGCATATATGCAGGTGTGAGATTTAAAATTTATATATTTTTCTTCTATTGTGCTATTCAAAAAAAAGAATTTTAGGGTAAAAACTTTTTTTTTTGAATAGCATTTTCTGCAGTTCTGTAGTAGGGATGAGCTTTGAGTTCGAGTCGAACTCATGTTCGACTCGAACATTGCCTGTTCGCCCGTTCGCCGAACAACGAACAATTTGGGGAGTTCGCTGCAAATTCGAAAAGTCTATGGGAGAAATCTAAAGTGCTAATTATAAAGGCTTATATGCAAGTTATTGTCCTAAAAAGTGTTTGGGGACCTGGGTCCTGCCCCAGGGGACATGTATCAATGCAAAAAAAAGTTTTAAAAACTGCCGTTTTTTTAGGAGCAGTGATTTTAATAATGCTTAAAATGAAAAAATAAAAGTGAAATATTCCTTTAAATTTCGTACCTGGGGTGTGTGTATGATATGCATGTAAAGTGGCGCATGTTTCCCGTGCTTAGAACTGTCCCTGCACAAAGTGTCATTTTTGAAGGAAAAAAAGTCATTTAAAACTCACTCGCGGCTATTAATGAATTGTCGGCTTTTATCAATACATAGAAAAGTCATGGATAAAAAATAAAAAAAAAGCGTTGGGGTTCCCCCAAATTCAATTACCAGGCCCTTTAGGTCTGGAATGGATATTAAGGGGAACCCCGCCGCAAATGAAAAAAAAATGGCGTGGGGTTCCCCCTAAATATCCATACCAGGGCCTTGAGATCTGGCATGGATTTTAAGGGGAACTCCACCCCAAATTTAAAAAAAAATGCGGGCCTGATGGGGAACTTTAGGAGGGGCGGGTCTATACATTTAAAACACAGCGGAGGAAGTTCCCCATCAGGTCCGCACAGGCACAACCAATGACTGACAGCGCTGGACATCGGGATCGCCGCGGGACACTGGATTTCATCGCTGGAATGTTTTTTTTTCTTCTTATTTTTTTTATTTTTTAATAAAGGACTTTTCCAAGGTGTTGGTGTGTTTTTATTTAAATTTTTTGACACTTTCTTCGTGAAATGGTAGGGGTGCAATGTACCCCTTACCAATTCACATGGGGGGGCCGGGATCTGGGGGTCCTCTTTGTTAAAGGGGTCTTCCAGATTCCGATAAGCCCCCCACCCGCAGACCCCCACAACCACCGGGCAAGGGTTGTGG
Source organism: Rana muscosa (assembly GCA_029206835.1). Classification (NCBI taxonomy): domain Eukaryota; kingdom Metazoa; phylum Chordata; class Amphibia; order Anura; family Ranidae; genus Rana; species Rana muscosa. The sequence continues at coordinate 87,059,752 of CM055121.1, forward strand.
GGATGAGGCCCTTGTCCCCATCAACATGGGGACATCCTCCCCATGTTGAGGGCATGTGGCCTGGTACGGTTCAGGAGGGAGGGGGGCCGCTCTCTCGTCCCCCCTCTTCCCCTGTGGCCGGCCAGGTTGCGTGCTCGGACAAGGGTCTGGTATGGATTTTTGGGGGGACTCCACGCCATTTTTTTTTCATTTTGGGTGGAGTTCCCCTTAAAATCCATTCCAGATCTCAAGGGCCTGGTATGGATATTTAGGGGGAACCCCACGCCATTTTTTTTTTAATTTGTGGCGGGGTTCCCCTTAATATCCATTCCAGACCTAAAGGGCCTGGTAATTGAATTTGGGGGAACCCCCACGCTTTTTTTTTTTTATCAATGACTTTTCTATGTATTGATAAAAGCCGACAATTAATTAATAGCCGCAAGTGAGTTTTAAATGACTTTTTTTCCTTCAAAAATGACACTTTGTGCAGGGACAGTTCTAAGCACGGGAAAAATGCGCCACTTTACATGCATATCATACACACCCCCCAGGTACAAAATTTAAAGGAATATTTCACTTTTATTTTTTCATTTTAAGCATTATTAAAATCACCGCTCCCGTAAAAACGTCTATTTTTTAAACCTTTTTTTGCATTGATACTGTACATGTCCCCTGGGGCAGGACCCGGGTCCCCAAACACTTTTTAGGACAATAAATTGCATATTAGCCTTTATAATTAGCACTTTAGATTTCGAAAGTTCGAGGTCCATTGTATTTAATAGGGTTCTAAAGTTCACACGCACATTCTGTCTGTTCGCAGGTTCTGGTGCGAACCGAACAGGGGGGGTGTTCGGCTCATCCCTGTTCTGTAGGTGTGAGATACACGGTTTACATACTGTGGGTGTATTCTGCTCTTCCAAAAACACCAATTTAGGGCCACAAAAAATATTTTGCAGTGTTTTCTGCATATCTGGAGGTGTGTGAGATAAACAATTTATATATTTTTCTTCAATTGTGCTATTCTAAAAAAATTCTTTTAGGCCAAAAACATATTTTTTTTTAATAGCATTTTCTGCAGTTCTGTAGGTGTGAGATACACGTTTACATACTGTGGGTGTATTCTGCTCTTCCAAAAACACCCATTTAGGGCCACAAAAAATATTTTGCAGTGTTTTCTGCATATCTGGAGGTGTGTGAGATAAACAATTTATATATTTTTCTTCTATTGTGCTATTCTAAAAAAATTATTTTAGAAGAAATTTTTTTTTTGAATAGCATTTTCTGCAGTTCTGTAGGTGTGAGATACACCGTTTACATACTGTGGGTGTATTCTGCTCTTCCAAAAACACCCATTTAGGGCAAGATCCTAAATTTGGAAAATATGAGGAGAACGTCAAAGGGACGTGGCCCTGGTCGTGGTGCTGCTGGTGGAGCTCCTGTTGCAGGGAGAGGACGTGGTCGATCTGTGCCAGCTACACGCACAAGTGAAACACCTTCCTCAGGTGCGAGTAGGCGTTAGAGCCTGCAGCGGAATTTTGTCGCGCCTAATGAGGCTGTACGAATGTTGAGGCCAGGACAAGTACAGGCGATAGTAGATTGGGTTGCTGACAGTGCCTCCGGTTCCTTCACATTGTATCCCACCCAGTCTTCTGATGAAAGATCAGAGTTGGCACCTGCAGCCGATGTCCATCAGTCTTTCACCTCACCCCCTTGCAAATCAGCCAAGCAGTCTGAGCCCCAAATCATGCAGCAGTCTCTTCTGCTTTTCGATGACTCTGTTAGCAGGGTTTCCCAAGGCCCTCCACCTAGCCCTGCCCCAGAAGTGGAAGAGATTGAGTGCACCGATGCCCAACCACTTATGTTTCATGATGAGTACATGGGAGGACCATTGCAGCACGTCTCGGATGATGATGAAACACAGGTGCCAACTGCTGCTGCTTTCGCAATTGTGCAGACCGACAAGGAGGACAGGGGTGAAGACTGGGTGGAAGATGATGTGGAGGACGATGAGGTCCTCGACCCCACATGGAATCAACGTCATGCAGGTGACCAGTGTAGATCGGAGGAAGAGGCTGAGGTCGCACAGAGCCACCAGCACAGCAGAAGAGGGAGCAGGGTGCAAAAGCGGAGCGTCCGTCCCCTAGACAGTACGTCTGCTACTGCCCAACGCAGCAAGGGACCGAGCACACCAAAGCCAGGTCCAAGGAGTTCCCTAGCGTGGCAGTTCTTCAGACAATGTGCTGATGACAAGACACGAGTGGTTTGCACGCTGTGCAATCAGAGCCTGAAGCGAGGCATAAACGTTCTCAACCTGAGCACAACCTGCATGACCAGGCATCTAAGTGCAGAGCACGAGCTGCAGTGGAGTAGACACCTCAAAAACCAAGAAAGGTCTCTAGCTCCTCCTGCTTCCTCTTCTGCTGCAGTCTCTGCCTCTTCATCCAACTCTGTAGTGACAGTGGCACCTGCCAACCCGCAAACAGAGGATCTGCCAGCAACACTAGCACCTGGGTCACCAACCATCTCCACAATGTCCCATGGAAGCGTTCAGCTCTCTATCTCCCAAACACTGGAGCAGAAGAGGAAGTACCCCCCTAGCCACCCGCGATCCCTGGCCCTGAATGCCAGCATTTAAAAATTTCTGCCCTTTGAAATGCTGTCATTCCGTTTGGTGGAGACTCAGAGTTTTAAAATCCTGATGGCATTGGCTGTCCCACAGTACGTCATGCCCAGCCGCCACTACTTTTCCAGGCGAGCCATCCTTTCCCTGCACAACCAAGTGCTGGACAAAATCAGGTGTGCACTGCGCAACGCCATCTGTGGCAAGGTCCACCTAACTACAGATGCGTGGACCAGTAAGCACGGTCAGGGACGTTATATCTCCCTAACAGCACACTGGGTAAATGAAGTGGCGGCTGGGCCTGAGGCAGATAACAGTTTGGTGCATGTCCTTCCACCACCGAGGATTGCAGGGCGCTTCAGTTTTCCTCCTGTTGCTAACTCCTGCTACTCCGCTTCCTCATCCTCTACCGCCTCCTCATCCGGTCAGCGTAACACCTTTATCACCAACTTCAGCACAGCCAGGGGTAAACGACAGCAGGCAGTTTTAAAACTTTCCTGTTTGGGGGAAAAAACCCACACAGCGCAGGAGTTGTGGAGGGACATGGAACAACAGACCGATGAGTGGTTGGTGGCAGTGAGCCTCAAGCCTGGCCTGGTTGTGTGCGATAATGGGCGAAATATCGTAGCAGCTCTGGGCCTAGCCGGTTTGACGCACATCCCTTGCCTGGCGCATGTGCTGAACTTGGTGGTCCAGAGGTTCCTGAAAAATTACCCCAATATGCCAGAGCTGCTGCAGAAAGTACCTTGCACATGCTGGCCAGACTGTGCGAGCAGCAGCAGGCGATAGTGGAGTTTCAGCTGCAGCAGACACGCGTGAGTCACTCTGCGGAACAGCACCACTTCACCACCAATAACTGGGCCTCCATGCGAGACCTGTGTGCCTTGTTGTGCTGTTTCGAGTACTCCACCAACATGGCCAGTGCCGATGACGCCGTTCTCAGCGTTACTATTCCAGTTCTATGCCTCCTTGAAAAAACGCTTTGGGCGATGATGGAAGAGGATGTGGCACAGGAGGAGGAGGAGGAGGAACCGGGATCATTTCAAAGGCTTTCAGGGCAGTCTTTCACAAGTGGCTACGAGGGTGGGTTCCTGCACCAACAAACGCCAGGTACACAATTGTCCAGCAGCAAGGGCACAGTTCTGGAGGATGACGAGGTGGAGGATGAGCAGGAGATGGAGGAGGAGGAACCATGTTCACAGCAGGGTGGCAACCAGACCAGCTCATGGCCATCACTGGTGCATGGCTGGGGGGATACAAAGGACACAGACGATACACCTCCCACAGAGGACAGCTTTTTGTTGCCTCTGGGCAGCCTGGCACACATGAGCGATTACATGCTGCAGTGTCTCCGCAACGACCGCCGAGTTGCCCACATTCTAACTGGTGCTGATTACTGGGTGGCCACCCTGCTGGATCCCCGTTACAAGGACAACGTACCATCCTTAATTCCCTCACTGGAGCGGGATCGTAAGATGCGCGAGTACAAGCGCACGCTGGTAGACGCGCTGCTGGTGGCATTCCCACCTGACAGCGGGGGTACGGTGGAAGCACAAGGCGAAGGCAGAGGAGGAGGAAGAGGTCGCCAGCACCTCAGAAGGCAGGGTTAGCATGGCTGAAATGTGGATAAGCTTTGTCAGCACGCCACAACAACCAGCACCACCAGCTGAGATGGAGCGTCTTAGCAGGAGGCAGCATTTCACCAACATGGTGGAGCAGTATGTGTGCACACGCCTACACGTACTGAATGACGGGTCTGCCCCCTTCAACTTCTGGGTCTCCAAATTGGGCACATGGCCTGAGCTTGCCCTTTACGCCTTGGAGGTGCTGGCCTGCCCTGCAGCCAGTGTATTATCTGAATGTGTATTTAGCACGACAGGGGGCGTTATCACAGACAAGTGCAGCCGCCTGTCCAGAGTCAATGTGGACAAGCTCACGTTCATTAAAATGAACCAGGCATGGATCCCACAGGACTTGTCCGTACCTTGTGCAGAATAGACATGTATATCGGTGTTCTGTCAAAAACTGTCTGGCCATTCACAAAATCTCCGAAGATGAACGGCGCCTGCGCAGTAAGTGCAGGTTCAAGCCCCACCATCCAAGTGGACATACGGTAGAACATAGTAACAGGGCCCCTCAAAGGCTCGCTTCGCTCGTCACGCTTCGGGCATGGCCTCGCTTTGCTCAGCTTGAACCTCGGATGGTGTGGCTTGAACCTGGACTCACCGCGCAAGCGCCGTTCGTCTTCGGAGATTTTCAAAATCCCCTTGTCCTACGTACTGAGCAAGCGCAGTACAGGGCGGACACTATCCGACGGGGGACAGAATTCGACACATCACCGGCCTTACCCAGCCATTGTTGTATTTTTGAACCAGTGTTGGCTACCTCGTCCTCCTCCACCGCCGCTTCCACCTACACAGCCACATCCACCGCCACCTCAACCTCCTACTCCATATGGACCTCATCCTCCTAGGTCAAGATTATATATTTTTTTTTATTTCAAAGTATTTTATTTTCCCACTAGCTTATCCATTAAATTGAAAAAGATTTTTTCCAGAAAGGGCGTATTCTGGCTCATTCCCACCATATGTGTGGCATCGTGCCGTTGAGCTTCTGAGGTTCTTAATGACTTTCTGTACCTCTTCTGCTGAGAAGGGGGCCTCCAGCATATTATTATTATTATTATTATTTTATGTTATTTTAAGTTATTTCCCTATCCACATTTGTTTGCAGAACACTTGCCATGCTCTTAACAATAGTTGGCTGCCATTTGCAGCCCTCTAGCCCTTTCCATGACTTTTTTAGAGCCTTTTTAGTCCTCAGAAGTTCGGGTCCCCATTGACTTCAATGGGGTTCGGGTTCGGGGTCAAGTTCAGGTCAAGTTCGGTCCCGAACTCGAACTTTTTTCCGAAGTTCGGCCGAACCCGTCGAACCCGAACATCCAGGTTTCCGCTCAACTCTACTCATGAGTCCAGTCATGAGAAGATACACTTCTTAGACTTGGAGATTGAGATTAGTGATGGCCAATTTATATTTAAAACCCACTTTAAACCAACTAACCATAATGGGTTGATCCCTGTGGACAGTTGTCACCACAGATCGTTCCTGCACTCAGTTCCGCAGCCAATTTCTGAGGTTGCACAGGAACTGTTCTGATAACAAAACCTTCAGGCCAACATTTTAAAGAAGAGATTCCTGGATAAGGGATATGACCATATGGAAGTGGAGGGCGAGTTACAAAAAGCATTAGAAATGGAGAGAAATTCTCTACTGATGGGTAAACCCCATATTGAGTCTAACGAGTCCTTTACGTGGTCATTGATCACTTTATTTTCCACTCAGCATGCGCAGATTAAGTCAATTATCCACAAACATTGGGACGTTTAAAAAAAAAAAAACATTTTGGGCCCTCTGTTGTCTGATCAACCTAAGGTGATATATAGGGGGGTTCCATCTTTACGAAGTAAAATTGCACCTAATATCATTAACCCCCCTGTTAGAACATCTTTTTTTTTTTGTTTCAGAAACTTTTATTAAATGAATACACATAGAAATACAACATTGTGTACATATACTATTAGGAGTATGCAGTCTTCTGTAAGCAACAGTGTCGCGTTGACAAAATTATATATTTGCTTTTAAGATATGGCTATTAGCCCAAGATTAATACAATGTATGTACCAACAACCAAAAAAAAAAAAATTGAATAAAAGGAAAAAACACAGAGTTTCCATGAAAATATATATCAATTTTTTTTTACAGAGATATTGTTATGATATTTTATTACAATGTAAATGGGGTATGGGGTGGAAGGGGGAGGCGGGAATGAGAGAAAAAAAAAACTATCCCCAATGGGGGCGGGGCAGGAGAGAGGAATGTGATAAAGATCAATAAGCAGACTGCTATCCATTTGTTTAAATTTTTAAATGTTTAGCACTCCATAACCTTGTCGGTTACTTCCCAAGTAAGAAGTGCAATGTGTGTCATTATAACACACAAGGACAGTGCAAGACCCTACAATTCAAATTGATTACCACCAATTGTCTATATGACATTAAGCACTTCTGTGCATGTGCCACAAAAAATGTAGTATATCTGCTCACTTGCCCATGTGGCAAGCAATACGTGGGTAGAACAATTTGTGCTTTTTCAGGTAAGGGTTAACGAACACATAACTCTCATTACCAAACACAATGTCCCTAGACATTACCGACAGTTCCATAACAGAGACCCTACGGGTATGGAATTTTTAATTATTGATAAGTAAATTCCCCTTGGAGCGGCGTGGCAATGACCAGGAGTGTGTCACACCTCAAAACTTATTGGATCTATTAGCTCCAATGCCACTCCCCCTTAGGCTTAAACATCGAGTGGGATATTAATGCATTTATTAATAAAGCATAAAGTCAAGTTTGCATAATTTTATTTTCAAACAACTCATTTAAAATGTATTTTAATATGTATTTGATTATGTAATGCATCAATATTCATTTTATTTTGTTCTTGTATAATTTATTCGTAACAGAAACCAGTCCTGTGATCGCAACACAATTTTTAATTTTTTTATTCAGTTTTATGTTTGAAACATGATTATCTTCTTCCCTTTTCTCCAAAACACATGACGGTGTCACTGCCGTCCAAAACTTCCTGTTTATAACGCTGCAGACTCACTGATCTTTCTATTTTATTCAGAGTGAGGCCTGAACCGCATAATGTCTGGGGGAGGAGACTAAGGCGGGGCCAATGCCGATGATCATTGCCTTTCAGTTTTCTGTTGATGACGCGGCAGACATTCTGGCCGTTCTCGTCTTTTCAAAGTGAGGCTTGAATCACATGCAGAGGAGATCGGGCGGGATCCACGCTGACGTCCATATAGGACGTTTTGCGTGTCAGCTGATTTGTCCACTTCACATATAGATCACTGCGAGGCTTGCCCGCCTCTATACAAACTAATGGATTCCCCAACTCACCTCAGAGGAACGCACGCCCCAGCGCCATTTTGGTTAACCTGGAAGTGTAATGTCAATACGATGATAGCGTTAATTGCAATCACAGGTTGGTAATATTTGGTTTTGGGTCTTATATCTTATAAAAATGCAGTGACGACAGTAGGATCATACCCCAGATGATGTCTGTTTAGACAAAACGCGTCGGACGAGCCCTACTGATGTCATTGCGTCACCTAAACTACAAGCGCTTAATTTACTTACTAAATGTGAGTGTTCCCAATTTTAATAAATTTTCTATGTTTTTACAGATTCACACTATGAGGAGTATTTTTTTTTTTTGGTTATATAATTTTGAATACATGAGAGGACTTGGTCAGATATGCTGGCCGCTTCTGAGGACTACTTCTCTGAGTTATCCCTTGAATAAATGGACCATCTTCAATCCTAATCTGGAGTACAGACGTAGAGGTCCCATACATTGGTGTTTACACCACTAGCCCTGCTGACTCATTGTGTATATGCCCATTTGAGTCCCTACACTCCGGTAAGCCTTCACACAACCGGTGGTGGTTTTATTTTTGTGCTTCCATTTCAACACTGACGGCACGTGGAAAACCTTTTCCTGCTACAGAGTCTTTTTCATTGTCGATTTACGGACTGTTCAACTCACGGTTTATCAACCTCTATATGATAGCATATGGACTTATATTTTTGGTGTGATCCTCACATAACTTTCCACTGTTTTGATTATCTCTTTTTAGTGTTGTGGTCATTTCACACTATATATTGGATTTTATACACATGAATTTGTATCAGTACAAATTTTTAAAGTACTGCACAGAATTTTATTTCACATTATGTGTTTACACCTGTTCTAGTGCTGTGCTGGCTTCTATTTTAGATACTTTTGCGTGTCAGCGCTATATGCACCATTTTTTTCTATTTGCATGTTACACTTTTTTTGTTGGGGGGTTCCCCCCTTAAAATCCATAACAGACCCTCATCAAAGATAAGGACCCAAATTGTGTGAAATTGTGTGCAGTTTTTTTGTCTTGCTTTTATAATGATGGCCTGATGTAGTTTTGAAAGGGAACTTCATCCACATATCATGAATATGGTGCGGGTACCTTGCCAGTTGGGGGGGCATGACAAAGCACCTTGTCCAATAAAATAGAAGACCAAATGAAATGGTAGCACACTGGAATGTTAAATTGCTTGATGAATACTTTATTGTCAAAGCCAGTCAAATGACAGGGAATGCAGTTGACACTTTTCACATAAATAGATCTTGCTTGATTACAACATCGAACTGCTCTCCTAGGCAGGCTATTTAAGGCGCCAACCTGAATCAGGGTACACTCAAAAACGCCTGCATCAAAAGAGCAGCTCATGCATATATGAGAACATCTCCACTGATATGTTAAAAACATTTCATAAGATAAAAAGGCAAAATAAAAGGCACACAAATGCGTGTTGAGGGGGAAACTAATTTCCTTAGCAACAAACACCAAAAAGAGACACCAAGAACAAATTAGGTCACTCATCAAAACAATGAACAGACTTGAAACAACTCACAAACAATCGACTTTGCAAACTACGTTACAGGACCTATTACACGCTAGATCAGCACTACTAGATGAACTAGGATAACGCACAAGAAGACGTTATGTCCTCCAACAAAAAGTGTTCTATGAGCACGGCAACAAGAGTGGTAGATTGCTGGCATGCACAATACAAGCAGCTGAGCTCACATCTAAGATTCACCAAATACGAGACAAGCAAGGCACACTCCTCTCTAAAAACGAAGAGATAGCCGGACACTTCGAAAGCTTCTACTCTAAACTGTACAACCTGCCCCAAAATGGCTTAGAGGGGACAATAGCAACCCAACGCACTTCCCAAATAAAATAATTTCTAGCCCAGTATTGCCTCAAACCTATCTCCTCCCATCAGGCTGAAGCCATGGAAATCCCACTCTTCAAGGAAGAACTACACCTAGCTATAAAACAAATGAAAGTGGGAAAGAGCCCCGGCCCAGATGGTCTCCCACTAATATACTACGAATCCTTTCAAGATACACTGACACCCATTGAGGGCATGTGGCCTGGTACGGTTCAGGAGGGGGGTGCACTCTCTCGTCCCCCCTCTTTTCCTGTGGCCTGCCAGGTTGCGTGCTCGGATAAAGGATCTGGTATGGATTTTTGGGGGAACTCCATGCCATTTTTTTTTAAATTTGGGGTGGAGTTCCCCTTAAAATCCATACCAGACCTGAAGGGCCTGGTATGGATTTTTGGGGGAACCCTACGCATTTTTTTTTAAATTTGCGGCAGGGTTCCCCTTAATATCCATACCAGACCTGAAGGGCCTGGTAATTGAATTTGGGGGGACCCTTACGCATTTTTTTTATTTTTTATCAATGACTTTTCTATGTATTGCTGGGAGCCGACAATTCATTATAGCCGTGAGTGAGTTTTAAATGACTTTTTTTCCTTCAGAAATTACACTTTGTGCAGGGACAGTTCTAAGCACGGGAAACAAGCGCAAATTTACAGGCATACTATACACACACCCTAGGTATGAAATTTAAAGGAATATTACACTTTTATTTTCACTTTAAGCATTATTAAAATCACTGCTCCCGAAAAAACTGAAGTTTTTAAAACTTTTTTTTGCATTGATACATGTCACCTGGGGCAGGACCCGGGTCCCCAAACCCTTTTTATGACAATAACTTGCATATAAGCCTTTAAAATTAGCACTTTCGATTTCTCCCATAGACTTTTCAAATTTGCCCCGAACACCCCAAATTGTTCGCTGTTCGGCGAACGGGTGAACAGGCAATGTTGGAGTCGAACATGAGTTTGACTCGAACTCAAAGCTCATCCCTACTTAAGATGTTTAACTCTCTATCGAATCCACACACCTCACCAGGCAGACTATTAGAAGCCCATGTAACAGTTATACCAAAGGAAGGGAAAGACCCCTCACTAGCCTCCAACTATAGACCTATCTCTCTACTTAACGTAGATATCAAATTGTACGCTAATATTCTGAAATGGGTACAAAAAATTCCGCCCTGCCTTATGGTGAAGCCGCTCACACAACCAATTGAAAAATGGTGAAAAACAAACAAAACAAAAATAGTGTAGCGCTAAAACTAAATATGAACTGCACTGAAAGTGCAGTAATCAACAATAACACATATGTCAAATTATACAAACATCTTAAAGGACACAGTGAAGAAATTAAAATTATTCCAAAAAGTCCTCAGTGATGTGAGTGATATAATATGAAAGTCACAATGAAACTAAATTCTTTGGTGTAAACCAAATAAATGCTGGTGAAATTGAATTGGTGAAAATCAAAATCAAAATCAAAATGGTGGTGCTCCTAGAATAAACTTGACACAAAACAAGTGCTTTCAGAGTGACCGTCACCATGCAATAGTAGAAAAGGCTTACCGAAAGGCGTGGACCCCAAAAAACTTACGTTAAAAGGGTCAACCAAGCATGGGTAAGCCACTATGGACAGCGAATTTCCAACTGTGATTAAACCAGGGACCTCAGACATCAATCCAATACAGAGGGTGGAGAAAATATCTCTGGCATCCAAATGGCGATGGAACTTGCAGAAAATGCCCAATAATGGACGGGTGTTGATTTCAGGTAAGTTATAGAGAGTGGAAGGAAAGAAAAAGGCACATAGCGTAATCCTATATAAAAGGGTAATTTAATGTAGGTGGGAACACTTACATTTAAAAAGATGTAACAGCGCTTCATCAGATAATTAGTGGCAACAGTAGGGTCCCCGACGCGTTTCGCATCCAAATGCATCATCTGGGGTGAGCCCCAACTGCTGCCCTCCACAAATTTATAGACAATGTGACCCCTGTGTTTGGGAGGCCATCCCCTGGGCGTCCATGTGATTGTTGATTACTTCCTGGTTCACTCAAAATGGAGTCACAATGTGTGTTCCAAGCCTCCGTCTGGAACACACTACATATAATGAAATAATATGAACATGATGGGTGTACTAATATGGCCGTCCAACTTGTGTCTCAAGCCTCTATGTGATGTAACTAAGTGGATATGACCTTTATTACTAACATTCTATTTATATTTAATTATTTCCTTAAGCTGAAAAAAGCTAACTAATAAATAGATGGTCATCACTATGATAGAGGATTAATATGAATGGGTACTCGGTTGCACTGTGTACATTTCAACCGAGACAGGAAACAAACGGATGTAACACTCTTCCTGTTTGCCCACCACGCCTCGTTTTCAATGACACATGCGTTCCAAGCCTCTCTATGTTGAACGGAGACCATGTGGTCGGAACTCCGTAACGTGCTCTAATACTGTAAACGGCGTGTGGCGTGGCTTATATGCCGCGCCCGGATCTGGAGCTCAGGCGCGCACCAAGCCTCGCTATGGATTCAATGACGTCACGCGTCATATTGACAATAGGACAGGCAAGGCCGCGCTGCTGACAGGTTCTACGTAGGCGGCTGTGAAAGGGAAAAGGACACTCCCAATCCACAAAGAAGTGTGGATTATAACACTTATTATATAAGGGGTCAATCATAATTAAAACACCACACTGACTGGATAGCACGTGGTCCATATATCAAAAGGACAATATATAGATATGCCAAAAACTGGCATTGCAAGCGTCACTTCACCTCAACAAAGAGAGAATATATATATAATAAAATATTAATAATTATATTTATTATACCACCAGTGTTAATCTGGTGTAATAAAATCCCTAAAATGAATAAATGAATAAATTAAAAAGAGCCGTCTTATGGGCTGCTATGAAATTAATAAAACAATATGTAAAATCAATCCTGCACCTCCAGCAGGAATGAATAAAATCACTGATGGGCTGTGCGGAAATGATTAAATGTAATGGGAACAGAATAATTGGATGTGATTATAATGAAAGTACCCCTGTATTAATATAAATATAGGGCACAATCAAGGAATGTACTCCCAAATAATTCATGCAATAACATTACGTATAAAAAATGATTCACAGATCTACAATGCAATCCCAGAAATGAAAAGCATGGGTTACATTCATGTTTAAATGGTAATAAACACCACATGTATATGATGAACAAATAAATGACTAAAATAGCTAAAAAGGAGAAAACTCAGAAAAAAAACACTATTGACTATGATTTGTTGATAAAAGAATTAATATCCCACTCAACGTTTAAACCAGAAGGCGTGTGCGACTGTAACTCATAAATCCAATAAGTCTCAAGTCGTGACACGCCTCTGGTTTTAGGAGCACCCCTCCAAGGGGGAACAAATTGATCTATAACTAAAAATTGTGTACTAGCAGGGTTTCTATTATGATGTGCCCTGTAATGCCTTGGTACCGTATGGTTTGTATCACCACTGAGAATGAGAGCTACGTGCTCTCCAACACGCACAGAAAAGGATCGTATTGTACGGCCTACATACTGCTTGCCGCTAGGACAAGTTATGAGGTATACCACATACTTTGTGGCACATGTGCAAAACCGCTTAATGGGATAAGTATTTCCCGTGATAGTTGAAGTAAATTCCAGGGTCTTACTTCTCCCTGAAGAATTGAATTTGCACACAGAACATTTCTTGCAAGGATGGTAACCCACAAGTTGGTAAAAGAAAGGAAGGTCGCACGGGGGGATTGATAATATTGGGTGCGATCCTGCTTTGAAGTGTGGGAACGCCTCTAAATACAACTTTAGCTTGTTCTGGTAAAACACTCTGTAGGACTCGATCGTTTCTCAACACTCCCCAATGTTTTGCTATAATGGCTTTAACTTGTTTATGCTGGTTGGAAAAAGATGTAAGCATTGCCCACTTGAGGCTAGCATCTTGTTCCCTTTTTGGTTTGACCTCCAAGAGGGAACTTCTATTTATCTCCAGGGTCCGTTCAAGTTCCCATTCCAAATCATTAGGGTTGTAGCCCTTCTCAATGAATCTATGTTTCAAAACATCAGCCTGTGTTTTAAATGATTCTGTGGTAGTACAATTTCTACGAAGCCTTAAGAACTGGCTACGTGGGACTGAGTTTAACCAAGAACGGTGATGACAACTGTCAATCGGAATAAATCCATTACAATCAGTTTTTTTTAAAAACGTTTGGAATTGAAAACTTTGATCTATAATGCTGATCTCTAAGTCCAGAAATTGTATTTTATCTTTACTGGCTGTATATGTGAGAGAGATACCCCTATCATTATCATTGAGATGGCCCATAAAGGTCTCCAGTGACGCCATATCGCCATCCCAAAGGAGGAGGATGTCATCTATATATCTTACCCACAACACCAATGACGAGGTGTCATGGGTATAGACGACATCCTCCTCCCATTTGGCCATAAAAAGATTGGTGAGGCTGGCCGCGAATTTCACGCCCATAGCCACGCCACATGATTGCAGGTAGAATTGGTCATTAAACCAAAAGTAACTATGTTTTGTAGCAAATTCTAGCAACTCCATAATAAACCTGCACTGAAATGGGGCCAGGGAGGGCTCCCTTTCCAAAAAATATTGGACAGCCTCAAAGCCTTTATCATGGGGTATGCAAGTGTATAATGAGGCGATATCTGCTGTTACCATAATGATGTCGCTTTGAATATTAACACTCTCAAGTTTTCTAATGGTAGCACCCGTGTCACATAAGTAAGATGGTATACGTCTTACTAGGGGCTGTAAATAGTGGTCGATATATCGACCAACCCTAGAAGTGACCGAGTCAATACCACTTACAATTGGTCTACCGGGTGGGTGCACAGGATCCTTGTGGACCTTAGGCAAAAAATAAATAGTGGGTATTCTAGGAATGATGGGAACTAAAAAAGTTTTCTCCTTCTTATTTAAAATAGCTCAATCGAAACCACTGTCAACCAACTTTTGAAGATCAGCTCTAAAGCGAGATGTGGGGTTAGTAGTTAACAACTGGTATGTACCAGGCTCATTCAGAATCCTGTACATTTCTTGTTCATAGTCACATTTGTCTAATATGACTATACCGCCCCCTTTGTCCGCCGGACGAATTACTAAATCTTTGTTTTGACACAGAGATTTGAGACCGGTATTGGACAGCGGGCGGTGATATGTGCGGCTAACAGGCAACTCTGTTAGATCTTTAAGAACAAGATCTTTAAAAATATTAACAGCAGGTGCCACCGGAACTGGGGGGTTGAACAAAGACGGGTTGGACAAGCCCAAATGCACAGTTCCGGATGTAGCTGCTCTACCCTCACTCATAATAGGATTAGTGATGAGGTAGCGTTGAATGTTGACCTTACGAATGTACTTTTGTATGTCGATAAATGTATCGAATTTGTTCAATGTCTTGGGTGGGGCAAACTTAAGGCCTTTATCCAAGATCGATAATTCATAATTTGTGAAAACCTTAGAGCTTAAATTAAAAACCCCTTGGCCCTTTACATGCGCCTTTTCTTTCCTTTTCTGGATTCTCCTCCCACCTCTGATCCCTCTCCTGGGTCGGGACCCCTTTTGCGTGGAGTTCGGTCCCTGTGAAAATCCTGACCTCTAGTGGAAGGGTCATATCCATAATTAGATGGATACTGGGAATTCCTAGTATGCGTATGATAGCTATCATCCCGCACCTCTCCCAGTGGGGAAAATCTATTATAAGTGGAGATGGGTGGAGGGCCATAATGCGGTGAACGATCATGATAATAATCGGAACGTTCCGTGTATCTGGCCGGTGATGGATCGTAGTAATAATTATCATGACTATAACTATGCTGAACACCGGAATGTTGTGGGTACCCTCTAGAGTGACCCCTGGTGTCTCTGTTACCTCTAGATCTGCCTCTCCCTCGATGATGCTGATTCGGAGTATAAGGGCCCGACTGATGTGCTCTGGTTCGGGGAACTCGAGAATCAACACCCCGCGTATCGCATGGGGGGGGGTATTTGAGGCACAGCAGGAGGTTGACTCATGGTTGGACCTCCTCTCAAGGTGGGAGCAGATGAGGTAGATGGCAACAAAGCTGGAGTTGAATCCATGTCTGCTCCAGAAGATGTAGAAAACAATTTTTGGCAAGCAAAAACAGTGCCATTTCTATAGTCACCTGTGTCCCTAGAATATTTCTTATGTTTTTTGAGCTTCTGGTCTCTATTCTCCTTTTCAAGGAAGTTTTGTAGATTGGCTGAAAGAGATGCATATTCCAAGGAGTTTTTGTATGATAGTAACTTATCCTTGAGTTCCTTGATCTCTCTATCCAACACCGTCAGCCTAGTCTTTTTGTTAGAGACCAAAAATTGTCACGCTAATATTCTGGCTAACAGATTAGTCCCCCTTATTCCTGGCCTCATAACATCTGATCAGGTAGGTTTCATCCCAGGTAGGGAAGCCAGGGACAATACCATACGCACTTTGAACATACAACACTGGTTGCACTCATCAGGAACCAAAGGCTTTCTTCTATCCCTTGATGCTGAGAAGGCATTTGAAAGGGTGGCATGGGACTATATGCAGGAAGTCCTGAGGGGAATAGGCCTTTTGCCCCGCATGTTTACGTACATTAACGCCCTTTATACTAACCCCTCGGCGAGGGTGAAGACTAATGGCCTCCTGTCAAGCGCATTCTCTATCGGCAACGGCACACGCCAGGGATGTCCCCTATCCCAATTGATCTTTGTCCTGATACTAGAACCCCTGTGTAACGGCACCCCAAGTATGAAAGGGGTTAACGCCGTTTAAGATATTCCCTCTCTGGACACACATCCACTGCCGATCCTCCACAGTCAGGTGACTGCTTCCCATAGGATTAATCCTTCCAAACATACGAGACAAGCGCTCTGTGTTGAAGTTCCAAAAACAGGCAATGAATTTATTACAAGCACATGGTAACACATTTCTCTTCAAAACCCTTCCCTCCCATCCTTGGGGAACAGGGCGGGTTAAACTGTCCAATGACAATGGTCATACAGGTCAGGTGTGTTCAAACTTCTCTTTCAGTAAACAGTCTTAGCAGGAGGGGTGATTCCCCCCCCCCTCCTCACAGAAAGACACTTAAACATCCCATAATAGGCAGCCAGACGGTCTACCAGCTCCAATCCACATCATCACAGTAGCAGACTTAATTACCACAAGCCACAATAGACAATAGAATGCAATCACACCCCATCACAGCAAATATTACACAACAGCCCACACACAATATACACCCAATATATACCATGTATATACAGCATTGAATATGACTATCACAGATCATGGTGGGGTTCTCATTCCCCCTGTGACTATAGTGACCCCTGTCACACATCTCCCCTTTCGGCAGGAGACTAACACAGGAGGAGACCCCAGATGGGTTGACCATAGTTCCATTTCTCTAATGCCTGGACAACCCATCAGCATTGCCATTTTGCTTACCGGGTCAGTAGCTGATGGTGCAGTTGTAAGGTTGCAGGACGAATAATGGAATTCAGTTCTGGAACAGTCACTTGCTTTGCTCTCTCAATGGCTCCCAAAACTTGTTGCTGGTGCTCTTGGGAAAGGTAAGGCAAAACCTGGGCGCAATTCCCATTTAATCTTTTGACAATTTCAGCCTGTTTGTGCATTTCAATGTTCAAGCCATGGGACATCTCGTAATACATGACGTAGTGTCGTTGCATCTCCGATTTCTCACTGGCCAACTTGTCACATTCCAATTCTAGACTGTGATATTTTGCCTGATCTAAGGTACATGTCAGGGAAGATAGTCTTACCCAATTCTCAGCCGCAAGCGGGCCGGTTCCAGCAGCATGAGTCTGGGCACAGGTAGTCACTGGGTTGGCTTCAGTGGGGCCCATCGGGGCGTAAGCAGAAACAAGGGGGGCCAAATCATTCCCCAGTAGTACATCCACTGGCAAATCCTTCATCACCCCTACATTCACATGTCCCGAACCAACTACCCAATCCAGGTGAACCCGGGCAACGGGTAACCGGAAGATGGTACCTCCCGCTACTCTTACGGCTACAGTGTCTCCGGTGTGTTGGCTCTCTGGGATGAGGTTCTTCTGTAGTAGGGTCATGTTGGCACCAGAATCACGTAGGCCATTGGCTACCTTTCCATTGACCCAGACAGTCTGCCTGTGTTGCTGCCGGTTGTCCCGGTTAGCTGCTTGTATGGGATCAGCCTTGTGCAAGACTCCCAAATGTTCTTCCTCCTCAACGCAGTGGGCCGCAGGCATGGATGTGTGGGGGTTCCCCCTGCTGGCTGTCTCCATGACTGGGACTGCCTGGCTGAATTCAATGGACAGTCTGGCTTTTTGTGCCCTAGCTGTTTACATCCGAAACACCTGATGGGTTGTGCGTAGTCCTGGGAGTTGAACCTGGGCTGCTGAGGATAAGTGGCCGCTGGGGTTGGTGCTGAAGTTGGGTTAGAGGCTGATAAACTGGGCCGAGATAGTGGATAGTAGACATGTGCACACTGAAATATTTCGTTTCGGAATTTCGTTTTCGTCCAAAAAATAAATTTATTTAGTTACTCCCGAAATTCGTTTTTATTTATTTCGTTTTTCGTTAAAAATAGCATTCGTCCAAAAATCTGAATTAATTAAGGTCGAATCTGTCATTGAAGGCTTATGGTGTCTGTCGAATGTTCAAAGAAGATTCGACGGAGCAGCGAAACTGTACGACTCTGCAATCATACATTTCCGGTCAAATGTTCTGCCTACAAGCAGTGATCTTTTCTTTCTATGTCGAATCTTTTCTCTCTATAATGTCGAATCTTTTCTCTCCTATGTCGAATCTTTTCTCTCTATAATGTCAAATCTTTTCTCTCCTATGTCGAATCTTTTCTCTCTATAATGTCAAATCTTTTCTCTCCTATGTCGAATCTTTCCTCTCCTATGTCGAATCTTTCCTCTCCTATGTCGAATCTTTTCTCTCCTATGTCGAATCTTTTCTCTCCTATGTCGAATCTTTTCTCTCCTATGTCGAATCTTTCCTCTCCTATGTCGAATCTTTCCTCTCCTGTGTCGAATCTTTTCTCTCCTATGTCGAATCTTTTCTCTCCTATGTCGAATCTTTTCTCTCCTATGTCGAATCTTTCCTCTCCTATGTCGAATCTTTCCTCTCCTATGTCGAATCTTTTCTCTCCTATGTCGAATCTTTCCTCTCCTATGTCGAATCTTTCCTCTCCTATGTCGAATCTTTTCTCTCCTATGTCGAATCTTTCCTCTCCTATGTCGAATCTTTTCTCTCCTATGTCGAATCTTTTCTCTCCTATGTCGAATCTTTCCTCTCCTATGTCGAATCTTTCCTCTCCTATGTCGAATCTTTCTCTCCTATGTCGAATCTTTTCTCTCTATAATGTCGAATCTTTTCTCTCCTATGTAGAATAATCTTGGACTAATAGAGTTAAGGTTAGGCACATTCGACCACAGGTTCGATAGACACAGATTGTTATTGTCAGCGTCACGTCGAATCTCCTATCTATATCGAACTGTTGTAGCAACGAAAACGAAAATAAAGCATTTGTTTATGTCGAATCTTTCGGTTTTCGGATTCTGTGCTTTCGTTTTCGTTTGTTAAAACGATAACGAAAATAGCTGAAATTCGGACGAAAATGCATTCGGACGAAAACGAATGCACATGTCTAGTGGATAGCGCTCGCTTCCGCCTGACCTTCGAGAGTCCAGATATTCATCGGCCAAAGTAGCCGCTTGCTGTACAGTCCGTGGTCGCTTATCTCGCACCCAATCCTGTAATACCAGAGGGGTGTGGTTAAAGAACTGTTCTAAGAGTACTAGCTGGGTGATGTCCTCTATGGTATGAGCGTGGCTTCCCTGGAACCAGCCCTTAAGGTTTCGCTGCAGACGATGTGCCCACTCCACGTATGTTATGTTTGTTTGTTTCCGGGATTCTCGAAACTTAATCCGGCTGGCTTCGTGTGTAATGGCAAATCGGGCTAGCAGAGCTTCTTTTACCCGGTCATAGTCTTTAGCGTCCTCATCCTCCAGGGCCCGATACGCATCCGCCACTCTGCCCGTTAAATTACTTGCCAGTAAGGCGACCCGATCTTGGGGCCGTACTTCATGTATCTGGCATAGTCTCTCAAAGTCCTGCAGGAAAGCTTCAATTTCCTCCTCTCCTTCCTTAAATAGTTTGAACGCCCGAAAGGGCAACTTACGGACAGGCGCTGCATCTTTAGGCGTTGTCTCCGATTGCCATTCTCCGCTCATGTTGCCGCTCTAGTTCTCTCTCTTGTCGCTCTAGTTCTCTCTCTTGTCACTCATCCTGCACCTGGATGTCTTTAATGGCTTCCTGTATGGCGGTCTCTGATGGGTTAGCACCATATAATACCAACCGCTGTCGAACTCGTTGCTGAAACAAGTCTTCAACTGACCGGGGTCCTGCATCACCATCCCTCTGATCCATCTTGGCTAGCTCCCTGATCAAGGTGGCCTTGTTCTTTGTCCCACTGGTCCCTCCACGGCTCTCAAGTAAGTCTTTCAGCGTGGCTTTCCTGCAGGCTGCATAGCTGGTCATTCACTGTGGTGGTTTGGAGTGTCCCAGTAACTGGAGGGAAAATCCCACTGCTGCCAACCAATGTAACGGCACCCCAAGTATGAAAGGGGTTAACGCCGTTTAAGATATTCCCTCTCTGGACACACATCCACTGCCAATCCTCCACAGTCAGGCGACCACTTCCCATAGGATTAATCCTTCCAAGCATACGAGACAAGCGCTCTGTGTTGAAGTTCCAAAAACAGGCAATGAATTTATTACAAGCACATGGTAACACATTTCTCTTCAAAACCCTTCCCTCCCATCCTTGGGGAACAGGGCGGGTTAAACTGTCCAATGACAATGGTCATACAGGTCAGGTGTGTTCAAACTTCTCTTTCAGTAAACAGTCTTAGCAGGAGGGGTGATTTCCCCCCCCTCCTCACAGAAAGACACTTAAACATCCCATAATAGGCAGCCAGACGGTCTACCAGCTCCAATCCACATCATCACAGTAGCAGACTTCATTACCACAAGCCACAATAGACAATAGAATGCAATCACACCCCATCACAGCAAATATTACACAACAGCCCACACACAATATACACCCAATATATACCATGTATATACAGCATTGAATATGACTATCACAGATCATGGTGGGGTTCTCATTCTCCCTGTGCCCCAAGTGGCCCCTGTCACACCCTGTTAAACAGACTGCGTAGCAACACAGACATCAAAGGTATCACTATAGCACGTAGAGAATTTAAAGTTGCCGCTTTCGCAGATGACATCCTGCTTTCCTGGCCATCTCCCCGACTCTCCCTACCCAATTTAATGAAGGACATAAAACAATTTGGAAATCTATCAAATCTCAAAACTAACTACTCGAAATCACATGCTTTAAATATTTCTTTACCCCGACAGGAAGTAGAACATTGCCAGGATTCCTTCCTATTTCAGTGGAATATAGTAGCCATTACCTACCTTGGCACCCAAATTACTAGGAAAACGGTAGACCTCTATAGCCACAATTTCTTGGTTGCCCTTTCAAAAATTCAAACAGACTTAAAAGAATGAACCAATTTGAATGTATCCTGGTTTGGCCGTGCAGAGATAATTAAAATGGTCGTACTCCCTCGCCTGTTATACTTAATGAAGACAATCCCAATCCATCTCCCCCTTCCTTCTTTGCGACGTACAAGAAAGCCTGCATAACCTTCTTATGGAAGAACAGCCCCCCACACATTAAATATTCACATCTAACCCTCTCAAAAACCTTAGGTGGAATTGCCCTACCAGACCTTCATAAATACTACCTTGCATGTCACCTGACTAGAATTGTGGATTGGAAGGTACACCATCTGGGGAAAACTTGGGTTACCTTAGAAAAACATTTCATACATACCCCTACACACTTACTCCCTTGGCTTCCACCCCATCTATGGCCCCAATCACTTAAAACACATCCACTAATATAACCCTCCCTAATGGCCTTTAACAAAGCAATTTCTCTCCACAAACTTTCCTCATACCTAGGACCAATGACCCCCCCTGAGAGGGAATCCGAACTTCCCTCCCGGAGACTCTACTACATTCCTCCAAAAAGAATGGCCACACAAAGAAATACGAGCACAGCACTTCTTCCGGGGAGGTAATATCCGATCTTATGAGGACTTAGTATCCGAGTCACGCACACATTTGTTTCCCTCTTGGTCATATAGACAACTGAGACACTTTCTCACTTCTAAAGCTCCAATTACAACATGGACCAGACAACCTACTCCATTTGAAATCCTCTGCTTGCACCTCACACCACAGAGAAATCTCATATCCTACATTTATACTCTTCTCCAGGACGACCCCCCCCCAGCGACTATACCTACACGTAATTTGTGAGAAAAAGACCTGAAATTGACTCTTACTGATGAGGACTGGGAAACCATTAATATGCACGGCCATAAGGGGTCGATGAATGTAGCGATCCAAGAAAATGGATATAAAATTATAACCAAATGGTACAGGACTCCATCACAAATTTTCGCCCTCAATCCCAAACATCTGTTGGAGATGTAAAGAAGCGATAGGCTCCATGATCCACATTTGGTGGGAGTGCAGCTCCGTCCAACCTTTTTGGGCTGAGGTTCACTGCATTACCACCTACGAGCTAGATTAAAATCCTGCACAATACCTCTTACATCACACAACGCTCTCTAAACGTAACTATTACAAATCATTAGCCATGCTCCGATGAAACCTTAATGAAGGTGAAACATGTCAGCAAGTCAAGCAATTTCTTGCTACACTTTGTGTAGTGTGTAAACAGGGGCATCACACCCACCGGACCAACCACCCCTACCAACCGCCATGATCTGCAAATATGCCGCTCTGACCTGGAGATAGCTCTGCGGCGCATCTATATCGACATTCTACTCATGTGGACAGACTCTTTATTTCATGTGCATTCCTTGGGATGACATCTCCCGGGCTTGATGAATGGAACTCAATACATTCCAGATGACACCAGCAGAAGTATAGCCTACCAGCAACCGACCTACACATTTTAAACCGGAAAAAGTGAGTGAGTGTCTTATATATCTGAACTTCTTGGCAGCTTCCAATGGATGATGGATTCATCCCACTGATACTATTTCTGAGGGATAGGTGCTGACTACCTACTTGGCTCAAGTCCTCCCATCTCTCTGAAGCGTGATTCAGCCTATTTATAGCTCAGTGACACCCTCACCTAATCATCCAGTGTTCAACTACATCGGCTGGTCTATGGCTATTCAGCAAAGTCATCTGTCGACCCTTTCATCACAAATAATTACATGCACGGACTGAATAGTGTCCATTCATCAGAGATATATACACATACCCCTGAGCCCCTGTGACAATTTTTCACATCGATATTTCATACATGATCAGTAGCGGTTGTATGTGTGCGGTGTGTATGGTCGCATGGGTGGTCACCCCTGTTTCACTGTTCCCCTTTTTTTGACTAGTCTTATTTTATCATAGTTGTTTTTGATGTGGTGTGCAATGAGTATATATATATATATAATAAATTGTTTTTCTTTATTTCCAAATCGCGGTTTACTTATATCTAGTATTTATAATTATTTGAGCCTTTTTGAAGAATACTGTCTGCAGGGGGGGGGGGTTTACCTCCTCTTCCTCCCGTTTTTTTGTATATGCCTTCCCTTATTCAGAGGCTCTATAGGTGGAATATGCCCGTGTGGTTGGAGGTTATAATTAGGGTTGTCCCGATACCGATACTAGTATCGGTATCGGGACCGATACCAAGCATTTGCGCGAGTACTTGTACTCGCGCAAATGCTCCCGATGCTTCACCCGATACTTTTTTTTTGTGGCCGAAGAGGGCGGGAGGAGTCAGTGGCTGGGGAGGGCGGGGGAGTGCGGGCGGAGTCTGGCTGGAGAGGGCGGACAGAGTCTGTCGACAGAGCTAGTGCAGGCGGAGTTTGGCTGGAGAGGGGGCGGGCTGAGTCTCTGAAGGAAAGTGCGGGCGGAGTCTGGCTGGAGAGGGCGGGCACAGTCGATGGATGGAGTCCGCGGGCGGAGAGCGAGTCCCTCACCTGCAGTTGAACTTGGTAAGCTGGCAGGGGTGCAGGGCGCAGCCGCATCAGGATCGGTGACCGGTGCTATCACATTCGGTCGCCGTCAGCGGCTGAACGTCCCCACGCCCATCTTGGTACAACCTGCACTTGGCTGCAGTAAGCAGCAGCAGACATCTTGTTACACCCAGCCCGAGCTATATGGGCTGGGTGTAACAAGATGTCTGCTGCTGCTTACTTCAGCCGAGTGCAGGGTGTACCAAGATGGGCGTTGCAGCAGTTTTTTTTTTTTTTAAATCCTGTCATTTTTTTTCCCCACAGCATTTCAGTGCCAGCCACCTATCAGTACCCACAAGTGCTACCTATCAGTGCAATCAGTGCCATCTACCAGTGCCACCTATCAGGTGGCACTGGTAGATGGCACTGACTGCACTGATAGGTGTCACTTATGGGCACTGATTGGTGGCACTTGTGGGCGCTGATAGATGGCACTGATTGCACAGATAGTGCCACCTATCAGTGCCCACAAGTGCCACCTATCAGTGCCCATAAGTGCCACCTTTCAGTGCCATCTATCAGCGCCCACAAGTGCCACCTATCAGTGCCACCTATCACTGCCCACAAGTGCCACCTATCAGTGCCCACAAGTGCCACCTATCAGTGCCACCTATCACTGCCCACAAGTGGCACCTATCAGTGCCCATAAGTGCCATCTATCAGTGCCCATAAGTGCCTACAAGTGCCACCTATCAGTGCCACCTATCACTGCCCACAAGTGCCACCTGTCAGTGCCCATAAGAGCCATCTATCAGTGCCCATAAGTGCCACCTTTCAGTGCCATCTATCAGCGCCCACAAGTGCCACCTATCAGTGCCACCTATCACTGCCCACAAGTGCCACCTATCAGTGCCATCAGTGCCCATAAGTGCCACCTATCAGTGCAATCAGTGCCATCTATCATTGCCAGCCACCTATTAGTGCCCATCAGCGCCAGTCACCAGTCAGTGCCCATAAGTGCCACCTATCAGTCCCCATCTTTCAAACTGTCACATGACATTGAAAAAAAAGTGTCGGTAATCGGTATCGGCGAGTACTTGGAAAAAAGTATCGGTACTTGTACTCGATCTCAAAAAAGTGGTATCGGGACAACCCTAGTTATAATTCATATCCGCTAACTGATTGATTTACAAAATATACCTCCACCTGGGCACCACTGTTTATTATCTATTGGATGAGCTTTTTGTATATACCCACCACCCCATGCTTTTTGTTACAATACCTCTTACATCACACAACACTCTCTAAACGTAACTATTACAAATCATTAGCCATGCATATGGTCAATGCGGCAAGACTCTGCAAACCAGTGCACTGGCGATCAACGGACACACCTACCATTAGAGAATGGTTGTTTAGAATAGCCAAGATAGAAGAAATGGAGGAACTGATTTACACCTCTCAGGAGCGCTTACAGAAATTTACACAAACCTGGGCATGCTGGACTCACTTCAAAACGTCAGACTGTTACAAATTCTATTTCCCTTCTTAAATTCTTAATTTTTGATAACTCAGA
Source organism: Rana muscosa (assembly GCA_029206835.1). Taxonomy (NCBI): domain Eukaryota; kingdom Metazoa; phylum Chordata; class Amphibia; order Anura; family Ranidae; genus Rana; species Rana muscosa. Next base: position 87,084,925 of record CM055121.1, read on the forward strand.
TTTCCCAACCATGACTTCTGCCTCTCCCACAATTTAATATGCTTCAGAGGGATGTGATCGAGGAGCGGCCCCCATCCCCATCCCTTTACTTTTCTTTTCTTTTACTTCTCCTTTTCTTTCTTCTTTTCTCCCCTTCTTTCCTATGCCTTCCTCCTTTCCCCCCAACTCTCAATTTCTCACTAACTACTTCTCTTTTCCATCCCCCTCTTCCCCCATCCCCGAAAATCCACACAACGACAGTGAACCTTTCTCTGATTGGACACCCTAACATAATCACCCAGTTATTCTCCTGCCACTCGGAAATCAAGTGTCTTTTCCCGCCTCTTTCTAATGCCACAATTGGGTCTGTTGATAGTGGACTACGTGGTATTGCCTACAAATATGATATAACTTGATACACTTGGGGTGACCTTCCCTTAAGAGATTAATATGTCAGTTGTTCTTTTATAATTTATATGATGAAAAGATTTCTATGACTGTATAAGTCCCCAACTGTTCTATCTTCCATAACTTTTGATGTAATACCCTGTTTGATGTGATTACTGTTTATATTTGTCAAGGAAGCCCCTTGTCTTCTTAGTTCTTTTCCTGATTACCCTGACAAACGTATTGCAATGTAACCTAGATTTTTCCTTAATAAAATATATTCTTGTTGAAAAAAAAAGGCAAAAGAAAATACACCATCATATTGCCCATCAAATAACCTGATGTAATAAAAAAAAAAAAGAGAAAGAAAAAACGACAATAAAAAATTGAGCCCCTAAAAAAGTAACTCACTCATACATATTAAAGGCACACACACACACACGTGTATATAGTAAATGGGGACTTGGAAAGAGACAAATAACTGGAAATACAAGACAGTCCTAAACTATTTTTTTCTACACACAATATACACATGAAGATAAACCTGTAGATGGAAACACACACACACACATGCATGTGTGTAAGTAATGTGCATCCAGAGACATCTCAAATTTGTGCACTTTTTTGTGAGTATTAATATAGCAAATAATGCCATAGATGCTAGCCGGGTACTGTGTCAAACGAATATGACTAAGTGCTCCCACATGGGCAAAAAATGGAAATCAATGTAGCAGCCAAAAATTTACCCAACATGCTAGTGAAAAAAACAAAAAACAACAATTGGAGTAATACATGATAAATTAATTAATTATAAAAATGTGTAATGTCCCACTCAAAATTCATCCCAAATGGTATACGCGTTTTGAAGTGGAATATCCAGTGAACCTCTCCTTTTGCAGAGGAGCTTAAATATATCACCACCTCTCTTGGGTACTTTTTATACAACCTGGTCACCTACCGCTGAACTGCTACCATCATGAAACCTGTTGAAATTTTAGGTGACATTAGTGGATTGATTCTTCTCAATGCTGTACAGATGTTCCTGGAATCTGTCCTTAAGTCGCCTTGTGGTACGTCCTATATATTGCACATTGCACAGTCTGCATGTGATAATATATATAATGTACCGAGTGTTGCAATTATAAAAGGATTTTATTTGATGCTCCCTTTAATTCGAGAATGAACGTACTCCATCACCTTTAATAATGTGTTTTCAACACAAACAGCTTGTAGCTCCACAACCATAGTTGCCTATAAAGTGCAACCAGGTGGTGGGCCTGATGATGGCAGGATCAAAAAGGCTAGGAGAAAAGGAATTGCCCAGTGTCGGAGCACGTCTGGAAACAAAATTGATGAGGACAAGGTCTCCTTTCATCACCACCCCCGGCCATGAATGTGGAGGTATGAGGGGGGATTTGATTTAATCTGGAAGCGCCTTTTAAATGAGGGGCCCCCAGATATCTCCTCCCCAGGTAAATTACTGAGGGGTGCATAGTACCCCCACTCATTTACAAAAAATAAAAAATATTGTCCAGTGATGCAGATCGATTTAGATTTATTAAAAGCATTGCAGTGAGTGCACTCTAAGCACTTAAATCTTGGCTTTCCGTGGACGTATATTTTCAATGTGTGAGCATTACAGCCAACTCTCTTTGCCACTACACACATGCAGTACTTAGGCATCAATAGGTTAAGGATTTGTATTTCTGTCCAGCCCTACCCCATAGCACAGTCCTTCCTGATAGGTGAGGGGACCTGATCTTTCTCTGTTGCAGTTTTACTTTCACTAATAGGTCTTCTCCCCATCCTCAACCTTTACCAGGAGAAGCTACAGACTGATAAGCTCATCTCTCTGTCACTCTGCTATCTCCTCCCATCAGAATGTACCTTGCACTGCATTAGTCCTAAATGTGTCCTTGGGCTGCTTCTCCCTCCCTTCTGCACTCTGCTATACAGGAAATACAAAAGGTTGATGCCAGGTTAAAAGGGTTGTAAAGACATCGTATGCATTAAGGTGAAAAAACACCTGGCAATCACTGGCCCCCCAGCCCCCCATTTTACTCACCTGAGCCAGTTCACCTGCTTGGCGCGTCCCCGGCATCCTCTTCTCCAAGGAGTCCTAGTGTTGATTGGATAGATTGATAGCAGCGCAGCCATTGGCTGCCACTGCTGTCAATCAAATCCAATGACGCGGGCGCCGGGGGATGGGGCCGAGTCATACAGTGGCATCTATGGATGCTGAGTGTATTACTCAGGAGCGTGCCCGCAAGGTAACCCCCTCGAGAGAGCTCTTCTCCGAGGGGGTTATCTAATGCAGGGAGGAGCCTCCGAGGCACCCCAGAAGAAAGATTAAGGCATACCTGTATGTGCATGAAATATCTCCTTAACCTACATCAGGCTTTCTCAACCTTTTAACCCTAGAGGAACCCCAAACATTATTTTCATGTCTCGAGGAACCCTTCCTAAAACCAAATCATCAGGGCTCAATAGGAACAATGCTCCTTATATTGGTGGTCAATAGGAAGAATGTCCCCCTTAAAGTGGTGTTTAGAATGCCACTCTTAAAGACAGCTAAAGAGATATTTGGTGTCATGCTGCTGGCTTTGCCAAGTGGTGCTGAACCTTGAACTCTGTAGGCATCATCAAATAGTCCTTTATTTAGGTAAAAAATAGGTGGTTCATCAGCCACAGCTCAAGGAACCCCTATCAACCTCTGGAGGAACCCCAGGGTTCCACGGAACCCTGGTTGAGAATGGCTGACCTACATGGTTAAGGAGATATTTGCTTTAAAAAATAGCGCTTATGACGTCACGCGCATGCGCACTAGCAGGCCGGGGTCATTGCCGGTTTTATGAATGGGACCTTGCCGGCCTGCGTGTGATGTCATCGCCGCTCCAGCCAATCAGAGTGGTGATACCCGTAATTAGCGACGAGGGGACATGGCGGCGGTGGTGGACGGACCGAGGCGGACTTCGGGGGCTTCGATCTCAGGTAAGTGACACATAATGAGATAGTATGCTGTGCATACTAGCTCATTATGCCTTTCTCTTGCAGGTTCGTTTTTTTTTATATTTACGAGGGTTTACTTCCTCTTTAAGCTCTGGTCGTTACACTGCTTGTTTTAAAAAAAAAAATTCATGACATATTGATTACAGAGCTTCCATTTTATCTGCCCGGGGTTCTGTTGTAAAGCATAAGTGATTGCATTTTCATGGTATTTAAATGAATGTCAAATTTCATTTTTATTTTCAGTAAACCGTCAAAAATAGTCACTCTAAAAAGTAAAGTAATATATTCAAGGTCTGTTAAATTTGTGAGTGACAGCCTGTTTATCACAAGAGCCATGTAAGTGTGAAGAAAACAACAATATGTATAACTGGCAGCACTAGCAATCATTATTTTACTTCCATTGTCGACATGCATTTCTATCTATAATGGGGATATTGTTGATTGATAGTAAATGCAATTTTTTCAGACAGATGTGTTTTATTAAGACTTTCTATTTTGAAATTAGGCACCTCAAACAATCAAACATACTGGCTACTGGTGCTGGATTCCAACTAGACAGACGCAAACATCTCTGTCTTCTTTTTAAAAACTGGGTCATACTTTAAGTTCTGTGTGAAGCAATTTTGAAAACAAAAATTAAGCAGTTTTTGAAAAATAGATAATAATGAAATGTGTACTTTTCAAAAAAGGAAAGCACCAAAAATAGGATAATTATTTTCTCTTTACAACACAAAAGGTTTTCTTGTTCTTACTCCCATTTAATCACTGGATAGATTCTTTGAAAATCAATTTCCAAACTTCCTTTTTTGGGTCTTTGGGTCTTTGTCACATTGTTTAAGTATAGCATATAAGGCATATTTAACTAAAATCTTAGTCAATGGATTTTAAAACTCTGGAAGATTTGTTCTTAATTCTGACGATAATAACAATAGCTTTTTACAAGAAACAAAAAACGCTTTCTTCAATCAATACTATATTCAATTTTGTAATTCCAATCTTTTTTCAGTAGTAAAATAGAGTTCATGTCTCCATTTAAAAATATTTTAGGGAAAGTGTTTTGCTAGAATTTTTTTTTTTTAACTTTCATGAGGTTTTCAGTGTGGATCTGTATGAAGCTGATCAGGATCACTGCAAGAAGCTGTTGTAACAATACTGCTATACAGAGATGTCCATGATATATATATATATATATATATATATATATATATATATATATATATATATATATATATACACACACAGTATATAAACTACTGTGTAAAAGTTTTAGGAAGGTGTGAAAAAATGCTATAACTTAACCATGCTTTCAGAAATAGAGGTTTAAATTGTTTATTTTTTATCAATTAACAAAATGGAAAGTAAATGAACAGAGGATAAATCCAAATCAATATTTGGTGTAACCACCCTCTTTGCCTTCAAAACTGCACCAATTCTTCCTGATACACTTGCACACAGTTTTTAAAAGAACTCAGCAAGTAGGTTGTTCCAAACATCGTGGAGAACTAACCCAAGATCTTCTGTGGATGTAAGCCAAGGATGATGTGATTATCCCACTCCACAAGCAATTACCTCAAGTGCTCACCCTATGTGAGTCTCACTCACCAAATGGTTATGCCTCACATATAAATGCTTGGCATAAAACGTTCAAAATGCACCACTCCTTCCAAAGAGTCTTCCCACACACTGGTATGTATGATAATCCGGTGATTCCTCAGATATTGGGCAAAGAAAAGGGAACTTGCATAGCGTATTACCATAAAAACATAAAAATTTATTAAACATCCAATAACTAGGGGGGCGTGACCGGATGTGATTGCGGCAGGACGTGTCTGCCCGGAGCTCCGGCTTTCATCCGGCTCTATATCCTGATTGCAGCTGACTAAATATCCGGTACTCGGTGCTGCACTGCTCCGGTGAAAGGGGAACTGACGCGGCACCTAACGATGCCATCCTCGGCTTCGAAGAAGCAGCAGAAGCACCTTAATCAGCCACCTTTAGAACAGAGGCAGTTGCGCTCTCAGAGCAACATGGCGCTTGGCTCCGCCCACGCCATCTTGGTTCCTGTTAACTCGACACAGCGCGCCAAACCACAGATCTCCAGGATGACGCAGCCAGTGAGTATGGCGTCGCAGGTACAGGAGGCACCATCTCCCTTGCCGCAAGAAATAGAGGTGGATACGGCAGCCATAACAGGTCCAATCCTGGAAGCTATTGCGGCTTCTAAAACGGAGCTTATGACACGTATTGACTGTTTGGCCTCGGAGTGTAACCTTATCCGGCATGATCTGGACAAGATCAGAGGCAGGCTATCTACAGCGGAGGATCGCATCTCTGGAGTGGAGGACACTGCCCATACTCAGGGTTTTCAACTCGGGGAGCTGAAAGATATGGTCCGGTTCTTGCAGCACAGAGCAGATGACGCCGAGGACCGCCAGAGAAGAAACAACATAAGAGTTGTGGGGTTACCTGAAGGGGCTGAGGGGGTAGCCACTACTACTTTTGCCGAGCAGTTCTTCAAATCACTGCTGGCTTTAGGGGATCTCCCCCCCACATATGTTGCTGAGAGGGCACACAGGGTCCCCACTGGAGCTCGGCCATCGGGTGCCCCACCTCGTCCTTTTCTGGTCCGGTTCCTAAACTATAGGGACCGTGACATGTTACTGGCGGAGGCAAGAAAACATAAGGAGCTGAAATATGACAACGCACGCATCATGCTTTTTCCGGATTTCTCGGCGGAGACTCAGAGGAGGCGTCGCTCCTTTACAGATGTGAAAAGAAGGCTCAGAGAGAAAGATCTGAAATACAGTATGTTGTACCCCAGCCGTCTCCGAGTGCAGCACAAGGGTTCAGTAAAGTTCTTTGAAACTCCACAGGATGCCTGCGACTGGTTGGACCAGAATCCGTGATGCCGTACGAGGTTTACCTGTCCACCTTGTTACTGTTATGATTTTTCTATTTTTATTTTCTGGTCTGTTGTTTTTTGCAAGGGAACTGCCTGTCTACTCCTGTAGACTTACTCTATTTTCCCCTTCTCTTTTTGGGGCATCAGGCATTGCTATACTCTCAGGATCAGATTCAGGGGGCAAGATGTTTTCTTTTGCTATTTTTTTTCCCCTGGGACCCCAGTATTATGGCTGAAATCCGGAGCCCTTGGATCTGCTTTATTGTGGGGCCACCATCTCACTATTCCTCTGTGAGTGCTCTTTTTCAGAGATGCACAAATGTGGCAGCTGCATTGTACTTTTGTGGTAACGACTACACAATGATACATTCCCACGGTTCAGGTTGTACCCACAAGGGGTTCTTTGTGCACGGTCAGCTGCTACTTCTATATCATGGACAGCCGTAGGAGTCTGGTGCGACTGGCACGGATTTTTTTTTATTTTTCCAGCTTCAAATGCCGAACTGTCAACGCTTCAGGTTGAACTCCTACAGGTTTGTTTGTTTTGGGACTAAAGCTGCATACCGGAAGATTTTTGTTTTTGTTCAGGTTTTGGATTTCATGTTGATTTTGTATTTTTTTGGTAGATTAGTAGTTTGTGGTATGACAGCAGGGGTGTTTTTTTGTTTTTCTGACCAAGGCCATGGAGCTTCTCCCGGATTTGCACAACTACTGGCTGAAATGTGTATGTCCTCCTATATGATAATTGCAACTGTTTTCCCTCCGCTAACTGTTTTCATGTGGTTATCATATCTCTTTGATTTTCATAATGGATAGTAAACTTAAAATACTTTCCTGGAATGTCAGGGGTCTAAATAATAAATTTAAGAGGGCTGCAGTTTTCCAATACCTCAAACGGGTCAAACCACATGTTGTCCTCTTACAGGAAACTCACTTGGAGGGCAGTACGATTTTGTCGTTACGCAAGCCCTGGATTCAAAGGGCGGTTCACGCTACCTATTCCACATACTCTAGAGGGGTTTCCTTGCTAATCAGTAAGGCAATTCCATGCACAATACATCAAGTGTTTACTGACTCGGGAGGTCGATATGTGGCAGTCCTCTTGGAAATATTCTCTCATAAAATCCTACTGGTGAATGTATATTTGCCCCCTCCTTTCAAGGTTAATTTACTATGTGATTTGTTGGTAACATTGGCCCCGTATCTCCATCTGCCGATACTTTTCATGGGGGATTATAATGCCATCTTAGACCCGGTGCTGGACTCCTCCAATGCTGGGAGACCGGCCTCGGCGGATCTCTGCTCCTGATGTCGATGGCGGGTCTGACTGAACTGTGGAGGTGGAAGCATCCGGATACGGTATCCTACTCGCATCTGTCTTACACTCACAAATCTTCCGCTAGGATTGATTTGGCATTTGGCAATGCTTCCATTCTGCAGTATGTATCTGAGGTGAACTACTTACCTGGGGGAACTTCGGATCATAACCCACTTATGGTCACTATGGCCTTTCATGTGAAGAAAAGGGTAGGGGGTGGAGATTGTCACCAGGTTGGTTGTTAGAGGATCAAGTGCTGGCTCAGATTCAACAATCCACAGACGCCTACTGGGAGGCAAACGAGGGATCGGCTGATCCCTCGGTGGTATGGGATGCTTTCAAAGCAGTGGCAAGAGGGGAGTGTATTTCCGCAATAAAGTCAGTCAGGAAGGATCATATCCAGGAGAGTGAGCTTCTCATGGCTCATGAGCGAGAGAGTGCTAAAGTAAATGCAGACTCTCCCTCAGAGGCCAATTATGTATCCTTACTGGAAGCTAGACGCTTAGTAGCATTACATTTCACGGATCTGGCGCACACTAAGGTGCGTCAGAGGGCAGAAACGGTGTTCGCTGAGGGTGACAAAAATGGCAAGTTGTTAGCTAACCTTGCCGCTGACCAAAAAATACCAGTTAGTATACCGGTGATACGGAATAAAGGGGGGACCTTGATTACGGATCCCACAGACATATTAAGGGAATTTGTTCAATTTTACTCGTCCCTGTACTCGCCTATCCCTTCTTACGATCCCTCGGAACTGAATGAGTTGTTGCTGAGCCTCTCCATACCGAGATTGTCAGATACTGATGCTATTATGTTAGATGAACCTATTTCTGTATTGGAAATTGAAGCAGCTATGCTCGCTTTTCCCCCACAGAAGGCGCCGGGTCCGGATGGATTTCCGGCGGATTTCTACAGAGCGTTTAGGTCCCGATTGGCCACAAGACTAAATGTGCTCTTTCGTCACTGCTGGGAGCGGGGGGCCTTGCCGGCGTCAATGATGGAGGCCTACATGGTGCTCCTCTTGAAGCCGGGGAGGGACCCACTACAATGCTCATCATATCGACCGATTGCGTTGCTAAATGTAGATCTGAAGATCCTTGCTAAAGTGCTGGCGTCAAGGTTGGCCAGGGTAATTTCGTCCCTGGTGGACATTGACCAGACGGGCTTCATACCCGGCATGTCGACGGACACTAACTTGAGGAGGTTGTTCACGCATATTCAGCTAGGTACCACTGACTCCCTGGCCAATGTAATTGTCTCGATAGATATAGAGAAAGCATTTGACTCGGTTGACTGGTGCTACATGCATGGGGTGTTGGAGGGAATGGGCTTTGGACCCGGTTTCCGTCGATGGATCACTCTATTGTATACTAATCCTCGAACAGCGATTCGGCTCGGTACAACAATCTCTGAATTTTTTCCGTTAGGTAGGGGTACTAGGCAGGGGTGTCCACTCTCCCCCTTTCTTTTTGCATTAATGATGGAACCAATTGCTAGAGCACTTAGGCGCTCCAGTGGGGTGGGGGGTATCCGAGTTGGCTCAATTACAGAATGTGTAGCACTATATGCTGATGACTTGCTCCTATTCCTTAGGGACCCTGGGCCCTCCCTCAGGGCTGTTTTGCAGATATTAGATTTATTTGCCTCCTTTTCGGGGTTGCGGGTGAACTGGAGCAAGTCATCTATTTTGCCGCTGGGCCCTGAAGCACAGATGCTTAGAGATAACGACTTACCGTTGCAGTGGGTCTCTACTATTACCTACCTGGGTGTCAGAATAACTGCCCATATTGGAGATTATATGGCTTTGAACCTTCTCCCACTGGTGTCTGGCCTCAGACAAAAAACTCAGGTCTGGCGAAAACTGCCTCTCTCCCTGATAGGGAGAATAAGTCTTCTCAAAATGAAATTCCTACCAGTACTCCTATACTTCCTGCGTCACTCTCCAGTGTGGATTTCCAAAGATTTCTTTAAAACATTGAATAGTATAGTGGGGGCTTTTCTTTGGTCTCCACAATCCCCTCGTATTAGTATTTCGGTCCTGCAGGAGCCCCTGGGGCAGGGGGGGTTGGCGCTTCCGGACTGGCAAAAGTATTATCTGGCTGGCCAGATGGTGTTTGCTAGGCGCTGGCTGCTGGCTGATGACGGCGATTCGGCCACGGTCCTGGAAGCGGCTCATTTGGGATCATATGAGAGCTTACGATTGGCCTTATTTAGGGGTCCCAGGTCCAGTCTCCCTTTAACAGTCTCTATGAAGGCCACCATTAGGGCCTGGGAGGTCACTACTGCTCTGATGTCACCTTCCTATCTGGGAGTTTCGCCTTCGGCCCCTCTCTGGTTGAACCCAAACTTATCAGATTTTTGCTCCCTCCCGGATCCAATGATTTGGGCTTGTGGGGGGATTAAAGTGTTAGAGGATATTACTAGGGAAGGTGAGCTTATTTCTTTTGATCAATTAAAAGCAAGGCATGATCTGCCAAATTCCTTCTTCTTTCGCTATCTGCAGCTGCGCCACGCTTTTCAGGCGCAGTTCAGTGGCCAAAGAGTCGAGTCCCTTCCATCCCCACTGGAGACCCTTTTGAAAGACAAAGACATAGCCAAACCTCTGTCCACTGTTTACAAATCCCTATTTAAAAAAATACCGTTGGGGGTAACTAGGTGTAGAGAGAGGTGGGAAAGGGAAATTCCAGAGATACAGGGGGAGGATTGGGAGGATATGTGGGATCGCCCATTTAGGCATTTGGTTTCTGCTAGAGATCGTCTAATACAGTTCAAATTTCTGCACCGTATATATTTCACTCCTGCTAGGCTTTCTCGTATATATCCTACCACCAGTGGTCAATGTTGGAGGTGCACATACTCCCCGGCAGATTCGGAACATGTTTTCTGGACTTGCCCACGGATTCAGACCTTTTGGTCTGGGGTGGTGGAGTGCATGTCGGAGGTGCTTGGAGCTCCGGTCCCCCTGGCGCCCAGGGTTTGCCTCCTAGGTTTGGTGGAGGGGGTGGTTCCATCATTGGCACACCGCACATTGCTAATTATTGGGATGTTTTATGGCAGAAAGGCTATTTTATTAAAGTGGAAGAACGCTAGTGCCCCCACACTCTCATTCTGGAAAGGTCTGGTTAACTCAGTTATACATCTATATAAGGCTACGTACAGGGCACGTGGATGTGGGAAAAAGTTTGACAAGGTCTGGCAGGCATGGCTGGACTCTTCTGCAACAGTAGGCTGATCTGATCAATGGAATTGACAGTCGGTCAAAGATAACATGATTATAAATTTACTACTGTATAGCTGACATGTGTTCCACATGGTTTTCCTGGTGAATATAGGCTCTTTAGGAGGATAGTGGATATAATAATAGGAGGACAGACTGTGATGTTAGGATTGATGCAAGAATGTCTTATGTGTTATATATATAACGGCGGCCTTGGTCGGGATGGGGGGGGGAAGGGGGGTTATAGTTATAGATGAACTATGTTAGTTCTGGTAGAGTGGGCCTTGCATGGCCGCGGTCGAGAGGGTATGTTGCCTACTCGAGTATGTGTTTTAATGTTGTACTGTACTGTACTGTAAGAAAATCTAATAAAAAGAATTTATAAAAAAAAAAACATCCAATAACTACTCACAAGCATAAAGATGTCAAATGCATATCATATATCCCAGCTGATCACTAAGTAGTGCAATTGGCTGTGCCACACATCTTTGGCAACACCTTAGGAGCCCATTCACACAGGGAAGACTTTGGATCCAACTTAAAGTCGCCCCAAGTTGCCCCTAGTAGCCTCAAGTCGTGCTGCATGAGAAAGACAATCTAAGTGAATGGAGCCGTCTTAATGCACACTACTGCAGTCACTCCGACTTCAGAAAAGGTTCCTGTACTACTTCAATCCGGCTTCTAGGCAACTTGTAGGCAACTTGTACCCATTGATTTTAATGGAAGTCGCCTCAGAAGTCGGATCACTGTCTTAACAGAAGCAACAATACAGGAAGAGAACATACATTTCTCAGGCAAACCCCTCTCTCCCACAGAGCTAATTCTTATTTGATTGGCCACTGGAAAGCCTCCTGTCCTGGAGGCAACTTGAAGTTGCCTTGTAAGTTGCCTCATGTCGCGCTGTGATTCATACTCAAGTCGTGTCCAAGTTGCCTCCCAAAGTCGCGCTGGAAGTAGTGTTGCCCCTGTGTGAATGGAGTCTCAAGATAATGTGTAGTGTGAATACAAATTGCTGTGCAGCTGCACCCTGACACAGAATTTCATACACTGATTTTTCCAAGGGCCAAAAAGCCTCCATAAGCTCCATTGCTTATAGTGGTAGTATATATTACTATAAGTGAGTATGGAAAAATAGTTTTTTAGGGGCATTGTTAATCATTTCCCATCCGGGCTGCCACTTCGCTCCTAGAAAATGACTCCAAACATTATATATTTTTTTCTAGCAGAGACCCTAGGGAATAAAATGGCGGTTGTTGCAACTTTTTAATTCACGTGGTATTGGCGCAGCAATTTAAAAAAATATATAAAGGAAGGTCTTTCGCGCTACTAATGAGTAGGTGAAATGTGAATGAGGTGCTCTATGTGCAAAAAGCTGCAGAAACTAAATGTGTTCACCTTACACAATAGTAAATAAGTAAAAGAAATGTTTCCATGCTAAAAGCTAACACACAAACTGCATCTGGTGTGATAAAAATCTGTGTAAATAAATTAATCTGTGAATCAAGTACAATCAAAAATAAGCATGAGTATCTAACATAGGATACACAGCAATAATACAAAGTGCCTGTGCAAAAATAAACTGTGCAAGAATGACAAAATATTCGTACTAGTGCAAATGAGCTAAAAGTGCAAAATAAGGCATGAATATTAAATAGTCCAAAAGAAGTGTCAAAACAATTAGTAGCAATCAAATGGGGATAAAAATTAAAAATAAAATAAAAATAAAATAAAATACAAATATATATCAATAAATATAAAGTGCAGCAAACAGTCTCTCAATCCAACTCTCTAGGTGAAAGTAAAGTGAACTAGTGTAGATACAGATCCCCTGCTACGTGGTGATCTCTGATATCTCCGGACAATGGTCTCACAGAACTTTCACCTCCATGTAAATATAGTTGAGCATGATCAGTAATGTCTCCCTCCTCTGTACTGAAAAAATTGGAAAAGGGGTGCCCCTGGGATTGTGTGGATTGGAGTAAATTATGGATTGCCACCAAGTATATATAGAAAAATATAAAGAATTTTATTTATACATAATACACTTATATATCAAAAATGGTTTAAAATCAAAGAGAGGAACAGACATATACAGTCATTGAGAAACAATTGCATGAGGACACCTTACTACTTGAGACATATAAGTCATATAGCTAGTGGTGACACAACCGACATGTTTCGGATACTCGAGCTATATCTGTGGTAGCCTCCATTATTTCCTTCTTCAAGGTTCATGCAATAGTTTGAAGACAATTTAGTCTCTATATAAGAGAAAAAAACAACATAGTATGTGATAGCTATATAATACACAACAGTGTATTGGCATGATTACATTATTTTGAATTTCTCCCATATGTGGGCAGCTAGAAGATAGACATTGTTGCAGAGAGAAAATAAAATAAACTAAAATAAACAATAAGAAAAGAGAAGAAGAAAAGGGGGGGGGGGAGAAACAAAGGAAGAGAAAAAGAAAAAGAAGAATAAATATACATGAAAGTTCATTTAAGAATACATGAATGCATATATACATTGTATAATTGTATGTCTATAAGATACAGTACATCTATATCAAATAGTGTTGCATACATACATTTCCAATGGTAATATAAACATCAGCCGTTTGGAGGAATTATCCCGGTGATATAAAGCCCAAACGGATATGGTGCGAGTTTACTGGTCGCATAAAGACAAATACAGCGGCCAAAGAAACACTGCAGGCAAGATGACAGAGCCACGGGGAAATGTGTAGGAGGACCAACCCAAAAACGCCCCTCAAAGCTCACAGGGAAGCCTCAAATTGCAGCGGAAAGACTGCCACGGCCTCTCTGTAAAAACATACACAAATGGATTATAGTTTCTAGATCGCAGACTAGCCCTGTAACCAGGCATCCCATAACTATGATGAAGTGTTTGAAAAAAAGGGCTTAGTACCTGTCAAAGTGGCGCAAGGACATCCACACTCTGGCTGTGCAGCAATTGGCCAAGTCAGGTGGGACTTTTTATAGAGCTGTCGCTGGTGTTGCAGCAAATCAGCTCAAATGGCGCCAAGGGTGAAGCTGCAAAAGGAAGGAATTCAACCAATGAGGTAGAGCGTGGGAGGCCACAAAAGGGCTAGACTGTGCGTCCGGGTAGGAACCCAATTAACTACGTATTGAAAATGAATAGAGAGGCTCTTACCGGACAGGCACCGCATACAGAGGCCGCCCTCGATCCCGGCGGCGTCCGGCGTCATCGCGCACCCACGCAAATGTGAAGGACGTCCACGACGCCGGTGGGGGGGAGTAACTCCAATGGGGATACCGGATCAGGAATGGGGAGAGAGAAAGATCTCCAATAGTGTAATATTTTTTAAAATATTGAGTTTATTTATAAAAGTATTACTCGTACATTGATAAAATTGAATAAAGCATGTAAATAACCAGCACGGCGCGATACGCCATCTTACTGTTGTTCCGGGTACTTCCGGACTGCGGTGCCTCACGATTTCCCTGGATTTCCGGGAAATCGTGAGGCACCGCAGTCCGGAAGTACCCGGAACAACAGTAAGACGGCGTATCGCGCCCTTCTGGTTATTTACATGCTTTATTCAATTTTTATCAATGTACGAGTAATACTTTTATAAATAAACTCAATATTTTTAAAAATACTACACTATTGGAGATCTTTCTCTCTCCCCATTCCTGACTTGGTATCCCCATTGGAGTTGCTCCCCCCCACCCAGCCCCCCCTCCCCTGCTTCTGCGTGCGAGCTCACGGGGACAGGGCGCTTAAAAAAAAAATATATTGTTTATTTTATTTTAATTTTTTAATTTTTACACTTTCCCTTTTAAAAAAAATGTTTTGCTCACTTTTATTCCTATTACAAGGGATGTAAACATCCCTTGTAATAGGAATAGTGCATGACAGGTCCTCTTTATGGAGAGATGTGGGGTCAATAAGACCCCACATCTCTCCTGCAGGCTGGAAAGCCAGAGATGAAAAAAAAAAACTGGACAATCTCAGCTTTCCAGCCGAGTATATGACAGTATTTACAACTGCCAGGCCATCATAACGTCATGCCTGGACCTTCGAGAGTCATAGAGATGACCGGGGACCATCTGTTCCCCAGAAATCTCTATGGTCAACTTCCGCCACCGGTGGATTCCTTCTCTGGCTCGCCGATGGCAAGGGCGAGCCCGAAGAAGCACCGGAGGGTGGCGGGAGGGGGAAGAGAAGTCCCCTCTCGCCGCCTGAAAGAACGATCAAGTGACTGAACTGCCGCTATGATTATTCTTATGGTGAAAGAAATCACCGGCTGAAGAGAATGATACCAGGTTGATGCCTGTAGGTGCAGGCATCATCCTGGTATAGCCACTGAAATTGGAGGATATCCATGTACGCCCTCCCAACGGGAAGTGGTTAATGATGACAGGACTACACATTCTACAATGTTCCTATATTACATTATATTACAATCCTTTAAACCATTATCAAGCCACTACACCATAGTTGGCAACATTCTGAAAAAATAAATATTGACACTTTTTTGTATGTAGGCGGGGTTATTTTAATTAGGGGTGGGGCATTCATATGTAGGTGTGGTGTAGGGGAGAGAAAAAAAACAAAAAAAACAAAAAAGTGGTCAAGGTTTAAACTAAATATTGGGTGTGGCTTAAAGGGTGTGTGGTTAGAGTCTGAGATGAAAGAGGGAGAAGGAAGAGAGCGAGAGAGAAAGAAAGAGAGAAAGAGGGAGAAAGAGGGATGGAGGGACAGCAGGTCCAGATCCTACACCATAATAGCAATATGTGTATTCCAGAAAGTTTAACAATCAGCAGATAAAGATACTCCAAACACCATACCCCAGGCTAATCCTATCAAACAGATAAAAGAGAGGGTCAGAGACTGCAGACATGATACAAGAGAGGGTCAGAGACTGCATACATGATACAAGAGATCAGAGACTGTGGACATGATACAAGAGATCAGAGACTGCGGACATGATACACAAGATCAGAGACTTCGGACATGATACAGGAGACGGTCAGAGACTGTGGACATGATACATGAGATGGTAAGAGACTGCGGATATGATACAGGAGATTAGAGACTGCGGACATTATACAGGAGATTAGAGACTGCAGACATGATACATGAGATCAGAGGCTGCATACATGATACATGAGATCAGAGGCTGCAGACATGATACAGGAGATCAGAGACTGCAGACATGATACAGGAGATCAGAGACTGCGGACATGATACAGGAGATCAGAGACTGCGGACATGATACAAGAAATAAGAGACTGCAGACATGATACTGGAGATCAGAGACTGCGGACATGATAGAGGACATCAGAAACTAGGGACATGATACAGGAGATCAGAGACTGCGGACATGGTACAGGAGATCAGAGACTGCGGATATGGTACAGGTGATCAGAGACTGCGGACATGATACAGGAGATCAGAGACTTCGGACATGATACAAGAAATCAGAGACTTCGGACATGATACAGGAGACGGTCAGAGACTGTGAACATGATACATGAGATGCTAAGAGACTGCGGATATGATACAGGAGATTAGAGACTGCGGACATTATACAGGAGATCAGAGACTGCAGACATGATACATGAGATCAGAGGCTGCGGACATGATACAGGAGAACAGAGACTGTGGACATGATACAGGAGATCAGAGACTGCGGACATGATACAAGAGATAAGAGACTGCAGACATGATACTGGAGATCAGAGACTGCGGACATGATAGAGGACATCAGAGACTAGGGACATGGTACAGGAGATCAGAGACTGCGGACATGGTACAGGAGATCAGAGACTGCGGACATGGTACAGGTAATCAGAGACTGCGGACATGATACAGGAGATCAGAGACTGTGGACATGATACAGGAGATCAGAGATTGCGGACATGGTACAGGAGATCAGAGACTGCAGACGTGATACAGGAAATCAGAGACTACGGACATGGTACAGGAGATCAGAGACTGCGGACATGATACAGGAGATCAGAGACTGCAGACATGATACAGGAGATCAGAGACTGCAGACATGATACAGGAGATCAGAGACTGCAGTTTCTGTCTTACTTTCCAAGCACAGTTAGTAAGACAATAAATGGCTAATAAGTCTGTAAAGATCCAAGCCTGATCAGCCTAAATCCTGAAAGGCAATATAAAAACAAACAAATCATGCAGAGCACACAGAATTCTGGCACTAAGGGCTCTCCAGAAACAGCTGCAAATCATCAGGAACCAGTGGCGGCCCATCCATAGGGGGCGCATGGGCGCCGCCCCCCCCCCCCCTCAAAGCCAGTAACAAAAAATAAAAAATTAAAAAAAAATTAAAAAAATTTGGCCCTTTAAGAAAAAAATAGGTCCTTTTAGTGCACTATGTTCAGGGCGGGCGCCGGGCACAGTGCTTTATTGAAGCGTCATTGACGCGTCATGCCAATGCAATGCAGGCAAGACGCTTCATTTGCAGGTTTTTTTAAGCTCCGTGGCGCGCTGGAGAGCGCCTCTCCACTCTCATTGGTCCTTCTGCTTCGTCATGTCTGCACCGCAGTAGGAAATGGGAGGTGCTTTCCCGGGTGGCCATGTCACTTTCGGTTTCGGCTCCAGGAGTGAGACAAGATTGCGGGGAGCGGATACAGCTGCGGCGGGTGGGTGAAGAGCTGAGCCTGAGTGCAGGAGAACCAGAGCAGCAGGTGAGTGACTGAGTGCTGGGATCGGAGTTGAGCTCTCTCATTGTCTCTCCCCTCCCGACAACAAGCTTCCCATCCCCCAGTCCTCACACTCCTCTGCTTGTTACAGAGTCAGTGACTGCTCCACCCAGAGTGTACTATGTGCGTCCTGCCGTGAGCCTGGCTCCCCCCCTCCCCCACCTCTGTTCACTTTTCTCAGCTGCTGCAGAACTTCATGGAGGGGTAGGGTGGGGCTTCTGAGTGTTGTGGTGCAGGGAAGTGACTGGCAGCTGCCCCCCCTTCCTGTATCCTAAAATGGCCCCACCCTTCCCTGCCTCTCCACCCTAAACAATAACCCCCCCTCCCTGCCTCTCCACCCTAAACAATAACCCCCCCTCCCTGCCTCTCCACCTTAAACAATAACCCCCCTCCCTGCCTCTCCACCCTAAACAATAACCCCCCCTGCCTCTCCACCCTAAACAATAACCCCCCTCCCTTCCTCTCCACCCTAAACAATAACCGCCCCCCTCCCTGCCTCTCCACCCTAAACAATAACCCCCCCTCCCTGCCTCTCCACCCTAAACAATAACCCCCCTCCCTGCCTCTCCACCCTAAACAATAACCCCCCCTCCCTGCCTCTCCACCCTAAACAATAACCCCCCCTCCCTGCCTCTCCACCCTAAACAATAACCCCCCTCCCTGCCTCTCCACCCTAAACAATAACCCCCCATCCCTGCCTCTCCACCCTAAACAATAACCCCCCCTCCCTGCCTCTCCACTCTAAACAATAACCCGCCCTCCCTGCCTCTCCACCCTAAACAATAACCCGCCCTCCCTGCCTCTCCACCCTAAACAATAACCCCCCTCCCTGCCTCTCCACCCTAAACAATAACCTCCCCTCCCTGCCTCTCCACCCTAAACAATAACCCCCCCTCCCTGCCTCTCCACCCTAAACAATAACCCCCCTTCCTGCCTCTCCACCCTAAACAATAACCAACCTTCCTGCCTCTCCACCCTAAACAATAACCCCCCCTCCCTGCCTCTCCACCCTAAACAATAACCCCATTGTATAGTGTTCTCTGTGTATAGTGCGCGCTCTGTGTATGTGTGCTCTGTGTATAATATACAGTGTGTGCTCTGTGTATAGTGTGTGTGCTCTGTGTATAGTGTGTTTCCTCTGTGTATAGTGTGTGTGTGTGTGTGTGCGCTCTGTGTATAGTGTGTGTGTGTGTGCGCTCTGTGTATAGTGTGTGTGTGCTCTGTGTATAGTGTGTGTGCTCTTTGTATAATATACAATGTGTGATCTGTGTATAGTGTGTGTGCTCTGTGTATAATATACTTTGTGTGCTCTGTGTATAATATACAGTGTATGCTCTGTGTATAGTGTGTGTGTGTGTGTGCTGTGTATAGTGTGTGTGCTCTGTGTATAATATACAATGTGTGCTCTGTGTATAGTGTGTGTGTGTGTGTGTGCTCTGTATATAGTGTGTGTGCGCTCTGTGTATAGTGTGTGTGTGCTGTGTATAGTGTGTGTGTGCTCTGTGTATAATATACAATGTGTGCTCTGTGTATAGTGTGTGTGTGTGTGTGTGCTCTGTGTATAGTGTGTGTGCGCTCTGTGTATAGTGTGTGTGTGCTGTGTATAGTGTGTGTGTGCTCTGTGTATAATATACAATGTGTGCTCTGTGTATAGTGTGTATGCTCTGTGTATAGTGTGTCTGCTCTGTGTATAGTGTGTGTGTGTGTGTATGCTCTGTGTATAGTGTGTGTGTGTATGCTCTGTGTATAGTGTGTGTGTGCTCTGTGTATAGTGTGTGTGTGCTCTGTGTATGCTCTGTGTATAGTGTATGTGTGCTCTGTGTATAATATACAATGTATGCTATGTGTATAATATACAATGGGGCTGATTTACGAAACGTTTGCGCCATGAGTATTGGCACATCTGCGTGCGCAATGGCTGTTTTGATATTTACAAAACATTAGCACCTGTAGCGCAGCCCTATTTGCCATTTACTATAGTGTTGTCAGCGGACGGGAGGAGGCGCTCAGTGCGCCACTATGGACCTGGCGCACGGCATGTTAAACACTAAATATAAAGAAGCTGGAAGTGAGAATATAATGGGGGTGATGTGGGGCGATGTGAGGAAGTGTAGGGACACCTGCCCAAATAACAAACATGCCCAAAATAGTGTGAGAAAGTAACTTTTTCAAAACCAGCCGGCTGCGCCGGCAAGTACGATTCGAGCTGCGGGAGGTTTTTTTGAGCTCAGCGCGGGAATTTCAATGGTTCAAACGTGCCAAGACACTGCGCCGGCAAAATCTTAGTAAATGTCAAGTCACGTAAACTAATTTGCATAAGTTGAACAGGCGCAGCTCTGAACTTCCCATTGAGCCAGCAAAATGACATTTCTAAAGGAAAAAAAAGGCATTTAAAAGCAGCCGCGGATATAATGAATTGTCGGCTCCCGGCAATATAGAGAAAAGTAATTGAAAGTCTTTGCTAACCAAAAAAAAAAAAGCGTGGGGGTCCCCCCAAATTCCATTACCAGGCCCTTGAGGTCTGGAATGGATATTAAGGGGAACCCCGCTGCAATTTTTTTTTAAAAATGGCGTGGGGTTCCCCCTAAATATCCATACCAGGCCCTTCAGATCTGGCATGGATTTTAAGGGGAACTCCACCCCAAATTTAAAAAAAATATGGCGTGGAGACCCCCCAAAAATCCACACCAGACACTTTATCCGAGCACATAACCTGGCCGGCTGCAGGGGAAGAGGGGGGGTCGAGAGAGCGGCCCCCCCTCCCTCCTGAACCGTACCAGGCCACATGCCCTCAACATGGGGAGGATGTCCCCATGTTGATGGGGACAAGGGCCTCATCCCCACAACCCTTGCCCGGTGGTTGTGGGAGTCTGCGGGCAGGGGGCTTATCGGAATCTGGAAGACCCCTTTAACAAAGGGGACCCCCAGATCCCGCCCCCCCCTATGTGAAATGGTAATGGGGTACAAATGTACCCCTACCATCTCACAAAGAAAAATGTCAAAATGTAAAAAATGACAAGAGCCGGTTTTTGAAAATTCCTTTATTAATGTCTTTTCCTTTCTTCCATCTTCTTCCAACTTCTTCTTCCATCTTCTTCTTCCATCCTCTTCTTTTCTCCATTCGGGTTTCTTCCTCTTCATCTTCATCTTCCTTCTTCCTTCGGTCTTCTTGTCCGCATCTTGCTCCGGCGTCTTCCCTTCTTTCTTCTTCGGCCGCTCCGTTTGAATTGGAGGTTCCCGCTGTGCGACGCTTCAGTTCTCCACTTGGTCCGCTGCCACCCGGTGGCTCCGCCCCTCTGACACCACGGGGAAAGTCCCCGTGAAATCCATGTGCGTCAGAGGGTGCGGGGTCACCGGGTGTAAGCGGACCCAGAGGGGAACTGAAGAACTGAAGCGTCACCCAGCGGGAACCTCCAATTCAAACGGAGCGGCCGGAGAAGAAAGAAGAAGGGAAGACGCCGGAGCAAGATGCGGACGAGAAGACCGAAGGAAGAAGGAAGATGAAGATAAAGATAAAGAGGAAGATGAAGATGGAGGAAGAAACCCGAATGGAGAAAAGAAGAAGATGGAAGAAGATGGAAGAAGATGGAAGAAAGGAAAATACATTAATAAAGGAATTGTCAAAAACCGGCTCTTGTAATTTTTTAAATTTTTTACACTTTCTTTGTGAAATGGTAGGGGTACATTTGTACCCCATTACCATTTCATATAGGGGGGCTTTGGGATCTGGGGGTCCCCTTTGTTAAAGGGGTCTTCCAGATTCTGATAAGCCCCCCGCCCGCAGACCCCCACAACCACCGGGCAAGGGTTGTGGGGATGAGGCCCTTGTCCCCATCAACATGGGGACATCCTCCCCATGTTGAGGGCATGTGGCCTGGTACGGTTCAGGAGGGAGGGGGGGGCGCTTTCTCGTCCCCCCCTTTTCCCCTGCGGCCGGCCAGGTTATGTGCTCGGATAAGGGTCTGGTGTGGATTTTTGGGGAGACTCCACGCCATTTTTTTTTTAAATTTGGGGTGGAGTTCCCCTTAAAATCCATGCCAGATCTGAAGGGCCTGGTATGGATATTTGGGGGGAACCCCACGTCATTTAAAAAAAAAATTGCAGCGGGGTTCCCCTTAATATCCATTCCAGACCTAAAGGGCCTGGTAATGGAATTTGGGGGACCCCCACGCTTTTGTTTTTTGTGTAATCAAAGACTTTCAATGACTTTTATCTGTATTGACGGGAACCAGCAATTCATTACAGCCGCAAGGACTTTTAAATGACTATTATTTTACTTTAGAAATGTCATTTTGCTCTCCAACTGTTATAAACATGGAAAGCATGTGCTACTTTACAGGCATAGTATAGACACCCCCCGGGTATGATATTTAGGGCCAGTTCACACCGGATGCAGTGCAGTGCGTTTTTTTGATGCATGAAAAATGCAAAGAAAGTTGATCACATTAATGCCAATGGCATAGTTCACACCACTGCAGTCCGTTCCAGTGCGTTTCAGAAAGCAAAAAAAAAAATTGGTCATGCTGCATTTTTTAGGTACAAAACTGTACTGGACCCCAGTAAAACACATCAAAAACGCAACGGAACGTACCAAAAATGCACTGGAATGCACCGAAACGCACCTAAATGCACCAAAGACGCACTGCAACACACTTGTCCTAAGTGAAAAGAGGGGGAAAAAAACACTGGACTGCATCAAAAACGCATCAAAAATGCACTGGAATGTGTCAAAAACGCGCATGCAGAAAAGCACCTGGAACGCACCCAGACTGCGTTTCTATAGTGTGAACTAGGGCCAGTTCACACCATAGAAACGCAATCCGGATGCGTTCCAGGTGCTTTTCTGCATGCGCGTTTTTCATGCTTTCCAGTGCATTTTTGGTACGTTTTTGATGCAGTCCAGTGCTTTTTTTTCACCCCTCTTTTTTATTAACCATAGATAAGGACAAGTGTGTTCCAGTGAGTTTTTGGTGCATTTAGGTGTGTTCCGGTGCATTCCAGTGCGTTTATGATGCGTTTTGCTGCGTTCCAGTACAGTCCAGTGCAGGTAAAATGCAGCATGTTCTACTTTTTTGGTGGAACTGGAACGCACTGGAACAAACACTGCCATTTAAAACCATATAACCAACTTTCCATGCATTTTGGATGCTTAAAAAACGCAATGCACTGCATGTGGTGTGAAATGGCCCTTAAGCAATTTGGCATATTTAAAGGCACTTCTCCTTGTTTTGTTTTTGTTGTTTTCCAAATTGGTGACATTGATATATGTCCCTTAGGGTGGGACCTGGGCCCCCATTTTAAGGCCAATAACTGGAAGATAAGCCAGCCAAGTGGGGACTAGCAAAATTAACAAGTCAGTTCCCATAGACTGCAATGGTATTTGTTGGTGGGGGGGGAGGGGTGATTGTCCCATCTCTAATTTTGTAGCATGCTGGATGATGTGCTTAATTTTGGACGGGGTAGGGGGTATTTTCTGCTAGCTGCATTGGTGTTGTTCTGCACATGCCCAGCCAGTTAGTTTTTTTTTTTTTTGCGTGCTTTTTGTGTGTGAACAGCACCTGGATATTTCTGGGCATGCTCACTCAGAGAGTGTTTTTATGGGTTAGTAATTGAAGGACATCCTTAACAGGTGTAGCCACTTTGAATTTCAGTCTCTACATTGAGTGAACTTGCATTTTGGGTGTTTCATGGACTGTGCATGTGTTTTCAATTGCCTCATTAGCTCACAAACATATGTTATATAAAGCTCAGAGGGAACATTCGTTCGCTTGCCCTGAGAAGAGGCAAGTGTGTGTGCGCGTGTGTGTGGGGGGCAAAATGTACATGTTGGTGTCCTTATCGAGTTTGTAACACATGTATTTTATTTGTTATGTCTTTGCAAAACAGGTGATTGGTTAACTTTTGTTGATTGGATATTTTGTGTGGGGGAAATGTTCCCCTGAAATAATTCTGATGTTGTTAATGTGTGTTGTTTGTTCACTTTGATTTAATTGTATGTGCTGCATTTTTTTGGCCAAAAATTTCTCAAGATGTTGAGTCTGTAACTGTTTCAAATTGACCATGTTTTTTATTTTGCCTTCCCTTTTTGTTTTGTTGACCAATAAAATTTGATGCAAAGTTTTGATGTTTGTTTTTTTTTTTTTTTGCAACAAATGTGACAGCTGATTGGCATGTCAAAACAAAACAGGTGTGATTTGTCTAATCTGGTGCCTTCATGCTAGCATATGCATGTATTGTGTGCTGCCATGGAGCGTCACCAGGAAATGAAAAATACAGAGCGGTAAGTATTCAATTTTCCTTTTTTACTGCAGTGGTTCTCAGCCTCAGTCCTCAAGTACCCCCAACAGGACATGTTTTGTGAATTTATCTTATCGAGAATTGCTGTCCAAAATTCAAAACCATTGACTGTGATTTAAAGCACATGTGCAACAAGAAGGAAAACCTGCAAACATGGCCTGTTGGGGGTAATTGAGAAGCACTGATTTAGAGCACTGCACTTAAAAATAGCTCAAGGCAATACAATTCTAATTGTGGGCATTTTTAAGGGAAATAAAGTAAGTGTTAGAACCCCTGCGTGTGTGGTTTTTTTTTGTGAAAGTTTGGGCTTTTCTTAAAATTGGCTTCACTTCCTGTCACACAGCTAAACAGGAAGTGAAGGTAAAACCCTACCAATGTCTTTTCTTGGACACACAGATCAATCTAACTAGTGTCCCCATTAAGCAAATTGCACTCTAGCACTTTGTTGTGTACACCCCAAATCATTGTATAGTTTGGGGTTTAGTAAAGACAAATCCACTCTGCAGTAAAAGTGTAGCTGCTGAAAATCTGAGGGAAAGTACTGGTGATTGGATGTTACAATCATGTAAAAGCAAAGATTGTGTTTTATTTTTGCTTGCATGTCCCCCTCAGATATACAGCAAGTGCACTTGTAGTGCAAAGTAGATTTGCCTTTAGTAAATAAACCCCAAAGTCCAAACTACCTAATAATTTGTGGTGTACCCCGCAATATGCTGGAGTGCAATGTGCATAATGGGGATAGTATTTAGACTGACCTGTGTGTCCCCAAGGAAAGACATTGTTAGGGATTTTCCCTCACTTCCTGTGTGGCTATGTGACAGGAAGTGAATTATTTGGAAGGATGAAGTGGCCAAATTATTTAGTTTAACTTTTCAAAGACATATTCCTAAGTTGAATTGTGATGCATGTCAATGGCCCATTTAGACCCTCTTTAATCACTTGAGATCAGCACTATAACTGATCGACGGCCACAGCATGGTCCTCAATTGCCAGGAGTCCGTCAATAAACGTCCTCCCCTTTGAACGCGCTGTGGTCACAGAGTCACTGAGACTCGGGTGATGACAGATCCGAGTAAGGGGCCAATCCCTGCCCTTTACCATGTGATCAGCTGTCAGCCAATGACAGCTGATCACGTGATGTAAACAAAAGCTGGGTAATGGTTTTTGTTTTCTCCTTGTGCTGACAGCGTGAGCATAAAAAAAGGCAATCACCGGCTTATGTGCAAGGGACATGGGGCCCGAAGAGGAAGAGGCAATTCTGTGTCATCTGTGACAATTAGTAGCCCCTGCCAGTGCCACCTATCAGTGGCCACCACTGGTGCCAATCAGTGGCACCTAGCAGTGCTGCCTATCAGTGCCCATCACTGCCAATTATCATTGCCACCTAGCAGTGCCACTTCTCAATGCCCACCAGTGCCAACTAGCAATGCCACCTCTCAGTGCCCACCCTTGCCACCTTATCGGTGCCCATCAGTGCAGCCTCATCAGTGTACATCAATGAAGAAGAAAAATTACCTTTTTAAAAAATATTAACCAGTTTCCTACCGCCCACCGTCAAATGACATCCTTGGCTTTGTGCGGTGACATCTGAATGATGCCTGCAGTTGGACGTCCCCCCTCTTGCCACCATCCGGTGCTTCTCCGGGCTCTCCCGTGCCATCTTGGGCTCGGAGAATGATTTGGAGATGACTGGTGACCAGATGGTCACCAGTCATCTCTATGACCGTCGGAGGCCCGGGCGCGATGTTATGACATCACGCCGTGTTCCTGTATGTTAACCAAGCCGTGATCTCGGCTGTCAGCATGAGATTGGTGAATTTTTTTGACCAATATCATGCTTTCCAGCCTGGAGGAGAGATGTGGGGTCTTATTGACCCCGCATCTCTCCATAAAGAGGACCTGTCACACACATTCCTATTACAAGGGATGTTTACATTCCTTGTAATAGGAATAAAAGTGATCCAAAAAACAAAAAACAAAAAAAAAAGAGTAAGAGATACAAAAAAGTAAAAAAAATAAAAAAATAAGCAAAAATAAGAAAAACGCCCATGTCCCCGGTAGCTCGCGCTCAGAAGCGAACACACACGTAAGTCCCGCCCACATATGTAAACGCCGTTCAAACCACACATGTGAGGTATTGCTGCGTGCGTTAGAACGAGTGCAACAATTCTAGTACTAGACCTCCTCTGTAATGCCAAAATGGTAACGTGTAAAAAAAATTAAAGCATCGTCTAGGGAGATTTTTAATTACTGAAGTTTGGTGTCATTCCATGAGTGTGCGCAATTTTTAAGCGTGACGTGTTAGGTATCTATTTACTCAGCATAACAACATCTTTCACATTATACCAAAAAATTGTCCGTAACTTTACTGTTTTGTAATATTTTTACCAAAAAAAAGGCGTTTCAAAATTTATTGCGCAAATAACGAGCGATATACAAATTTGCAATGACCGCCATCTTATTCCCTAGGGTGTCTGCTCAAAAAACATATATAATGTTTGGTGTTTTGAAGTAATTTTATAGCCATAAATTTATGATTTTTACATGAAGGAGAGAAGTGCCAGAATAGGCCCAGTGCTGAAGTGGTTAAAATATCCTTTTTTGTTTTTTTAAACTCGGTCTTTTGTATTTATAGAAAAAAACTAAAAAAACGCAAAGGTGATCAAATAGCACCAAAAGCAAGCTCTATTTGTGTGCCAACAAATAATACATTTTCATTGGGTTACAGTGTTGTATGAGCGCGCAATTGTCATTGAAAGTGCATCAGCGCTGAAATGTGAAACTTGGTCTGGGCAGTGCGCAAGTGGTTAATATAAGGCTACATGCACACAGACGTTTTTCCAGCCCCTTGTTTGAGCATTTTTTGCAGCTTAAAAACATCTCTCCATGTTAGCCTATGGCCTCATGGCCACCATGGCGTTTTTGAGCTGTAAATGGCATAGGCGTTTTTAGGCCCCATGTAGACGGGATGCTGGTGCAAAGTGTTCAGAACTAAGGTTGAAAGTGGCGTTTAGAAAGGTGCGCTTTGTGGCGTTTGCACGCCGTGTTTTACCACATTTGCGTGTATATGATAAGGAGCCGCCCTAAGCTCCAAAAACAGTATTATTTAGGATTTTAGCTATTTTGTGAGACCAGAGTGATATCAGCAGCTGAGAGCAGCAGTGTAGTTGTATTTAGCGTCAGCTGCCCCAAGTTGTGGATTGTCCACAATGCAATGGAAGCAATTTCTTTTTATATATATATATATATATATATATATATATATATATATATATATATATATATATATATATTATGGTTTTTCCTCATTTGCCATAAATTTGGAGTTTATCAATGTAAAAAAATAGGTCACCTTTAAAAACGCTTCTAAACTAAAATGCGGCTAAACGCTGGTACCCGCGTCTGAAACGTGGAAATCTTTGGCGTCTGAAGGCATTTTTAGGCTTTGTGAAAAACAATTTTAAACGCAACTGCAGATTTTTTTTGCTAGGCCAAAAACAGTGTTTTGGATGTAATAGAATTCAATGGACCCGCATCCAAAACGCAAGTACCGCGATTTTTTGTTTTACCTGTTTATAGCTGATTGTTAAAGGAAATGTAAAAAAAAAATGCTGGTTCAAAATAAAAATAAAAACTAGAAAAAAAACAGCGTGGGGTCCCCCCCCCAGGTCCATACCAGGCCCTTGGGTCTAGTATGGATTCAAAGGGGACCCCCCAAGAAGGAAAAAAATGGCGTGGGGGTCCCCCAGAATCCATACCAGGCCCTTCAGGTATGTATTTTAAGGGGAACCCTGCGCCAAGAACAAAAAAAAATTAGCATGGGGTTCCCTAAAAATACACACCAGACCCTTTATCCGAGCACTCAACCTGGCAGGCCGCAGGGGAAGAGGGGGGGACGAGAGAGCGGCCACCCTTCCTCATGAACCGTACCAGGCCGCGTGCCCTCAACATGGGGGGTTTGGTGCTTTGGGGCAGGGGGGCGACCTGCGGCCCCCCCACCCCAAAGCACCCTGCCCCCATGTTGATGGGGACAAGGGCCTCTTCCCGACAACCCTGGCCGTTGGTTGTCGGGGTCTGCGGGCGGGGGGCTTATCGGAATCCGGGAGCCCCCTTTCATAAGGGGGACCCCAGATATCTGCCCCCACCCTATGTGAATGAGTATGGGGTACATCGTACCCCTACCCATTCACCTGGTGGCAAAAAAAGTCAATAAAAAAGACAACACAGGCTTGAAAAGTATTGTGCTCCTGGGCTTCCTCGCCGTCTTCTTCCGACTTTGGGGGTCTTTCTGACGGGCGCCCCGCTATCTTCTGCCAGCTCTTTTGCTAGCGGGGGTCCCGGGCTTCCTCGCCGTCTTCTTCCGACTTCGGGGGTCTTTCTGCCGGGCGCCCCGCTATCTTCTGCCAGCTCTTTTGCTAGCGGGGGTCCCGGGCTTCCTCGCCGTCTTCTTCCGACTTCAGGGGTCTCTTGTTCTGTTCTCCGGTTCTTCTCCCGCTCTCCGGTGTCTTCTCCACGATCTCCGGTTCTTTCTGCCTTCTACCGGGCACCCCGCTATCTTCTTGCAGCTCTTTTGCTAGCGGGGGCCGGTCTTCTTCGTCGCCTTCTTCCCTCTTCTCTTCGCCCGATGTTGCCTCGTCGCTGTCCACCGCCACAATGCTCTGTCTGAGCAGCGGTGCCACTTTTATTGGCATGGGGCGTGGTCACCGGCTGATGCCACTGCTGACCCCGCCCCCGTATGATGTCACAGTCCCGGGGAATGATGGGACTGTGACGTGAAACTGGGGCGGGGTCAGCGGTGGCATCAGTCGGTGACTACGCCCCATGCCAATAAAAGTGGCACAGCTGCTCAGACAAAGCATTGCGGCGGTGGACAGCGACGAGGCAACATCGGGCGAAGAGAAGAGGAAAGAAGGCGACGAAGAAGACCGGCCCCCGCTAGCAAAAGAGCTGCAAGAAGATAGCGGGGTGCCCGGAAGAAGGCAGAAAGAACCGGAGATCGTGGAGAAGACACCGGAGAAGAACCGGAGAACAGAACAAGAGACCCCCGAAGTCGGAAGAAGACGGCGAAGAAGCCCGGGACCCCGCTAGCAAAAGAGCTGGCAGAAGATAGCGGGGCGCCCGGCAGAAAGACCCCCGAAGTCGGAAGAAGACGGCGAGGAAGCCCGGGACCCCCGCTAGCAAAAGAGCTGGCAGAAGATAGCGGGGCGCCCGGCAGAAAGACCCCCGAAGTCGGAAGAAGACGGCGAGGAAGCCCGGGACCCCCGCTAGCAAAAGAGCTGGCAGAAGATAGCGGGGCGCCCAGCAGAAAGACCCCCGAAGTCGGAAGAAGACGGCGAGGAAGCCCGGGACCCCGCTAGCAAAAGAGCTGGAAGAAGATAGCGGGGCGCCCGGCAGGAAGACCCCCGGAGCTGCCTAATAAATTACTTTAAAAACCTGTGTTGTGTTTTTTATTACCTTTTTTTGCCACCAGGTGAATGGGTAGGGGTACGATGTACCCCACATTCATTCACATAGGGTGGGGGGCCGGGATCTGGGGGCCCCCTTATTAAAGGGGGCTCCCGGATTCCGAAAAGCCCGCCGCCCGCAGACCCCGACAACCAACGGCCAGGGTTGTCGGGAAGAGGCCCTTGTCCCCATCAACATGGGGGCAGGGTGCTTTGGGGTGGGGGGGCCGCAGGTCGCCCCCCTGCTCCAAAGCACCCACCCCCCATGTTGAGGGCATGCGGCCTGGTACGGTTCAGGAGGGAGGGGGGGCGCTCTCGTCCCCCCCTCTTCCCCTGCGGCCTGCCAGATTGCGTGCTCGGATAAGGGTCTGGTATGGATTTTGGGGGGAACCCCACGCCGTTTTTTCAGCTTAGGGGGTTTCCCTTTAAATCCATACCAGACCTAAGGGTCTGGTATGGATTTCGGGGGGACACCCACGCCGTTTTTTCGGCCTAGGGGGTTCCCCTTAAAATCCATACCAGACCTAAGGGCCTGGTATGCTCCTGGAGGGGAACCCCCATGCCGTTTTTTTCATTAAAATTCGGCGTGGAGTTCCCCTTCATGATTCATACCAAACACGGGACAGCGAGGCTGCCGAGAACCAGTGCGATGCCATCGTGCTGGAGACATTCTCGGCCAGCTAGTCACCTCTAGGACATGACTTGAGCGGCTGCTTCACGCGCTCAGGTCGTGTCCAAGTTGCCTGGCAAAGTCGCGCTGTCCCTGTGTCAGCCGGCACACGAGTCGCCCCACGAGTCGGATACGCTTCATCCGACTTCCCGGGCGACCTCTATTCAAATCAATGGGCTCCCATAGGGAACCATTCATTTTCAATAGAGCGCCGCTGACATTTGTATTTACTATAACAGTGCGCCGCTGGTTCCTGCTCCAAGTGAAGGAGTTATCTGGCGCACCAATTAAGGTTAGAACCAGCGCAGCGCACTGTTATTAGTAAATCAGCCCCATTGTGTTCTCTGTGTATAGTGTGTCCGGGTATTGGGAGCAGTGACAGCCGAGGATGGGCAGGTATGAACCTGGAAGGGTTTGCGCCCCCCAAAAAAATTTATCACCAGCCGCCACTGTCAGGAACACTGTGTCACACTCTTGCAGCATCTTCCAGAAGTCTAATCATCATCATTATCAGTGTGCTCACCCGTCCTGTGTGCAGTGCAAATAAATAAAGAGAAGAGCGAGGGGAATCATTTCCTAACATGTGTGAGTATTGGCTGATCTGCATACAGGACGGGTAAGCTGCTGCTGCTTAGACTGTCTGTGTGTGACACAGACAGTGTTAGCGATCATTTTCAGCTGTTTCTGCAGAGCTTTGTCACAGAGTCCTGTGTGTAAGCTCCATGATGAGAATGGTGCCATACCTTCTACTAGAAGCAGGTCCAAGTGTCTCTTCCTCCCCCTCTCCTGCTCAGCTCCAACCACCAGTATCTTCTCTTCAGTTAAATGTGGCGGGCTGTGGAAACGGCGGGTTACAGATACAGAGGTGTACTGATTGGCTAAAGAGGCAGCGGGAGGTGGATTAACTTAACAACAGCTCCGCCATCCCATCTAGATGAGCAATGCTATTGGTTCCTACACTGCTCATCTAGGGACCTGTGATTGTAAACCCACCCAGCAGCACAGGAAGCAGCTGCTTGTATGCAGTTTATCATGGGGGGGCAGTTAGCAACTATGCTAATTTAGCGGGGATAGCATGGGAGGCAAGGCATAATCTAGGTGTGGCAATCGCCCTCTCTAGCGGCAACAAAGGTGAACAGACACTTCAGCCTGGTCGGCCCCTACCCGGGACAAAACTGATTTTTCGGGAAACTTGCCAGGACGGCCTAAGCCCGGGACATAGGGCTGAAATTTGTGAATGTCCTGGGAAAATTTGGACTGTTGGCAAGTATGCTACAGCATATTTTTTTAAAACACTATAGTATGATACACAAACATGGGAATTTTAAAAATTTGATGAGCCTGAGAATGTGGCAGGTTGAGGGGTATGAGGCAATAGTAATGAAAACATCTAAACAAAAGGGATGGTCTAAGTGTGGTGCACAAGTTGTGCTGTGGCCAAATATGAGGCTAAAGGTGCTGTGGGTTGCTATTAACATGACTGCATAGGAATATATGATATACAGTAGCAATTAGGGATGAGCCGAACACCCGCCTGATCGGTTCGCACTAGAACCTGCGAACAGCCAGAATGTTTGCGTGAACTTTAGAACCCTATTAAATACAATGGACTCGAACGTTCGAAATCAAAAGTGCTAATTATAAAGGCTAATATGCAAGTTATTGTCCTAAAAAGTGTTTGGGGACCCGGGTCCTGCCCCAAAGGACATGTATCAATGCAAAAAAGTTTTAAAAACTGACGTTTTTTCGGGAGCAGTGATTTTAATAATGCTTAAAGTGAAACAATAAAAGTGAAATATTCCTTTAAATTTCATACCTAGGGTGTGTGTATAGTATGCCTGTAAAGTCGTGCTTGTTTCCCTTGCTTAGAACTGTCCCTGCACAAAGTGTCATTTCTGAAGAAAAAAAAGTAATTTAAAACTCACTCGCGGCTATAATGAATTGTCGGCTCCCGGCAATACATAAAAAAGTAATTGATAAAAAAAAATTTAAAAGCGTGGGGGTCGCCCCAAATTCAATTACCAGGCCCTTCAGGTCTGGTATGGATATTAAGGGGAACCCTGCCACAAAATAAAAAAAAATGGCGTGGAGTTCCCCCAAAAATCCATACCAGACCCTTTATCTGAGCACGCAACCTGGCAGGCCGCAGGAAAAGAGGGGGGGAAGAGAGAGCGCCCCCCCTCCTGAACCGTACCAGGCCACATGCCCTCAACATGGGGAGGATGTCCCCATGTTGATGGGGACAAGGGCCTCATCCCCACAACCCTTGCCCAGTGGTTGTGGGGGTCTGCGGGCAGGGGGCTTATCGGAATCTGGAAGACCCCTTTAACAAAGGGGACCCCCAGATCCCGGTCCCCCATGTGAATTGGTAAGGGGTACATTGTACCCCTACCATTTCACGAAGAAAGTGTAAAAAAAAATTAAAAAAAACACACAGACACCTTGGAAAAGTCCTTTATTAAAAATAAAAAAATAAAAAATAAGAAACCCATTCCAGCGATGAAATCCAGTGTCCCGCGACGATCCGATGTCCAGCGCTGTCCACATGAACAGTCATTGGCTGAGCCTGAGCAGACCTGATGGGGAACTTCCTCCGCAGTGTATTAAATGAATAGACCCGCCCCTTCTAAAGTTCCCCATCAGGGTCCGCTCAGCCAATGACGTAGGTGTAAGGCTAAGCGGATCAGATGCAGAACATGAGAAGGGGAGGGTCTATTCATTTATTACACTGTGGAGGAAGTTCCCCATCAGGTCCGCCCCCTCGTATTTCAGACCCCGCCTATGTCATTGGCTGAGCGGACCTGATGGGGAACTGCCTCTGCAGTGTAATAAATGAATAGACCCGCCCCTTCTCACGTTCCGCATCTGGTCCGCTTAGCCTTACACCTACGTCATTGGCTGAGCGGACCTGATGGGGAACTTTAGAAGGGGTGGGTCTATTCATTTAATACACTGCGGAGGAAGTTCCCCATCAGGTCCGCTCAGGCTCAGCCAATGACGTTTCGTGTGGACAGCGCTGGACATCGGATCGCCGCGGGACACTGGATTTTATCGCTGGAATGTTTTTTTTTGTTTTTTTTAGTAAAGGACTTTTCCAAGGTGTCTGTGTGTTTTTTTTTTTTTTTTTTACACTTTCTTCGTGAAATGGTAGGGGTACAATGTACTCCTTACCAATTCACATAGGGTGGGGGCCGGGATCTGGGGGTCCCCTTTGTTAAAGGGGTCTTCCAGATTCCCCATGTTGAGGGCATGTGGCCTGGTACGGTTCAGGAGGGGGGGCGCTCTCTCGTCCCCCCCCTCTTTTCCTGTGGCCTGCCAGGTTGCGTGCTCAGATAAAGGGTCTGGTATGGATTTTTGGGGGAAATCCACGCCATTTTTTTTTAATTTGGGGTGGAGTTCCCCTTAAAATCCATACCAGACCTGAAGGGCCTGGTATGGATATTTGGGGGAACAACACGCATTTTTTTAAAAAATTTGCAGCAGGGTTCCCCTTAATATTCATACCAGACCTGAAGGGCCTGGTAATTGAATTTGGGGGGGACCCCCACGCTTTTTTTTTTTTTATCAATGACTTTTTTATGTATTGCCGGGAGCATTTTTTTTTAAATTTGCAGCAGGGTTCCCCTTAATATCCATACCAGACCTGAAGGGCCTGGTAATTGAATTTGAGGGGGACCCCCACGCTTTTTTTTTTATCAATGACTTTTTTATGTATTGCCGGGAGCCGACAATTCATTATAGCCGCGAGTGAGTTTTAAATTACTTTTTTTCCTTCAGAAATGACACTTTGTGCAGGGACAGTTCTAAGCACGAGAAACAAGCGCCACTTTACATGCATATCATACACACCCCCTAGGTACGAAATTTAAAGGAATATTTCACTTTTATTGTTTCACTTTAAGCATTATTAAAATCACTGCTCCCGAAAAAACTGACGTTTTTAAAACTTTTTTGCATTGATACATGTGCCCTGGGGCAGGACTTGGGTCCCCAAACACTTTTTATGACAATAACTTGCATATAAGCCTTTAAAATTAGCACTTTAGATTTCTCCCATAGACTTTTCGAATTTGCCGCAAACACCCCATATTGTTCGCTGTTCAGCGAACGGGCGAACAGGCAATGTTCGAGTCGAACATGAGTTCAACTCAAACTCGAAGCTCATCCCTAATAGCAATATGGTCCTCTAAACAAACAGCGCCGAGTTATTGGCAATACAGACAAAAACAGAAGTGCGATCCTGACTGTTGTATCGTGGCAACCATTGCTTCTTCTGCCAGACTGAGATTAAATGTGGCAATAGGTAGGGAGGTTACAGTGTTTAAGGTGGATCATCACAGTTCTCTGCCTTCTCCTCATGTTGGGGCTTCATATACTGTATGTGCCACTGATGACTAGCCAGAGTTATTACTTTTTTCTCTCCCCTAGGCCAACAACCTTGTGCATCCCCCAAATCAAACCCATACAAGCCAATATCTACAGCAATTCATCCGGACTTGCTGCTTCTACCTCTCCTTGTCTGAACTCTACTGTACAGGGATTGCAAGAAGCCAATGTCAAATCCAGGTGCTTACACTACTCAAATAAAATGAAAAGAAACATATTATGACTTAATAACAATTAGAGAGCTGCATTTATTTATGGCTTTTCAACCTGATCAGAGTTTAGCTTTAGGAATTATCTTCCTTTGCTTTAAATGTTTGTTTGTTTGTTTACACAAAAATGATACTAGCAGAGCTAACATAGTCCATCAATTTAGAAGATCTTTGAAATGCTAATGAATAGAAAGCATATGGTAATGAGCAAGTATCAGCACTCCAAATGAGTGAAAAACTTCCCAGAAGGACTAATCTCAATCCCTGCTATGTTGAAATTCATTTTCTTGTTCATACATCACGGGACACAGAGCAGCATAGTCATTACTATGTGGGTTATATAGAATTACCTTCAGGTGCTGGCACTGGCAACTTCCAAAACAGGAAGTACCCTCCCCTATATAAGCCCCTCCCATCCGGGAGTACCTCAGTTTTTTGCCAGTGTCTAAGGTGTTGGCCAAGGTTAACATGTATTCATCTGGGCTTGTGTACAGGTTCTCTGGGCCTTAGCAAGCTATTCCGGATCCGACCAAAAAAGCTTCATAGCTAAACGGTCGGTACCCGGGCCTTGCAGAGAAGAGCAGGGTTTTGCCTGTAATGCCTCTCTTAGGAGGGCTGGACCCTGGGATCCAGAGCTCTGGTCATACCCAAAACCAAGAGGCTATCTGTGCAGGGTGCTATACAGGTCCAGGGGAGTGGAATCCTTGGGAACCCGGTCCCTGAAGGTCTAGTACAATGCCTGCCGTGAGAGGTGAAGTTTGGGCTTCTGTGGACCAAACAAAGTCCTGCGGCGGGGAAAAGGTAAGTGGGGGCCCCTCAGGAACTTGGTTCTATTGAGGGGACCCCCAAGCCTAATATGTCTTTCTGCCTGTTACCTAAAGGGTATTCCCGCTAATAGCTGTATATGCCTAAGAAATCCTAGAAATGTTTTTTCATAAGGGAAGTTTTAAAAAAACTGTAAACCTGGAAATGTTTTTCATAAAGGAGGTTTTAAAAAAAAAAAAAAAAAAAAAAGACAAAAGTGCGGTACCTGTGTTTGTCCACTAGAGGCCGCTGTGGAACGTCTTTTTTCTTGGGACTATTCCTTCCATGGTGAAAGTCCAGGCAGATGAGTGAGCTCTCTATCAGGGAAGCTGCATTCCTCTGTCATGCTGCCAAGTAGTTTCCTTCCATCCCCGAGTCCTGGTGAAACAGGGACCCTGGCTCCTCTCCCTACATGGCGCCAAGAGCGCACACGTGCACGCGCGCGCGCACACATGCTTTCCTTTTATAAGGTTTAGCTTCAAAAAAGGGGGCGGAGCCTGGCGGATGACGCGCTCTGTGCGCCCAGCGCTTCTGCGCATGTGCGGGCGTCCCAGCAAGATAAAAGGACTCAGTCCACGCTGCTTGCTATGGACACAGAGCATGAAAAGGAGCTGGTAGCATGGTATAGGGGCTTACAGCGGGCGGTTGATACAGGCATCCCCAGAAAGACGCATTAGTAGACACCCACTGATGTACATAGCAGCAAATTGCATTAGACTATTTCAGTAAGGGGTGTATTGCGGCTGGAATACCTCAGCTTTGAACTAAGGAATATGCCGCCTAAAAAACTCCGAGATATACCTCTCAGGAAGTGTAGGGGGTCTCCATCGGGCTCTGAGGATCTGGAGCAGTCATCTGCACCCTCCTCCCCTGAGAAATCAGAGGTTAATACCCATAAGGAACCCCCGGGAGTGCCAGGTACTGCGGCTGTCCTCAGTCCACCTGCTCCTGCATATATAACAGAGGAGGTTTTTTCCTCAACTCTGGAGGGATTGGAGCAGAGATTGGCTGCATTGATCGCTTCTTCTCTACAGGAAAGAGAGCGCGCCAGATCTCCATCACCTCCATTAGAGTGCCTGTTGGCAGAGCAACAGTCCCAGGAAGGGACCGTCCTACCTGAAGGGGATCAGGAGGAGATTAGCTCTGTTTTTGAGGAATCGACAGTAGATGAACCATTTTCAGCATCACAGACTGAAAGATTGTGGGTCCAGACCCTAACTGACATGGTTCGATCTGCATTTAAAATGCCTCTGGTTGAACCATCAACTACTGCTGTCTCCTCATTGGGGTCGCTAAAAGCTCCCCAGGTTAATTGCTCCTTTCCAATACATCCATTATTGGAAGGACTTATATACCAGGACTGGGAACATCCTGATAAACTATTTGTTCCGCCTAAAAGGTTTCCGGTGATCTATCCCATGGAGGAAAAGTTCACCCAGAGATGGAATGTTCCTACGGTGGATGCAGCCATCTCTTCTGTGAACAAATCACTGACATGTCCAGTAGATAATGTTCAAATGTTCAAAGATCCAGTGGATAAAAAATTGGAATCTTTATTAAAATCTGCTTTTTCCACAGCAGGGGCTGTTACACAGCCAGCAGTGGCAGCTATTGGGGTCTGCCAAGCTTTAAAGGATCAAATGAAAATGGTCCTGAGGGATTTGCCAGACCAGCAGGCCCAGGCTCTGGCTGATCTGCCTAGAGCATTATGCTTTGCGGTTGACGCCATCAAGGATTCTATCCATCAGGCCTCACGCTGTCTTTGGTACATATGCGTAGGCTTCTGTGGCTCAAAAACTGGTCTGCTGAAGCTCCCTGTAAGAAGCTCTTAGTTAGCTTCCCATTTCATGGGGAACGCCTTTTTGGCAAAGACCTGGATAAGTATATCCAGAAGATTTCCAGTGGTAAAAGTACTCTCTTACCGAGTAAAAAGAGGTCTAGGGGTCCATCTTTTAAGAGGACTACCTCTCCTATCCCTGCGACGTCTGCTACTAAGCAGTTCCGACGGCCTCCTCGGTCAAACTCAGGAGGTAAAAATCAGGGACAGCCACAGGGTAATAAAAAGCCCTGGATCCGAAGAGGTACTAAACCAGCCTCCAAGTCAAGCCTATGAAGGGCTGCCCCCACTCAAACGGGTGGGGGGAAGACTTCAGTTGTTCGCAGAGACCTGGCGGGAGACGATCAAAGACAGATGGGTGCTCTCCGCAGTAACTCTGGGATACAAGTTGGAGTTAAAAGAGTCTCCTCCGTCCCATTTTATGTGGTCAGGCATGCCAAGAGACCCTCTGGAAAGAGGGTCTCTCCTATTGGCGTTAGAACAACTATTGCTCCAAGGAGTAATTATGGAGGTTCCTATGGAAGAGTGGGGGTTGGGTTTCTACTCAAACCTTTTCACAGTCCC
This sequence comes from Rana muscosa, assembly GCA_029206835.1. Classification (NCBI taxonomy): domain Eukaryota; kingdom Metazoa; phylum Chordata; class Amphibia; order Anura; family Ranidae; genus Rana; species Rana muscosa. The sequence goes on from CM055121.1 coordinate 87,122,670, forward strand.
GAAGCCAAACGGGGACATAAGACCCATATTGGACCTAAAGAGTCTAAACAAATTTCTAAACGTCCGGTCTTTCCGGATGGAGTCGATCCGATCGGTCACCGCTGCCCTACAAGGGGAGGAATGGTTAGCCTCGATCGACATCAAAGATGCTTACTTGCATGTTCCCATCTTTCCAGGTCATCAAAAATTCCTACGCTTTGCAGTAGAAGGGCGCCATTTTCAGTTCAGAGCCTTACCATTCGGTCTGGCCACAGCACCACGAGTGTTCACAAAAATTCTGGCCCCACTGTTGGCCGATCTAAGAACACGGGGTGTAACGATAATGGCATACCTAGACGACCTGTTGTTGATGGACCACTCAGTTGCCAAGCTAGAAGTGGTAATTGTCGATACAATCAAGTATCTAGAATCTCACGGTTGGGTCATCAACCTGGACAAGTCAGCCCTACAGCCAGTGAAAAACCTGGTATATCTAGGGCTACGGCTGGATTCAGACCAGAGGAAGATTTTCTTACCTCTAGACAAGGTATCCTCTTTGAGGGGCTTGGTCCGTCTGCTTTGTGCAAAAAGACAGCCGTCCATACGCCTGTGCATGAGGCTGCTAGGAAAGATGGTAGCATCATTCGAAGCTGTGCCATACGCCCAATTCCACTCAAGGAATTTACAAAGGGCCATATTGTCAGCCTGGAACGGAAAAGTTCAGGCTCTAGACTTCCCGATGGCTTTGTCCCCTTCCGTTCGGAAGAGTCTCTGCTGGTGGTTGATCCCCCAGAATCTCCAGAAGGGAAAACCCTTCAGCCCGATATCTTGGAAGGTGGTCACTACAGATGCCAGCCTTATAGGCTGGGGGGCAGTACTGGAGCAATGGTCTCTCCAGGGCAGATGGTCAAATGTAGTAAAAACCTTGCCCATCAATCTCTTAGAGATACGAGCAGCCCGGTACGCCCTAGTAGCCTGGACATCCAGACTCCAAGGGTCCCCTGTCAGAATTCAATCAGACAATGCCACAGCAGTGGCATATATCAATCATCAGGGAGGCACCAGGAGTCGTGCAGCCCAGAGGGAAGTAAGTCACATCCTGGAATGGGCAGAAAAGCATGTCCCATGTATATCAGCTGTCTTCATTCCAGGGGTGGAGAATTGGAAGGCGGACTTTCTGAGTCGCCAACAGTTATGCCCAGGGGAATGGTCCCTTCATCCCGAGGTCTTCCGAGCAATATGTCAGCGGTGGGGAACACCGGATGTAGATCTGCTAGCATCCAGATTCAACGCAAAGGTGGACAGATTTGTCTCCCGGACAAGGGATCCCCTCGCTTGCGGCTCGGATGCTCTGGTGTTCCCTTGGGATCAGTTCAGACTGATATATGCATTCCCTCCGCTACAATTGTTGCCTCGACTCCTTCGCAGAGTCAGGTTGGAGAAGAAGCCGGTGATCCTGGTGGCTCCAGCGTGGCCCCGAAGGGCCTGGTACGCGGAGATCATCAAAATGTCTGTGGGGAGTCCTTGGACCTTTCCACGTCGTCCGGACCTGCTTTAGCAAGGACCGATATACCACCCTTCCTTACTAACTCTAAGTTTAACGGCCTGGCTATTGAATCCCACATCCTAAAGAAGAGAGGTCTCTCTAACTCTGTGGTATCAACTATAATCAATGCCAGGAAGCCTGTATCCAGGCAGATCTACTATAGAGTTTGGAAGGCGTACATCACTTGGTGCGAGGCCAGAAAATGGCATCCACGTAAGTACGTTATAGGCAGAATTCTGGACTTCCTGCAGTGGGCTGTAGACAGGAAGTTTGCCTTAAGTACTATCAAGGGCCAGGTTTCGGCCTTGTCAATACTATTTCAAAGGCCCCTGGCTATGCATTCACTTGTCAAATCCTTTATGCAAGGTGTGACTCGTATTATTCCACCGATTAAGGCTCCCATATGCCCATGGGATCTAAATTTGGTTCTGTCGGTTCTGCAGAAGCAGCCATTTGAACCTTTGCGGCACATTTCCTTGGTTCTACTCACCAGGAAATTGATATTTTTAGTAGCCATATGCTCGGCTAGAAGAGTGTCGGAATTAGCCCCCATGTCCTGTAAAGAGCCATATCTGGTTATCCATAAGGACAGAGTAGTATTACGTCCTCACCCAGCCTTTCTTCCTAAGGTGGTATCGAGGTTTCACTTGAACCAGGATGTGGTTCTTCCTCCTTTTTTCCCCAAACCAAGCTCGGTAGAGGAAAAGTTATTGCATTCTTTGGATGTAGTAAGAGCAGTTAAAGCTTATCTAAAAGCCACTGCTCAGATTCGTAGAACGGATTCTTTGTTTGTTCTGCCGGAAGGCCCCAGAAAGGGTCAGGCAGCATCAAAATCTACTTTAGCCAAGTGGATTCGACAGGTCATAATACAAGCCTATGGCTTGAGAAGTAGACCGCCTCCGTTCAAAGTTAGGGCGCACTCCACGAGAGCAGTTGGAACTTCATGGGCAGTGCATCACCAGGCCTCCCTGGCGCAAATTTGTAAGGCCGCAACATGGTCTTCAGTACACACGTTTACTAGGTTCTACCAGGTGGACGTTAGAAGTCAGGAGGATGTCGCCTTTGGGCGCAGTGTGTTGCAGGCCGCAAAAGATCCTCATGCCTGATGGCGCCCAGCTTATGTATGGTGTATCCCCCCCCTCATGTGGCATTGCTTTGGGACGTCCCACATAGTAATGACTATGCTGCTCTGTGTCCCGTGATGTATGAACAAGAAAGTAGGATTTTTAAAACAGCTTACCTGTAAAATCCTTTTCTTGGAGTACATCACGGGACACAGAGCTCCCACCCCTCTTTTGGGGACACGTATTGCTTTGCTACAAAACTGAGGTACTCCCGGATGGGAGGGGCTTATATAGGGGAGGGTACTTCCTGTTTTGGAAGTTGCCAGTGCCAGCACCTGAAGGTAATTCTAAATAACCCACATAGTAATGACTATGCTGCTCTGTGTCCCGTGATGTACTCCAAGAAAAGGATTTTACAGGTAAGCTGTTTTAAAAATCCTACTTTTTTGTAGCTCACTGAATGGAAAAAACAAAACAAAAACACAAGCAGATTTTCCCATTCCTGATTGCTTGATTCTTTTAAAATTTGAATACTAAATAGTTAAAAATACACAATCATCAATCTTCCTATAAGATTATATGTGCATTGAATGTATTTTAGGCATGTTATGCATCATTAACCACTTGATGACCACCGCACACACATATACGTCAGCAGAATGGCTTGTACAGACAAATGGTCGTACCTGTACGTCCCTTTGAATTTGCCGCCATGCGGGTCCTGCAAACTCGTTGTTTCCAGCGGCCCGCGATCGTGAGATGGAGAGGCAGAAAGGGGAGATGCCTATGTAAACAAGGCATTTCCCTATTCTGCCTAGTGACATGACAGGGATCTACTGCTCCCTGTTATCGGTAGTAGTGATCGCTGTCATGTCAGTGGTAGCCCATTCCCCCCACAGTTAGAATCACTCCCTAGGACAAACTCAACCCCTTGATCGCCAACTAGTGTTTAACCCCTTCCCTGCCAGTGTCATTTATACAGTAATCAGTGGCTATTTATAGCACTGGTCGCTGTATAAATGACAATGGTCCCAAAATAGTGTTAAAGTGTCCGATGTGTCCGCCATAATGTCACAGTCCCGATAAAAATCGCAGATCGACGCCATTACTAGTAAAAAAAATAATTAATATTAAAAAATGCCATAAATCTATCCCCTATTTTGTAGACGCTATAACTTTTGCGCAAACCAAACTTATTGCAATTTTTTTACCAAAAATATGTAGAAGAATATATATCGGCCTAAATTGAGGAATTGTTTTTTTATATATTTTTTAGGGATATTTATTAGAGTAAAATGTAAAAAATATAGCTTTTTTTTCTAAATTGTCGCTCTTTTTTTGTTTATAGCGCAAAAAATAAAAACCGCAGTGATGATCAAATACCACCAAAAGAAAGCTCTATTTGTGGGAAAAAAGGACGTCAATTTTGTTTGGATACAACGTTGCACGACCGTGCAATTGTAAGCTAAACCGATGCAGTGCTGAATCGCAAAAAATGCTCTGGTCAGGAAGGGGGTAAATTCTCCCGGGGCTGAAGTGGTTAAAAGCCTCCCTTGTGGTTACCTCCAAAAGCCATGAGACTACTGCTGGAGATCTCTATCCTGAATGTAATATCATCAGCCCCAGCATACTCAGAACTGTCATTTAACTTCACATCTTCCCTGGAATCTACATTAGGAGTTTGGCAAGTACAGACAGAAACATGGTGAGAGGGGATTGTGTCAAGGAGCTGACTCTCCTTGAGTAGTTATATTTTATTGAAACACACATTGCAAAGCAAATAATAATACATTTTTTCATGGGGAAAACACTGCAAGTAAGCATTTACTTGGTTGTACCTGTGCTTCAACCTGAAAGCGGGTGACAAAGTCTCCTGTATGAAGCAAATAATGATACAAGCATTCCAGTTCTTCAAAAGAAAAGTTACCCTTGCATTTGAGTCCTAAAAAGCCTACTGCACAATTATAAATCTTTCCCAAAAATTGAAAAACCTACCAGATTCTATTAGGCATAAGTGAATTTTTTTTTTTTGGGGGGGGGGGGGGGGTGGTTCATTGAATCCTGTCTGAAATGGAGGAAACTCAAACTTAGTAGTGACATTTTTTAAATCTATGAGGCACAATACCTGCTGTTAAATGTTGGGCATTTTGAAGGACAATAGACACATTATTGTCAGAAAAAGGTCTGGGCTTATCTGACTTTGAGAACATGTTGTTGCAGACCGACCCCCCCAACGCATGTGGTTTCCCAACTCTAGTCTCTCATACACGTTGCCTCCAACCCTGACTTCCCTCCATATACAAAGGCCTGGGAAACAGATTTGGGTCACACCATTTCACCTACAGAATGGCAAAAGTGTTTCATCTTGACTTACAAATTATCTCTCGCTTCCAAAAACCATGAAAAAGGATTTAAATTGGTGTCCCTGCTGGTATAGATGTCCTTCAACTATAAAATATATCAACCCGACTCTTCCGGACACCTGTTGGCGCTTCTCCTCGTCCACTGGTACCCTGCTCCACATCTGGTAGGAATGCCCTCCTGTACGACTGTTCTGGCAAACAATCTTCGACTTGTACTGCAGACTGATAGCGACTTCTATTACACCCTCACATGAGGTCGCTCTATTATATATGCTCCCCAGACCGCTTAAAGCGGTGAAAAAAGATGTACTGTGACACTTCCTGGTGGCGGCAAGGACAGTGATACCCAGACACTGGAAGTTGAGGAGCATGCCTTTCCTGGGGTACTGGGCAATTGAAGTGGACTAAATCCGCGATATGGAACATCTGTTGTCACAGGAAACGGGTAAAGAGGAACATTTTTCCAGTACTTGGACCTCATGGTCTATTTTCCGATATTCCGAGGGGTTCTTCTCTTGGGCTGAGGGTGATCCAACCCCTAATACTTGTTAGCCTTGGTGGAGTGCCCCTTGTATACTTTGCTATATTCCTATCTCCCCCCCTTATGTTTTCCCTCTCTCTTTTTGCCTTATCTATGTGATTCGAGAAAACTCTAAACATAATGTTTATTTTACTTCTCCTCAAAGGAGATACACAATCCAAGAAGCATGTCTCCTGTTGAGAGAATTTAATTAACACAATGTTATATGCCTTATTGTATTCTATACAGGGGATCCCCACCCAGAAGGCAGATGTGGGATCTACCGAGTTCACATATACTATACAGGATGTTAAAACAACATGTAGGCACTTCTGTTTAATCCTTATCGGTTTACCAAGGCAAATTACACTTCTCTTTTATACAAAAGCTGCATTGTATGTAATATATGTTATGCCTGCAAGTTTAACGTTTCTGTACTTTTGATGCTTGCTCTTCTTTAAATAAAATAAGATTGAATAAAAAAAAGGTCTGGGGATCTGGACACTGTACTGTGTAATATTTAATAAAGCAAAATAAAAGGATTCTCTCACTGCTGTACAGCAGTGAGAGAGTGCTTTTAATGCGATTTTGAGGGGGTCATTTAAAAAACACCAATCTTTTAAATAACATGCCTGGAAGATGTCTTTAAAGTGGAACTTTACCATAACAACGTGATAAAAAATATATATATTTATCAAGGAACATACATTCCACATTAATAATTATACTACCGAAGTGAGTATGCTGTAAATGAATGTGCTGTAAATTGCCTCCAACATTTCTACTTTTCCTTCTTGCTGGAGGCTGCCATTTTGTTGAAATCCAGAGCCCCTGAACAGCAGTAAATCATAAAGGGGACCGAAACCCATCGATTTAAAGGTTTCAAAAAACAGTTACATTCCTGGGATGTCAGGATTGTGAACTGACAGGCCTCGTACACACGACCGATTTTCTCATCGTAAAAAACACGTCGTTTTTTTCGACGAGATTCTTGTTAAGCTTGTCGATTTTCTCGTCAAGCTTTCTATGCGTACACACTGTCATTTTCCAATTTCCTCGTGGTTCTCTGCGCTCACGTCCAGCACGTACGACGGCACTATAAAGGGGAAGATCTTTTTTCTTGGCGCCACCCCTTGGGCTGCTTTTGCTGATCTCGTGTTACCGCGTGTGAAGTAAAAGTTTGGGAAGAGACGATTCGCGCTTTTCAGTCTTCGTACTTTTCAGATCGTTTTCTGCCGTTCAGTTTGTGCTTGTGGGTTCGTATCTTGACTTTCAGGGCGTCTAGGCAGGTCGTATCTGTTTTACAGTGCGTTCTTGCCTGTTCGTTTCTGAATTTCAGTTCGTTATTCATAGGCCTTGCTGTTCTAAAGTGCGTTCTGTTCTGTACGTTCTGATTAGACGACCGTTTCCTAGCCATGTCGCCTGGACGTTCTCGTCGTCGAGTTCGTGCTGTGCGTGCGCTTGGTGTTGGTCTGCTTGTTTTGGACCAAGACCAGTCCATGAATGGTGTGAGGAGGAGTTCATGGACCAAGAATTGGTTGCTCCAGCGGGACCAATTCTGCCACATGCCTCTGCTGCGGGAGATCGTCGAGAATAATCCTGAGGACTACAGGAATTTTCTGAGGATGTCTGACCCCGTTTTTCAGGAACTGTTGGCTTTTTTGTCCCCCTATATTACCAGGAAGGACACCGTTATGTGGGAAGCCATCAGTGCTGAGCAGAGGCTCATCGCCACGTTGCGTTACCTGGCGACAGGGAGAAGTCTTCAGGACTTGAAGTTCACCACAGGCATCTCCCCCCAGGCTCTGGGCCTCATAATCCCAGACACCTGTTCTGCTATTATACAAGTCCTGCAGGAGGACTATATTAGGGTAAGTTTTCTCCCTTAACATCACATTTTATGTATTACATGTATGCTAATGTATGGTATTTCTTTCATCCTTCCCTAATTACCATGATTGTAATATGCTAAGAATGTCCCCTTTGTCCCCATGCATGTTGGAAGCTTTAGATTGCCCCTTTTTTATCCTCCCTAAATATTTCCCCTCACTAACTTTTCCAGCAGGGGCGCCTGTTGCTCCAAATGTTGGGGGGTTCCAACCCCAATTTCGGAAATAAACTTCCTCCTTTTTTGCTCTGTTGCCTAATAAACGCCCCCAGTTGTCCCCTCCAATGCAGCCATTTAGTCCCCTCTAATGCAGCCAGTTTCCCCCCAGCCCTGCACTTACCTTCTTGTGGTCAGCGCCATCCTTCTTCTGTCCTTGATGTCTTCTCCTTCCCTTCATGTTGCATCAGCCAATCATGTTACCATTAAACAGACTTGGTGAACATGATTGGCAGAGCAGCCTGTCAGTGTTTACACAAGGAATGCCCCCCTCCTTGCGTCCCCGATTTTTCTTTGAGGAAGCCAATTACATCCCTCAGGTTGTAATTTGCAAGACTATTTTAATACCTGTTTCTGCTCTGCAATTTTAACCCCCTAAATGCCGCAATTATTCATATGTCGGTCGCTTTACAAGAGGCCATCCACCTGAATAGTGTGCGGCATAGACAATACATAGGTTCATGCAACGCATGAACCTATGTATTGTTCTGAGTGATGGGCACAGGAGAGAGGGGACAGTGCTCCAGCGCCCACTCTGGACGCACCGCCACTGCAATGCTATCCTGTGGCCAAACACATCTCCCCCCCCCCCAAAATAATTTAGTAATGGCCCATCAGAGGGGGTGATGAATATGATAAATGAGCCTTCCATTATACTTTTTTTACACACCTTAATAAACGTATAATTAGATTGATGTTGGTCTCTAATTTTTTGGGATAGAATTTCCTTGTAATGTATGCCTTTGTTTTTCTAATATTATTTCATCTTGTTTCACTCCACAGCTTCCTTCCATGCCACAGGAATGGCAGACTGTGGCATCGGAGTTTGCCACGCGGTGGGACTTCCCCAACTGCGGTGGTGCCATAGACGGGAAGCACGTCCGCATCGTGCCGCCACCCCGTTCTGGGTCCTACTACTACAATTACAAGGGGTTTCATAGCATTGTGCTGATGGCGGTGGTGTCAGCACGGTATGAATTCCTCTATGTTGATGTAGGGAAGAATGGCCGGATGTCCGATGGGGGATCCTTCATCCAGACGGAGTTTGCCCTCCGTCTCCAGAGTGACGACCTTGCATTGCCACCGGATGCAGGGAATATTGAAGGACTCCCCTTTGTTTTCTTGGCTGATGAAGCCTTCGGACTCGGACAGCATCTTATGAGGCCATTTCCACAGAGGACCCTGACCCCAGAGAAGAGTGTGTTCAATTACCGGCTGGCCAGGGCCCGAAGAGTCGTTGAAAATGCCTTCGGCATAATGGCCAGCCGGTTCCGCCTTTTTATGACTTCCATCCACTTGGCGGACTACAAAATAAACTATGTAGTGTTATGCTGCTGTGTGCTACACAACTTTCTGAGCCAAAAATCTAATTCCTATATGGCCTCAGTTTTGCCAGAGGCTGGACTTTCCCCTGCAAATCCCCTTCCGGGCCTGGAATCTGCCCGTCTTGGCTTGCCCCCCCAAAATGCCCGTGTGGTTCGGGACAAATACATGGAGTATTTCACGGGTAGGGGGGCAATTCCTATGCCAGCCTATGTCTAAGTATCCCAATAAAAATCTTGTTTAAACCTTTAATTATTTGTTCTTTCCTGTCTCCTAGTTTGTCTTTGTGCATTTGTAGTGGCAAGTGTATTTTACTTTAGTAAATAACAACCAATTTCACTATGTTACCTTACAAAAGAACCAAATAATCTTAGAGAGTATTATAAAAAGAAGCTACACATTGTTTGTGGTCAAATATTTTACTCTCTGCACATTTTTTTTTGTTTTACTTTGGGGTTGGCCTGGCCACAACCCGGCAAATTTTGGCTTATGAAAATACAAAAATACCACTTGCATTTCTAAAATGACAACATTGGATACCTCTGAGCAATCTGAGACATTCAGTTACACAAACTATGTCTCTATGTGCCCGTCCTAATATGGGGTCCTGCCACCCCTTGCCCAGCCAAAAATTCAATATGCACACATTTTTACTTTTTTGCAAAAAGGAAGTTTACAATCCTGATCCCTATTGTCAACATGTGCTATCTGCCATCAGGGGTGATCAATGGACGTGTTTTGGGGGTGCATCCCCTTCCTCAGTTCACCGACTTTTGATACGAGGAAGGGGTTGCACCCACAAAAGACGTACATGGATATCCCCTGATGGCAGATAGCACATGTTCACACACTGTGTGCATATTCAATTTTTGGCTGCTTTGTTACTCAAAAAATTAGAAAAAATATAAAAACAAACATGTAAAAACAAATGTGTTTGGATGGCTTATTGAATTCTCCCCAAAACATCGAGAATGTCTTTAAATGTTTGTTCCATCACATGGATTCTTTGTTTAATTAGGTCCAGTTCCGTGCTACATTCCATCACTTGCTGGATGAGGCGGAGGGCACTGTCAGCAGAGAACCGTGTGCTATCCTTCACAACATTTCCATCCCCTAAAAACCATAAAAAAAAATTAATAAAACTCTGCAGGCCTACCTCGCTTACCTTAAGCTGTGGTGTCAGATACTGACCTGTTGTGGTGACCAGATCCACAACGTCATCCACCTCTCCTTCCTGCACTTCTCCTTCCTCCACCTCAACTTCCTGCACATCTTTCGGTTGTGAATCTTTGGGAGTTTGGGGTTGCTTGGAAGTTGTGGGGTGCATGTGCTCCCTGGAGTGTCCTCCTCCCAGTCTTCTCTCCCCTATGAGAATAAAACCAAAGGTCTATTTATCACACTATAAAAATCTCATTGTTAAACTAAAAACAGGCTAAATTGTTTGGAAGTGGGGTACAAGTGTGTGTTTGTGCGGAATTTAAAGAAAAATGCATTATTTATGACCCCAAATATGTTTAGTATTCACATTTGGATGTAATTTTTTGGACATGGAGGCACCACAAATAAACTCTGATGCACCTGTGTGGGACACCCAAAAAAGGCGGGTCTGGTGGCCCACACTATAGTGCTCCAAAGTACAGATGTGGAAGCAGCTGCTGAGTGTCCTCTCCTTTACACTGATTAAAGTTTGCATTTCATTCTCCTTACAAACACATCATCTAGACTTAAAAATTATCCACAATACTTGATCAAAATGGCAGATGTCTAATTACTTTTGTGGCTCTTAAATAAGCCAAAACCGCGAATAGTGGCCGAACAAAGTGTCGGTTACGTAACGAACGATTACTGTGCCCAACCTAGTTCAAAATATTACATTTTGGAAGGGAGTCCAATATGATAAAAAAAAAAATGTCAGTTTCTAAAAAGATTAATAGCAGAAAGGTCATCATTTTACTTACTTTTAGCGAGCATCCTCTTTATGATCCTCAACTGGTCTGGCTCCCTCAGTTTGAGGTCTGACCACCTCTTTCTGAGCTGCTCATTTGAGCGTTTCACCCCGAACTTCGCCCTCAGACTCTTCACAACTTTAGTGAGGATTTTGGCCTTCCTTCTATTTGGTTTGCTATACGGCCCATGCTTGGCATCATAATCAGCCTTGACCAAGATGTCCACCATCTCCGCCATCTCCGCCAAAGACATATTCGATGCCTTGAATCTCCTCCTTGATCGTGACGTGTCCTCGGTCTCCGGGCTTGTCTCCTCACTAGTTGCGGAATTATCAGACACCTGCTGTAACTCCGCCATATCTGTCTGCGCGCCGAAAGAGAAGGGGCGGGGAAAAGATGTTAGTTAGAACGTCATGGGCGGGCGACGTGTGCGGAGCGACGTGTTCGAATTTGGACGCATGCGTGGTGTGTATATAGCAAACACACATGTGACTATAGTACGTTCGGTGTGCGGAGAGAGGAGTTCAAGTGACGGACGTGCGAACGAAGGTATGTGATTTTGTGAGACTTGTAAAAATTGTTGGCCTATACTGTCTTGAATTGGTGGAGGATATATATGGTGACTAGGATGTGAAGGAGGTTAGACTGTTTGCCTCACATTATTTAAATATAATTTATTTTACTTGCAGATACAATATGAATGTCTTTATTAGCGACAAAGAGTTCCTGGCGGAATTTATTGACCGGGTAAGGGAGCTGCCGGCTCTGTGGGAGACCAAAAACCCCATCCATAAAAAAAGGGGTGAGAAAAGCAGCGCTGGAGAAGCTGCTCCCATTTGTGCATACCAAGGTGCCCACAGCCACAGCAAAACAAGTGGACACTAAAATTGGGAGCTTGAGAGGTACCTACAGGACTGAACGCTCTAAGGTGCTGGCTTCTCAGAGGTCAGGAGCAGCAGCAGATGATGTTTATGTCCCGATTTTGTGGTACTACAGCAGGATGTCCTTCCTGGATGACCACATTGAGCCAAGGCCATCACTCTCCACTCTTCCCCCCAGACTTCCCTGCAGCCAACCTGAGCCTTCTCTGGAGCAAGAGGAGGCAGCCATCCTGGATGATCCTGATTTGTCCATCTGGAGCCAGGTATAGTATTAACTGAAAATGTAGTGGGATAAAATTAATGTTTCCCAAATATGTCAGGATGAGAAACATACATTATTTTGTATTCCACAAGTGAAATCATGATCTGTAGACATTATTCTGCACTTAATTGTGTGGTAAATAGTCAAGCTGATGTAGTGGTAAATTTAAAGCAAGGATTTATGCATTTACATTCTAATTGCTTCCATCAGGATTACAAAGTTTGATGCAAAGATTAAACCAACATATTAAACTATGTTCCTTTTTCATACACAGGATGAAATCAGCCAGGAGGAGGGTCTGGAAACTGTCAGGCAGGAGGAGGAAGAGCCCAGTGGCAGCCAGGAGGTGGCAGGGCCCAGTGGCAGCCAGGAGGTGGCAGGGCCCAGTGGCAGACAGGAGGTGGCAGGGCCCAGTGGCAGACAGGAGGTGGCAGGGCAAAGGAGAAGCACCAGATCCCAGGTGCCTCCCATCCGGCTTCACAAAAGAGGCAGGAGGGACAGGACCACCAGTGAGGCAGCAATGGCCCTTATTAAAGAGGCCCATGACACCCTCAAGGAGCCCACATCCCCTGAAGAGGCCATTGCCGGCCTAGTGGAGGCTAAGTTCAAGGTGATGAGCATGGAGCAACGCCTCCTATGCGAGCCCCTGCTCATCACCTTGCTCAACAAGGGGGTGATGGAGCAAATTACCCCCAATACCGCCATATGTGAGGTGGCCCAACTAACCCAACCTCAACCTCCACCTCCACCTTCCTCTTCTGCCCCACCCCCTTCTGCTACACCTCCACCTTCTGCCCCACCCCCTTCTGCTACACCTCCACCTTCTGCCCCACCCTCTTCTGCTACACCTCCACCTTCTGCCCCACCCCCTTCTGCTACACCTCCACCTTCTGCCCCACCCTCTTCTGCTACACCTCCACCTTCTGCCCAACCCCCTTCTGCTACATCTCCACCTTCTGCCCCACCCTCTTCTGCTACACCTCCACCTTCTGCCCCACCCTCTTCTGCTACACCTCCACCTTCTGCCCCACCCCATTCTGCTACACCTCCACCTTCTTCTTCTGCCCCACCCCCTTCTGCTACACCTCCACCTTCTTCTTCTGCCCCACCCCCTTCTGCTACACCTCCACCTCCTCCTCCTGACAGGAGTACCCCTCCAGTGGGCCAGCCTCCAGCCAAACGAAGAAGGAAGGCTGCAGGAAAGGCTGCAGGAAAGGCTTCAGGAAAGGCTTCAGGAAAGGCTGCAGGGAAGGTTGCCAGGAAGAAGAGGAAGTGATGGCCTTGCTTCATTGTGGTCGGACAGAAGGCAGCCTGTTGTAGTACCACACACTTGGGACATATATCTCACCTGCTGCTGTTCCTGACCTCTGGGAGGCCAGCATCAGATTGTGTTCTGAAATGTGGGCCTTCTCAAGCTCCCAATTTTAGTGTCCACACAGGGTTGCTGTGTGCTCTGGGGTCCCTGGGATGCACAAATGGCAGCAGCTTCTCCAGCGCTGCCTTCTCTTTATTTAATTTAAAAACATGAATAAATGTGTTTTTTGTTTAAGTTCATACTTGACTATGTGTATTTTTAAATTAAAAAAAACAAGCTTTGGAGTAAGCAGATACATTTGACTGACAATAAAAGGCACAGATATCACCCCCCCAAAAGAATAACTAAATCTGATTAGCTCAAAAACATGGTGTGAAATTTTAAAAATATAGATTCCAAAATTAAATGGGAGATCGCTATCAAAACATTGAGAAATTATAATTAACATCATTTTGAAAAATCTAACCATTTAAATTATTCCTAAAAACTTGCACGATATAATACACATAAATCTTATAAAGAGCAGCATGAAAAAGGTTAAAAATAAGGCAGAACTCTGTGTGAATATCAGCAGCAAAAGAAGGTCACTCGTTTTGATTAATGTAACATTCTAACGAAGAATTCAATGCAGAACATTTAAACTATGAAATATTTATGAGCGTGACGAATGTGCTCTCTCCATTATGAAGGCTTGTTTTACCAGAAGATGCGCTCCCGTCTCATAGTTGCTTGTGAGCATGCGCGCTTTTGGAAGAGTCGTAAAAGCATACACACGAACCATTTTCTCGTCACAAAACAGGCCAACGAGAAACACGACGAGGAAATCTGGAATCCTGACGAGAAAATAGAGAGCAGGTTCTCTATTTTCTCGTCGAGATTCTCGGCAAGTTTCTCGTCGTAAAACCATACACACAAACGTTTTTCTAGACAAAAAACTCTCGCGGCACTTTTCTTGACTGTTTTGGACGAGAAAATCGGTCGTGTGTACGAGGCCACACATTTGCTTGTGTCCTCAACCAAATTGTCAAACCATCAAATGGCTGGTGTCATAAATGATCCCATGTGCAGTGCCATGGCAGTTACAGATCAAACAGAAACAGCTTTGGCTGTAAAGGATAGGAGGGTTTATTTCCACTTTAAGGCTATTAGCAGATCAGCCTCTTCAAACTCGGCAGTAGAGTTGGGCAAACGGTTTGGCCCAAGCATGAGTTTGAGTCAAACATTGACTGTTCGGCCCTTAGAGGAACACCCGAATTATCGGGGCGATTGACCACAATGCACTGCGCTGCCACACAGTGTATTGGAAGCCCTGATTGGCTGAAGCAATGAAAGCTTTGCCCAATCAGGGCACAGAGCACTGTCAGAGATGATTGGATAAAGTAATTGTAGCGCCCCTTTACTTTTCAGGGGTGCTATGTACTTAAATTTAGGGGTTGGTCTGAGCTAGTATCAAGGCTCAGACCACTTTGATTTGTTAGTACTCGCTTCTGCCTATGTGATGTAGCCTGACGCACAGTTCCCTGTGGCCTGTAGGTGGCACTGCCATATCAGGTCAGGGTTGAATGGTGGGTGACATTGCTATGCCTTAGGGTGTCCTCTCTCGGCAGTGGTGCGGTGGGCGTGGTTAGCCTGCTGTGCATGCCGGGAGAGGATACATAAGGGGCAGACGCCATTTTTTGGGGAGTCTGGAGTGGAGACTGGAGAGTGAGCGGTTCGCGCCACCCGGCCCTCCAGGCCAGGGGTGCGCGTGTGTATCAGTCTCAGACACCTTTAGCATGGGGCTGCAACTCCACTAGTAGGCCCAGCACCTTTAGCTGGGGCCTATCTCCAAAAGAAGAATCCCAGGGTGCCCGGGAAAGGGTGGACCCACTCTAAGAAGAGGAGACCGGGGGAGGACCTTTCTGATGGACCGGTGAGAGTTCATGGTGAAAGAGAGACCTGGCTTTGCAATGTTCTATCGCTGGCACCTGTCCTTGTGTTGCAATAGCTGAGGAGTTTGGGACTTAACCACTTGCCGCCCGCCCTATAGCGGATTGACGTCGGCAAAGTGGTTTTAAAATCCTGACTGGATGTCATATGACGTCCTCAGGATTTTCAGCCCCCGGGGGCGCGCATCGCGGCGATCGTTGTTGCGGGATGTCAGTCTGACACCCCGCAACACCGATCTAGGTAAAGAGTCTCCGACGGAGACTCTTTACCACGTGATCAGCCGTGTCCAATCACGGCTGATCACGATGTAAACAGGAAAAGCCGGTGATCGGCTTTTCCTCACTCGCGTCTGTCAGACGCGAGTAGAGGAGAGCCGATCGGCTGCTCCTCTGACAGGGGGGGTTTGTGCTGATCGATTATCAGCGCAGCCCCCACAAGGATGCCCACACTGGGCCACCAGGGATGCCACCAGACCACCAGGGATGCCCACCACCAGGTATGCCACCCTAGACCATCAGGGATGCTAATCAGTGCCCCTAATGGATGCCAATCAGTGCCCACAATGGATGCCAATCAGAGCCCACAATGGGCATCACTGATTGGCAGGCATTATTGTTTGGCACTGATTGGCATCCATTAGTACAACAGATTACAGTACAGTGCCACCTATCAGTGCCCATCCATGCCACCTATCAGTGCCCATCCATGCCCATCCATGCTGTCTATCTGTGCCCATCCGTGCTGCCTATCGGTGCCCATCCGTGCCACCTATCTGTGCCCATCCGTGATGACTATCTGTGCCCATCCGTGCTGCCTACCGGTGCCCATCCATGCCGCCTACCGGTGCCCATCCGTGCTGCCTATCGTGCCTATCTGTGCCACCTATCGGTGCCCATCAGTGCCGCCTCATCGGTGCCCATCAGTGCCGCCTTATCAGTGCCCGTCGGTGCAGCCCCATCAGTGCCCATCAGTGAAGGAGAAAACTTACTTATTTACAAAGTTTTGTAACTGAAACAAAAAAAATAAGTTTTTTTTTTTCAAAATTTTCGGTCTTTTTAAAAAAAAATTGCAGAAAATAAAAATCGCAGAGGTGATCAAATACCAACAAAAGAAAGCTCTACTTGTGGGAACAAAATGATAAAAATTTTGTTTGGGTACAGTGTAGCACAACCGCGCAATTGTCATTCAAAGTGCAACAGCACTGAAAGCTGAAAATTAGTCTGGGCAGGAAGGTGTATAAGTGCCCAGTATAGAAGTGGTTAAAGATTCTATGGCAGAGGATCTCCCAATCGTATCTCTAGGAAAACCTAAAGTGAACGTTCGAGCATCATTCCGGATGCTAGGATCCGCTCTTACAGGGGACTGAGCTAAACCCACTCGGGATCGAGTAGCGACTATCGTACCAGTTGTGCCTGGACCTATCTCCCAAACCTTACTGTCCTTTCTCTCATCCACCTTTCCTGTCTGCTGAACTTGAACTTGCTTACAAAATAAACTCAGCATTGTAGTTAAAGTGGTGTGGACATTGGCCTTCCTGGGGAGAAATAGAGACTTGTCCCTACATGCTTGGAGATGAGAACCAGTCTGATGGGAAACCTTGCTGCAGGACCCAAAATTGTTAACACCGCTCAACCTCCTCAAACAGGAGGGTACGGGCATATAGCGCAGTGTGCCTTGACCTGCGAGTGAGCCAAAGGCAGGGAAAAGGTCCGTGTGCTACAAGATGATCACTCTATCCAATCATGGCTCATTGCTCTTAGTCCCGCCCCACACTATAAAAATATTCTACCCATAGCGGCCATTTGCAGCGTGATTTTGGGGTGGAGAGAGATAGAACAGGGCTCTGTTCAGTGCTGCTAGCAAGTTAGTGTGCTATAGTGCTTCTATTGTTAGTGTAGAATATCAGTTTTGTGTGGATCTAGTGATAGTTCAGTGTGAGTGGTGTGTGACCATTATTTTTTACTTTAGTGTCAGTTTTGTGAGTGTAGTGTGACCATTCATTTTTACTTTAGTGTCAGTTTAATTTTCAGGGCAGGTTTCCTGCAGTATAGATTAGCGCATTACTGCATGTTTAAGGCAGTATATTAGGGTGTTTCATTTTTCCAAAGATGTGATTTTCATATGACTTTGCTTACGCCCCGAGTCTCAGTGATGTAAAAGATATATACTGTATGCCAAATTTCAAGAAGATTGGATAATATTTAGGGGTTTAACATATTGATCACTTTTATCACAAACTAGTGACATTTCTAACAGTGAACTAAGTGTACAAAAGAAGAAAAAAAGATTCATATAAGAATAAACATTACAAAGCTATCGCTGAAATCAATAAGACAGTTATACTGGAAGACTCATCTCCATCATCACAAGCACCTAATCGGTATATCTTTCGATACTACAGCATCTAATACAGGACTGATCCCAGGTGCGTAGCATGAAAGGCTGCGAGAGTCGCAGTTGCGATCCCAGGTTCAGCTCCAGGGGGCCCGCAGCTCCTTGAGCTATCTTACATGCTGTATTTTACAATCACAAAATCCTGGAAATAGAATCCAGGTCTGATCCGCCCTGTGTCTCCCAGGGTCCCAGCCGAGCTCTGCCATCCAGTCCGGAGCTTCTAGATTGCCTTCTCCCCAGACCCCCAGACCACACCCCTCCTTCGCTCTCATTGGCTGGGGAGTAGTTGTGCTGTTTCCTGAATGGTGTGGAGCCCGGGAGTCGGGACAGGTAAGTGTGGCTTTGTGCTGCTGTGTGCTGACATGTTGTGGGGACAGTGAGCTGCCTCCCTGTCACAAAGACCTGTGTCTGTGTGTGCGAGGAGGAGGGAGAAGAGAGCAGTGCCTGATAGCTGGGACAGGACGGCTGTAGCTGAGGTATGACACTGCTCTGCTCACTCTTGTCACGCTGTGTACCCCCAACCTGACATGTCTGCTCATGTAAAAACACTAACATCTGAGAACAGACACACAATCCCCCACAACACTTACAGAAATGTTGGTAAAAAATCCCCTAACACCTCCTGAGGGGCCCAAAAGGGCCCCAGGGGCTAAGATGTTTTTGTGTCAATTAGAGAAGTACTAGAAGGGAGGGGGGCTGGGTAGGGGAATCTAGCATTAACATCAGGGGGCATGCGTGATTACCAGGAGGAGGACACCTATCATTACCTAGAGGTGGGGGACATTTGTCATTACTAAGGGGGTGCATGTGGCTTACCAAGAGGATGGCAAACCTCTGTTATTAACTTGATGAGGGGAGGAATTGAATATGTTGCAACTGGGGTGGGGGGGGCATGTGTCATTACCAGGAGGGGGGCAGAAAATTTGTAAAAATCTGACAATTTTACTGTGCCTGTAAGCCCTGGTTCACACTGATGCGATGCGGGAAACACAGAAGATTCACTGCGTTTCCTTGCATTGAACTGCATAGTAATCACGCAACATCCATGCGATCTTCGGCGAGTGTCAATGTTAGATTAACGACACCCCAAAACAGATTGAAAAACGCAGTGCTATTGCCAGAATCGCATCACGTGGGTGTGAACACCCATGCGATGCAATTTAGGTGCAGGGAAAAAAAAGGGTCCTGCACCACTTCTGTGCGGATGTGATTTGAGCCATACAAAATGTATGGCTCGTATCACACCACACAGACATTGCATGTGATGTACACAATAATGGGTTGTGATTCCTGTGCGAATCACATGCAGCGTTCTGCACGCACCAGTGTGAAACCAGGCTAAATGTCTGGGAATGGCAGCCACTGCCCATAAACAAAATATGGCCACAGGTCAGCTTGCAACTGCACATGCTCAGTTCCAAAAGCAGCAAAGTAAGGGGGGCACTGATATCAATCAAGCCTTATATCAGTGACCCCCTCACACTTTAGTGTATTCACTCCATGGAAGGTGGTCTGTGGTCACCGGAGTCCCCCCCCCCCCCCCCCATCAGAGAATTCAGCTTTCCCCCTTAGGCTGTATTTACATCTGAGCGTTTCAAAGTTGCATGTTTTTTCCACGTTTTTGTACAGGTCACCATTGTAAAAAAAAAAAAGAAAAACACCTGTAATCTGCCCCAAAGAAGCTCATGTTCATTTTTGAGCTTAAGGCGTTGTTGGGAAGCTGAAATTTCTACACATCTGTTTTTACAACCAAGATCAGATGGCACTTGCCGTCCCCAAAGTTTGCATAGCAAAGAAAGGCTTGTCTCGAGGCCCCCCTGGAGTGTTGGAAGCTTCAAAGAGTTTAATGACAATAGACTGCAAGTCTGTCCCCAGTAACCAAGTTGTAATTTACTGGAGGAAGGACTGCCCTGTGAGCAATGATTGGGTCAAAATTCAAATGGGTTGGCAAGGGACGGAGTTCGAATGAGTAATGAGTGAGTTTTTGTAAAAAGGGTTCGTAAGAATTAATTCAGTTTTTTCTGACCTAAGACCTTGCTGAAACCACATGGATCTCTGAAGGCCTAAGAGCAGCCTGTTGGTTCGGGCCTAACTCCATGAGGCTTGCTGGAGCCTCCAACCTATGTGATATCTGAAGCCAGCCGATGAAGAGTATCTGGGGAAATGTGTTGAGTATATTATTAGAGTTGTTGTAGACTGTATCTGATATCTGTTACAATATGTTTCCTATTTTTAAAGGAAGTAAATGTGACTTGTTTTACTAAGCAACTGTGTTTGTCTTTATACTATACAGTGTATCTTTAGGCCTAGCATTCTGATGGGCTAAACTAGCAAGCAAGGGACCATACAATTAATACATAGATGCAATAGTTATATGTTATAGATGTAATATTGCAGATTTACAACATTTGGCACCCAGAAGAAGGCATGTTGAATGTATTTCAGCATAGGACCTACAAACCCTAATGTATTTTTGTTTTGAGTTTCCTTTTGAGCTAGAAAGAATCAAATATGTTTATATGTAACGTTTATTGTATTGCGAAGGCAAATTGTTATAGGCCGGTGTAGCTGGGTAAGTGGCCTGGCGGGTAGAGGGTTGATCACCCTTGGTTAGAAATTGACAGGATTTACCACAAAACTTCATGGAAAAAGTGGGAGAATTTTTTTTTACATTTTTTTTTTTTTAAGCTTTTAATTTTTTTTTTTACCCACGTCCTGTTCCTATAGAAGTTCAATTTAAAAGGAAAGCACTGCTGAATGTGCTCTGTAGAACTACAAGTTGCAAGCTAGTTTTTTAAATAGCATTGTATATGTTTTTTTTTCCCTGTGTCCAGTGTAAACAGCTGTTGATAAGACAGGTAAAAGTTACCGTAAACAGCTTTATCTGTAGATCTGTTTATTTGTGTGTATTGTCAGATTTAACATAACAATGGATTCTCTTGAAAAAATCCTTAAGAATGGTGCTATTCACTTTAGTACGATACAAAGAAATGCTGTAAGACACCAGTTCAATGACATCTTAGAGGCTATAATAAGTATGGTTAAAAGGGCAGATGCAGATACTAGTGATCGTATTGAACAATTAGTGACTGAGAAATGTGTATTGGAACAGAAAGTTGACATGTTAGAGGAAACTTGTAAACAGAGAGAAAGTTTCATTGTCTCTTTGAATCAGAGAGAGTCGGAGAATGAGCGTATTATAATACTGCTTAGGAAGGAATTAGCTGAATGTGCAATGGTGGAGGAAACCTCCGCACATGTTCAGTGCCCAGCAAAAATAGGAGTCAAGCAGCATACAGAAAAACCATATGCGGTGGTTGATGCAAGTAATATTGATATGATAGAAATCAAGGTTGAAGATTTAAATAGAAGTGCGGTAACCGCGTTGGAAAATGATTCTGGAGTTGATTTAGGGGAGACATCTGATGAGTCCATCGCTAGTGATTACTCCTCAGATGATGAAAGTGTAAAGTCTGTTCAGATTAATGTTATGCAACAATGTGAATCTCTGTCGCCTTATGTTCAGAGAAGGACCCATGCAGGGAGACCAACCCTTAAATGTTTTCTATGTAAAAGGGGTGGTCACATCGCCAGATATTGTTGGGCGGCAAATAATGACATCAAAAAAAGATCTCAACACCCCAAAACTACCCCAAGGCGTTACGAAGTGTATTCGGTGAGATGGGGTAGCAATAGGCATAGGGGCCGTAATACTCAATTAAGACAGGAAAGACATTATTATGAAAAATGGAGGGAGCCACATGTTCATTCAAATATAGCAATGGGGGGAAACAATGGTAGCAGCCCTTAGGGAGCTGCAGGGATGGTGAGAATTTTCTGGTTAATGTTTCTTTGCTATGAATAAGATGTGAGTTACAGAGGTTTGCCCTTCAGGTTTGGAATATTATAGAGGACCTTGATATGTATATATTTTCGAGGATAGGCCGCAGGATCGTTATTTTGTTTTTAAAGTACTCTTAGTTTCAATTTTTTTTAATAACATTCCAATGTTTGGCCCCTGGGCTAATCTACCATTCTGGCGTGTATGTGGTTGGATGCAAATGGCATTGCCATTTTTCTTTTTTTTTTTTTTGAGTAATAGGGCAAGGTTTTCCAATACTGCCTGCTTAGTATAGGAAAATATGGCAAATGTTACCCTAGCATTACAATCAATGGGAAAATGCTTGGGGGACTTAAAAAGTCAATTGTTTCGATAATCGTGTGTAATAACCATCTTTGTGGGTTTTTTTTTTTTTCTAGAGACCAGGGAAGAAGTTAAACTGGTTTGGATACTAATGTTTGTGTTTTGTTTGCAGATCCTTCAAAATGAAAACAACAGTGGGAAAATTTTGCAGAGCGGGGGTTAGGTTATTGTAAATGCATAATCAATTATCACATGGTACCATGAGCTCATTAATTAGTAATTGTTTGCAAACAATGAAAAAAAATAAACAATAGTCAGACATTAATGGAATAAAGAGTTACAAATGAAGTTACAAATGCTGGGATGAAGTACAGATGTTGTTTTTTTTTGTTTTCCCATTAACTAATTCTCTTCCAGATCGAAATGAGCACTTACTCCCCTCATGAGAAAAGTCCATGGATGTCTTTAATTAAAGTTGAGTGTTTGTCATTGTTTGATGATGGTTGTCTTGCCATGTTGTTGTGTGTTGATGGCCAGATTTTAAAATTTTATTGATTTTCATTTTTTCAAAGAAAAAGAAATGTTTATTTATTTATTTTTAAGTTTTAATTTTTTCTCATTCATCTTCTTTCATTTTGTCTTTGTATTTTTTTTTTTTATTATTAATTATTTTTAATTTTGTTTTTTTGTTTTTTTTTTTACTTTCCATTTTTTTTTTTTTTTTTATTATTTTCAGTGTTTTTTTATATTGTTTCATCTATTTTATTTTTGGTTTGGTTCAGGTGGAAAAGTCGTTAGGTTTAATCCACCTAAAAAGGGGGTCATTAGCAACTGACTAGGTGGTCATTGACTATGTCCTCAATTAGCAGCTGACTACATTTTGTCTAGGACAAGAGCTGGTAGGAAGCCATTTTGGCTCCGAAAGTTTGTTTTAGTTTGTTTTTCTTTTCATTCAGGTGGAAAAAGTTCCAAAGGTTTGGGATTTATCCATCTGAAAGGCGGAGTAGTGTATAGATCTGAAAGCAACGTTCACGTTCATCTTTTATTTTAAATTATTTTATTTTAGATTTTTGCTCGTACCATGGGGATCCATTTTAGAGTGGGTTCATCCTAAAGGAATCATGGTTGTGTTGGTAATTTGTTCAGAAGTCAGGAATACTAAATTCCTTTGTTAGTAGATATTATGGATAAGAATTTGATTCTGCTCTTGTTTTTAACTTCCAGAACCTTGGTGGAGCGAGATTGGAGAGGATTCTGGAACAGAGATGAAAGATGTTCATCTGGTTGGCAGTTCGTCTGTGCCATACCACACTGAAAATTTGTTCTTATAAACGTTCAGGAGAGAAAAGATTCAGATTAATACTTGAAATATAAGGTTTCTTTTTCTTATGGACAATTTTTGCGCTGATACCCGAATCTGAAGGACTTTGCCCAACAACGAGACTTGTGAAACATTTTGCCAAAGTCTCTCCTGTCATTTATGAATGCAAACGGACTATGAATATAAATGCAATGGGTTAGAGGTTGGGGAAGGAATATAACCTATCCAATCCTTCAGAACGAGAGATGTAATATATGTTTTTTCCTTTTTATTATGGGAGGAGGAATTGAAAGAAGGAAATGTTTTTAATGTGTGACATGTATTGACGTAACTGAATTAATATGGTGCAGGTACCTAGGAGGTTGACACTTATGCATAAAGGTGTCTGGTACCAGGTGACACATCAATGGGGTGAAAACGTCCTCATAGGGGTGGTGTCTCAATCTTAGCAGTCCTATAGAGAAGCTCTCGGTTAGTGGACATGTGGGACACCAGAACTGGACATGTGGGAGATACACCTAATTGATGTTTTACCTGAGATGTTTAAAACCCTGCACAGGTAATGCCAGTGACTACACACAGGAGCATGCTCCGTTGAACAAAGGGAATAAATACTGGCTACCAGGGTACAGTATACCTTCACCACAAGGCGCTTCAGCATCTCGTAGTGGTTGATAAAAACCTATTATCCTATATGTGCTGAATATACTCTGAATCAAGTGCGATATATCATTGGCTTGCTCCCAGAGATATGCGGAACGCTTTTTTCTGAGAAGTAACCCGAAAGAGGAGGGATGTATTCAGCACTATATTGGGGGATAGGAGCTGGGATGGGTGTTGTTAGTGGAGTGGACATCGATCTCCTAGGGAACAAACTCTCATCCATAGCTTCAGACAGCAGGTGGGGCTTTGTTACTCTGAGAGATTGGTGCCCCCTTGATAACATTCAACAGAGTCACAGAAATATCCAGTGTAAAGTGGCTCAAGATTTTGTCAACCATGGTGAGAGTTGGTAGAGAATGTGAGATGGTATGGGACAGATATGTCATTGACTCTAGCATGCACACAGGGGCAGACGGAGTTATCGACCAGCATCAAGCTGATCGACAGTATCTCCACATGAGGGGCAGTAGCCTGATGAGTTGGCATCACCGCTCAGTAAGACTTTGCCAAAACACAGCGCTTACACTAATCCAAAGAGGTGGTGGAATGCCTGGATGGGCTGTACTGGTTTGGATTGTGAAAGGTTTTGTACTGTATGATCCCATATACAGAAGTGCAGACTCGGTATGTATATTTTGTGGCATCAATGGGCTTACTGACTGGGGATTCTATCTTGTTGCATTTGTGGCCCACATGTGATCAGAGAATACGGAAGCTGGGGGCAGGTTGATATTTCCCTCTGTCGGAAGCAGGACCACGATGTCCTTTGCATACCAGGTCAATACACGGTACTCTGTGATCTGGATGGAGAGATCATTGCTGGGAAGGAAGCACCCGGGTATTATTTAGGACATAGACGAGTTTGTTTCTTTGTCCTAGAGGATACCGATGTAGCATTAGTCATGGAACTAGGGTATTTCTTGAACCTAACAGTAGGTAGGGGTGCATGATATACCCTGGGAATGGTCACTGAAATCCAGACACAGGGATGGAATGTTGTTAGACTAAAAACTTGTATGGGAAGCTCTCCCGCTGATCTATGCAAGCTGAGGGACAAAGTGACGGTAGGGTCTCTTTGTATAAATTAGAGACTTTGCTGCCAATTTAGATCCCTGAGGTACCGCAGACGGGCCAAGTTGCGGTAAGAAAGACCACTGTAAGCAAGCCTGCCCAATCCCGACCCGTATCTACAATAAAGAGTTATAGGAGGTTGGGAGCGGGAGGCGTAATTGGATGGATCATTTATATACATATATTATGATAATGGGTTGATTTATGTCATGGTATAGTGTGATAAAATATATATATTAGGCTAATAATATGGCCAAGTAAGGTCCTCCTCGAAGCTATGTAGCTGAAAGCTGGTTGAGTTGTTGCTCTGAGTGTGTGCGAGTGAATGGTGAATGAATGGACACCCCTTGCCGATACTATACCCCTTCATAAAGATGTCAAGAAGAATAAGATATAGAACGGTGACAGGGAAGCTGTCACGGAAGATTGATGTTGGTGTGTCACCCAGTAGGAAAGCGGCACGTGTGGGGAAACACAGCACAATAAGACCGTTATGGACTGTTCTATCTGAAGCCTATGTTAAGAGGCAACACAGTAACACCATTATGGACTGTTCCAGAGGTACTGGTTCCGAAGCACATGGTGGAAGACAGTTATGGGCTGTTCCATAGGAGCTGTTTACCGGTCCAAAGGTACTGGTTTGAGAACACATGGTGGACGTTAAGACCATATGGACTGTTCAATGGGAGCCATGTCTGGAGTAGGGTGATATGTGCCCGTTAGGCGCAAAGCGGCATATGTTGGGAAGCTGAAATTTCTACACATCTGTTTTTACAACCAAGATCAGATGGCACTTGCCGTCCCCAAAGTTTGCATAGCAAAGAAAGGCTTGTCTCGAGGCCCCCTGGAGTGTTCGAAGCTTCAAAGAGTTTAATGACAATAGACTGCAAGTCTGTCCCCAGTAACCAAGTTGTAATTTACTGGAGGAAGGACTGCTCTGTGAGCAATGATTGGGTCAAAATTCAAATGGGTTGGCAAGAGACGGAGTTCGAATGAGTAATGAGTGAGTTTTTGTAAAAAGGGTTTGTAAGAATGAATTCAGTTTTTTCTGACCTAAGACCTTGCTGAAACCACATGGATCTCTGAAGGCCTAATAGCAGCCTGTTGGTTTGGGCCTAACTCCATGAGGCTTGCTGGAGCCTCCAACCTATGTGATATCTGAAGCCAGCCGATGAAGAGTATCTGGGGAAATGTGTTGAGTATATTATTAGAGTTGTTATAGACTGTATCTGATATCTGTTACGATATGTTTCCTATTTTTAAAGGAAGTAAATGTGACTTGTTTTACTAAGCAACTGTGTTTGTCTTTATACTATACAGTGTATCTTTAGGCCTAGCATTCTGATGGGCTAAACTAGCAAGCAAGGGACCATACAATTAATACATAGATGCGATAGTTATATGTTATAGATGTAATATTGCAGATTTACAACAGGCGTTTTTCAGGAGTTTTGCTTGTTGGGCATTTTTCAGGCATTTTTTTGGGCATTTTATGAGCGTTTTATGAGCTGAAATTGCTCAGGTGTGAATGCAGCCTAAAGTGGTAGTAGACTTTTATTTTTTTTAATTAATATCTCCTAAACTTGCACTGATTTAGCAGCAGAGGGTGATGTCACTGTGAGCTGTGTGCCACTGCAGAGACTCTCGTGCATGTCATCGCGGCTCATCCAGTCAAACGACCGGAGTCCCCAAACCGGGAAGGAAGACCAAATGATGATGGAAGTGTCTGCAGTGGTGACTTAGTTCTAAGGTAAGTTTTTTATAAAGTGCTGGTATGCAGAGCATACTAGCATATTATGCCTTTAACTTGCAGGGCTTGTTTTTGTTTTTTGTTTGAAATGCCTTTACTACTGCTTTAAATGAGTCCTCAGCATTCCCCATTACAACATCAGAGTTTGCAGAATTCCCATTTACAGTGCAAGGGAGAACTTTTGTGGATCCTGATATAAAAAGGGAAGACTGTTGTAACGGGAGGGCCCGTGGAACCCAGAAGCTCTTAGAAAGTATGAGCCAGAAAATAATGGACATTCAGAATATGTCTTGGATTGCTTTAAAATAGGTCTGTAATATTAATCCACAATATTCCCCAGGATATAAGTAAAATAACTACTGGTGGTTGATTCTGAACTCAACAGGTTAATTGAAAGATGTTAATGTCATCACCTCCAACCACCTGGCTGCCTGTGTAATGTAAATGAGTCCAGGCTAACTTCTAAAAATCTTTTCATTGTGGATTGTGATAATTAACTCTAATTGTATAAAGGAATTAGGTAATTAGCTCATGTAAATTAGGTCTGGTCAAAGGTGTATTTATGATATTGTAAGGTAGCAGACAGCCAGTCTGGGAAACGTAAAGGTCATGCATATTAGGCATTTAAGCTGTAAAGGGATTAGTTAAGGAACTCACCTGTTGTCTGCTAAGGGATGTCAGAATAATGTGTATTGGGGGCTCGTTATGTAACCATTGTGTGATGTTGTGGGTGGAGTTGTTCATTTGGACTACAGTATTCTTTTAGTGTATATAGAGCCTGCTTTCTCAATAAAGATTGTCAGACCTGCTGGAAACCTCAACACAGAGCGTTGTCTCATTTGTGGAGGGAGAATTATTTGTATGGGGTCTTATTCGGCTGGTTGGAGTGTTTGGTAGCTGTCGTGTGTTCGGGAATGGAATATCTTAAACAACGTTAACCCCTGTCGTTACAACTGTAGAATGTGATGCAAGGGGGAATGATAGTTACATAGTTACATAGTTAGTTACATAGTTAGTCAGGTTGAAAAAAGTCCATCCAGTTCAACCATAAAAAAAAAAAAGAAATATCGTACAATCCCATATACCCAATTCTATACCCACAGTTGATCCAGAGGAAGGCAAAAAACCCCAGCAGAGCATGATCCAATTTGCTACAGCAGGGGAAAAAATTCCTTCCTGATCCCCCGAGAGGCAATCGGATATTCCCCGGATCAACTTTACCTATAAATGTCAGTACCCAGTTATATTATGTACATTTAAGAAAGAATCCAGGCCCTTCTTAAAGCAATCTACTGAGCTCGCCAGAACCACCTCTGCAGGGAGTCTATTCCACATGTTCACAGCTCTTACTGTGAAGAAACCTTTCCGTATTTGGAGGTGAAATCTCTTTTCCTCTAGACGCAAAGAGATAGTTATGCGGACCTGAGTGTAAGGGGGAACTGGAATTTTTGTGTAAGAGGAGGGAGGCTCTGGTGTTCAGAGACCCCCTATATCAGAGTTTCCTTTTATTCCATATCCCCTTAACATCAGGGACCACAGAGTTCTCCTTTTACATCAGGGACCACAGAGTTCTCCTTTTACATCAGGGACCACAGAGTTCTCCTTTTACATCAGGGTCCACAGAGTTCTCCTTTTACATCAGGGTCCACAGAATTCTCCTTTTACTTCAAGGTCCACAGAGTTCTCCTTTAAATCAGGGTCCACAGAGTTCTCCTTTTACATCAGGGTCCACAGAGTTCTCCCTTTACATCAGGGTCCACAGAGTTCTCCTTTTACATCAAGGACCACAGAGTTCTCCTTTTACATCAGGGACCACAGGGTTCTCCTTTTACATCAGGGACCACAGAGTTCTCCTTTTACATCAGGGACCACAGAGTTCTCCTATTACATCAGGGTCCACAGAGATTCCCCTTACACTTTAAAGGGTAACCCTGCAGACTCTGATGTAAGGGGGGGATGCTATGGACTCTGATGTAAGGGGGGACTCTGATAACTCTGATGTAAGGGGGAATGCTATGAACTCTAATGTAAGGAGAGACTATTGGAACCCTGATGTATAGGGAAATACTTGTGACTTTGATATAAGGGGGAATCCAATGTGAACACAGGGTTCATTCTAACTGCTGCACTCTACATGTTTTGTATGTTAATTTTTTTTTATAATATATATAACCTATATACTTGTGGAGGCGCTACGTGAAATCATAACTAGTGAATTACATTTAATATAAACATACTACTACGTATATAAAAATAGTGAACCAAACACCAGCCTGCCTATACACACTAAAAATGAATAATGATGTATTGGATTTTGCTGTACCAAATAAGAGCAGTGGTGCACTGGTTTGAATAGGATATAAACCTGTAAAGCAATACAAAACAACATGTGCCCCTAAACACAAAATAAAAACTTTGATGAAAAGTGAGTGCACATGAATATTATAAAAAATGAACGATAACAAGTGCCAATCAAGTCCTTATAATCGATGTATGATATGAAATAGTCTAATGTTGAATCTAAAAGACATCATGCGAAACAAAAATCCAGAAAGCGACAGCTGTCAGAAGTCCACCTTCACCGACTGTAAACCAATCACCCAAATGTGCTCAAAATAAGATGGCAGCTTACCAAATGGAGTTGACCCTTTTAGTTAAAAAAGAGGTCAAATGCGCTTGCAGCAAGCTCACTTGCTTATGTTAAATGGAGAAGATGATACCAGAGCGGAACCACTTCCTCATGGAGGCTCAGATCAGGATATGAAAATAAAGGATGAAACGGCAATAGCGTAATTCCGTTTAATGAGCCAAAACGTGTACAAAGTTAAAAAGCCAAATGCCTGCTTACTTGAGGGGTGCCACAGACCCGGCACTGAGGCTGAATGGCATACCCGTGGGTAGAATAGCGATGTCCCATCTATGGGTTGTTGGCGTGCGTTCCACCTACGACAGCGGTGAGCCAGAGGGACCGGAAGTATCGTCTGTATGTGACCTAGTACCGCCTCTACCGCCTCTTGATCGTTCTTATAGGCGGCGGGAGGGGACATCCCCCCCTCCCGCCACCATCCGGTGATTCTCCAGGCTCTCCCGTGCCATCGGGGACCCGGAGAGAATCGTCCGCCGCCGGTGGTGGGTCACGTGACGAGCATAGAGATGATTGGTGACCAGATGGTCACCAGTCATCTCTATGATCGTCGGAGGCCCGGGCGCGATGTGATGACATCACGCCCGGGTCCTCAGATGTAAACAAAGCCACCATTGCGGCTAGTAAGTATGAGATCAGTGAAATTTTTTTCACTGATCTCATGCTTTCCAGCCTGAAGGAGAGATGTGGGGTCCTATTGACCCCGCATCTCTCAATAAAGAGGACCTGTCACACACATTCCTATTACAAGGGATGTTTACATTCCTTGTAATAGGAATAAAAGTGATCAAAAAAAAAAAAAAAAAGTAAAATAGGTGTTAAAAAAAAAAGTAAAATAAAAAAAAAATTTAATAATAAAAAAAAATTAAAACGCCCATGTCGCCGGTAGCTCGCGATCAGAATCAAACGCACACGTAAGTCCCACCCACATATGTAAACGCCGTTCAAACCACATATGTGAGGTATCGCCGCGTGCGTTAGAGCACGTGCAACAATTCTAGCACTAGACCTCCTCTGTAACTCTAACCTGGTAACCTGTAAAAAAAATTAAAGCGTCGCCTATGGAGATTTTTAAGTACCGATGTTTGGCGCCATTCAATGAGTGTGCGCAATTTTAAAGCGTGACATGTTAGGTATCTATTTACTCAGCGAAACATAATCTTTCATATTTTCCCCAAAAATTGGGCTAACTTTACTGTTTTGTTATTTTTTAATTAATGAAACCATTTTTTTTCCAAAAAAAAGGCGTTTGAAAAATTATTGCGCAAATACCGTGCAAGAAAAAAAGTTGCAATGACCGTCATTTTATTCCCTAGGGTGTCTGCTAAAAA
Organism: Rana muscosa; assembly: GCA_029206835.1. NCBI lineage: Eukaryota > Metazoa > Chordata > Amphibia > Anura > Ranidae > Rana > Rana muscosa. The sequence goes on from CM055121.1 coordinate 87,153,220, forward strand.
AAAAAATATAATGTTTGGGGGTTCTGAGTAATTTTCTAGCAAAAGAATGATGATTTGTACATGTAGGAGAGAAGTGCCAGGTATTGATGTGGTAAAAAAAAGCCTGGTGTTGAAGTGGTTAAAATATTTTGAATTACCCTCTCAATATGTAAATAATCCTCTGAATCAACTCTTTTAGCTACTTGGAGTATCATGGCGCATAACGGAAAAATATTGGCGGGTGGTAGTAGGGGGGGCCCCAGGTCAACTTCTGCAACAGGGCCCATGAGCTTTAAGCTACGCCTATGACTGATCCAAGGGGAATGTACCAGAATTGAAAGGGAAATCGGACGAACATTGTTGTGGTTGGCTTGTCGTCATCACATTCATGAACTAATATTGAGTCTTTGAGGATTGTTGTGGCCAGGGCAGGACTTAGGGTGATGGGGGCCCCTGGGCTTGAGTCACTTTCGGGCCCTACCTTCTATACATTACAAAAAATGGGCGTGGCTCAAATGGGCGTGGCTCAGAAGGGGGTGTGGTTAGAGTCTGAGATGAATGAGGGATGGAGGGAGAAAGAAAGCAGAGTCATGGGGGACACCGGTCAAATGCACCTTGCACTGAGAGGGTCATTAGACACTCATACATTATATAGCGATGCATGGTACTTAGTGAGGCATTGTGGCACTGACCCTAAAGTGGCACTGACTGGGGCATGGGGGCACTGACCATAAAGATGCACCCTGCACTGACAGACAACGGACACCGACCATTATGTTGCACATTGCAGTGAGTGAGGCATGAGGCACATACCAAAAGGTTGCACTGAGGGGGGCACTAACCACAAAATAGCACCTTGTACCGAGTGCATTGGGCACTCATGCAGTATATAGTTATGCATGGCTCTTAGCGAGGCACTGACTAGGGCATGACAGCATTGGTCATAGAGTTGCACCTTGCACTGACAGAGGCATCAGACATGGACTACTATAAAGTTGCACCTTGCACTGAGTGAGGCATGAGGCACTAACCATAAAGTAGAACCTTGCACTAACAGAAGCCTGAAGCACTTACCATAAAAAGTTCCACCTAGCACTGAATGAGGCATAAGGCACAGACCATAAAGTCACACTGACGGAGGCACTGAGGATAAAATTGCAATGAGTAAGGTATGAGGCACTGACCTGGAGCAGTATATAACGTTATGCATGACACAGAGAGAGGTATGAGGCACTGATCTGCAGTATAGAAAGTTATGCATTGCACTGATATAGGCAGCACTGACAGAGGTATGAGGCACTGTCGCTGACCTGGTGCTGGGGATATAGGTAGGTATTTAGGGTGACTTTCCTGGTTGATCACTCTTCCGAGTCTTCTGTCCCCCTACTACAAGCAAGACTCAGGAGAAGCCGTCTGTCCACTTTGAGCGCCCGCCCTGCAGTGCATTCTGGGAGGTGTAGTCTCTGCAGCGTGTAGGCACAGCCCGGCTGAGTCTAGTGTGTGCTGTTGAGAACTACATCTCCCATCATGCAATGTGGTGCCAACTAGGACAGCTGTGGAGCCTGCTATTGGCTGCTGCCACTGATGAGGGTGTAACGGAGGGGAACTTTTAATGTGCGCGGTGATGTTCTTTCTGTCACGCTAATCTGACAGAACGCCGGCCCGCTCACGGCTCACCCTGCCAGCCTTTGCCTAATTAGAGAGCCGCCTCTGCAGGCAGGGGCCCCCTAGTGGACGGGGCCCATGGGCTTGAGTCCAGTCAAGCCCAATGGTAAGTCCGGCCCTGGTTGTGGCATACCATCAAGTGGTTCTGACATCCAGAAAAAGGAAGTGAAACGATTAGAGGGTAAAAACATGTTTTTTGAAGGAAAAGACCTGAGCCATTTAGTTACTAATAAAACAAAGACGTTCTTTGAATTTTTGGGGATCCACGACGTGACAGAATACTGCAGTGATTCTCTAAGAAGCCATGTGAACACTCTTAAGGTTGTCAATGATACCGCAGGAAGAGGAATTGCTCTGATAAAAAAGTATAACGAATCGGTCAGGGATGAACAACAACAAAAAATTCTTGTTAAGGGTAGTCGAGCATCCACAGAAAGCGAACAAAACAAGGGATTGCATCATTCAAAGTTGATTAATATAACACATGTTTTGCCTATCATATTACCTATTAATCTTAGTGTATAGTTTTAATAGTATTTTAAGTTTGTGATTTCTAGTTTTCCCAATAAAAGTGATTAACATTAAAAAATCATATTTTTTGCCTACTTTTACAAAACAGATCAAAGTGTGCAACCTCCAAATATTATCCAATCTTCTTGAAATTTAGCATATATATCTTTTACATCACTGAGACTCAGGGCGTAAGCAAAGTCTGCAAAAAGTTTACAGTTTATTTTTTGCCTTAGAATATAAAACACCCTACAGTATATATCCGTGCGTTACTGTACATTTATTGCAGTATATATCAGTGCATTACTGCACATTTAATGCAGTATATCTCAGTGCGTTACTGTACATTTAACACAGTATATATCAGTGCGTTAAAGTGAACCAAACACCAAAGATTAAAGTGCATCCACGTACACATTTCCACATCTTTATTACATTTTGTTAATAAGCGCCCCCCCCATTATGTCTGGAAGGCCAACAAGGAGAGGCATATGTTCCCATGGCACTGTGAGGGGGCCAGCAGTGTATGTGTCCACAGGCAAAGGTGGACGTGGTCTGTCCTCAGGCATGGCATAATTTCCTCTGTTTAGTGATGTTGCCCGTGCCATCCAGCCACAGCATACAGAGGAGGTGGCAGACTGGCTTACTAAACCATCCTCATTCTCCATCACCCAAGCAGAGACTAGTGTGCAGTACACTGCAGCTGCCATAGTGACTTATTCTGCCTCCTTATCCACAGCTACTCCTGCCATTGCCCCAGCATCAGGCATGGAGGAGTCAGCTGAGTCAGCTGAGTTATTTGAACATAGCATCAGCCACTTGCTTCTTGATGATGCACAGCCATTACTTGATTCAGATCTTGGTTCTGAGGTTGAGGAAGGTAGGAACATGAGCCTACAGAGAGGGGAGAACACTGGTAGACAACTACATGGCAGTTGCCTTCCCCCAGCCGCAGCATATTGCCAATGCCAAGTTGTCTCCAGTGATAATGAGGATGGAGTGGATGATGATGATGATGAGGTCAATGATGTGACTTGAGTGGCAGATAGAGGTGGAAAATAAGGAGGAAAGTAAGGGTGAGGCACAACCCCAAAGAGGCAGCCATCATGGAAAAGTAGAAAGCAGCCACCCTATTCCACCAGATTGTGGAGCTGTTATCTCCCTGCCCACTTCCCACAGCTCATCTGTCTTTTTAGCACCGATTGCACTGTTGCAATTTGCAAACTTTGCCTTAAGCACATCAAGCTTGGCAAAAACACCAGCCATTTGGGTACCACTTGCTTGACAATGCATTATCTCCCTCCCACCTTTGGCAAGAGCACCTGAAAGCCACACAAAAGGGATGCAATTCTGCTCCTCCTCACTCCTCACCTTTCCGGTCTACTCCTCTATACCTCATGACCTCTCATCAGCCTCCACTGACAGGGATGATGGTATAGCGCAGGGTGTCCCAGGTCCTTGCAGCACATCTGCCAGTAGCACACCACCAGCTGTAGACTACAGCAGGAAAATTTCTCTGCCCCATCCACTGCAGTGAAAAAAAATACAGTCACTCTCACCCACATACCTAGCATCCAAATTCAAGCTTGTCAAAGTTGTTGTGGTATCGTTGGGCAAGGCAGTCAGCCGATAGGTCCACAACGTTACTGCTGACATGTAGTTCAGCAAACATGGTCAGAGATGATATATTTCATTCACGACACACTGGGTAATTCTGCTTGCAACTCGGAAGAATGCAGGACAGGGCTCAGTGCTGCAGCTTGTTGTGCCGCAGTGTCCCCATACAGCTAGTGGTGATGATGTGGGATTTGTCAGCTCCACCCCCTCCTCCTCCAACCTCTCCTCCTCTTCCACGCCCTTCTCTGCTGAACTGTTCCATGAACTACAAGTACCCACTAAGTGGATATTCAATTAATCAGGCTAAAAGGTGCCATGCAGTGCTTCAGCTTGTCTGTCTAGGACACAGGAGCCACACCGGAGCAAAAATGCTGCCAACTCTGCAGGGGCAGCCCCAGAGGTGGTTCATGCCAAGCCAGCTGGAGCCAAGAATGGTGGTGTGCGATAATGGCACAAACCTCCTGTCCACCCTTAGACAGGGAAAGTTGACACATGTGCCATGCCTCAATTTGGTGGTGCAGCTTTTTTAAATAGGTACCCAGGGTTGGAAGATCTGCTGAAGCAGACCAGAAGAGTCTGTAGCCATTTCAGGAGGTCATACACAGCCAGTGCTCGGTTGAGTGAAATTCAGATTTATTAATTTTTGACATGCCCACCGGGTGGAACTCGACTTTGGCAATGCTGCAGAGGCTGCACATGCAGCAGAGGGCCTTCAAAGAGTACCTGTGTGAGTATGGCACAACGACAGGCTCAGGCCGGCTTGGCTTTTTTTCCCCACGCCAGTAGCTGCTGATTAAGGATGCATGCACTGTACTGTCACCATTTGAGGAGGCCACAAGGATGTTGAGCCGTGAAAATACATGCATCAGTGACACAATCCCTGTTGTGTTCCTGCTGGAGCAGACTCTGCATGGCATTATGGACATGGCACTCGAGGCAGAGCAGCGGGAGGAAGAGGAGGACTTCCTTTCCTTTCAAGGTCCGCTTTATGCAGACACTATTCTTCCTGTGCCACAGAATACACAAGAGGAGAGGGAGGAGGAGGAGGCTTCTGGCGGCTTTGGAGACATTGAAGCAAAGCAAGACATACGTCAACCCTTAACAGATTGTTTTCCATTCCCAGAACCCTTGGGTACGTGGCTGGGAGATAGCAATTCCAGATACTGTAATCCTCAGTAAACCCGGGCATCTGTTTCTCATGCCTCCGCAAACTTGCGGTGCATGGGCTCCTTCATTCTTCAAAGCCTGTGAAAGGAACCAAGAATCTGTGGCGTCAAGAAGAAGGATCACTATTGGTTGGCAACCCTCCTTGACCACTGTTAGAAGGGGAAAGTCTCAGAACTTATCCTGTCCACACTTAGGGAGCAGAAGATTAAATCTCTTGAGGACACCTTGGGTGTTGATTTCACCTGGAAGAAATTTTTTGGTGTAGGTTTCATGTGCCCAAATAAAGTGGATGTCCAGTCAAAAATGAAAATGTTTCAATTAATTATATGTAAATTATCTTTATATTTGACATTATTAATTTTCTGTATAGCTGATTGCCAAGCTTAGAAAGTCTAATCAACTAGACAATCAGCTTCTTCCTGTTCTTCAGGGACAACCTTACTTACCTATTTCTGAATTCTGCATGGGAGCCTCTCACTTCCGGAAAACGTTGTTCTTCTCTGCTACACAGGCATGCCTACTGTTCATTCTAACCGCCCCTGTCTTGCCCATCCCCACCCACCCCCATCCATCATCTCCCTTTTAGACAGACATGCTTAGACCTGCCCAGCCCCACCCCCATCCCTCCTTCTCAGATCTTCTCCTGTCTTCATAGCCTTGTTTTGGATAGCAGTTTCTCCTGAGGGGGGGCAGGCTTGGAAGTATGTTCTGTTTGTTAGATACTGTAAGGTAGCTTACAATGCAACATGCTGAAGAATTTCTACAGTGTACAAGCACATGGTTGTTTCTGCATGGCACTGTGATGGCCACTGTGTGCATGGTGTGGCATACACCCATCTCAGGGAGCTACATGTGAGTAGTGAGTTTAAGGCTCAGTTTCCACTGGTGCGACTTGTCATGGAATTTTGGACACATAAAGTTGCATGACAAGTCACAGCCCATTGATTTCAAAGGCAAATGTTCCCATCTTTGCGCCTTTGAAAATCAGTGACTTTGAAAAGGTACCTGCACTACTTTGATGCAACTTTTGAGTAAGTGAGTAAACAACTTGTATAGCGATGCAAATGCGAACTAAATCGCCTCAAGGCGCTTATTTCCATCCAGTGTTGTCCTGATCATTCAGAAGAGGTGGGTCCTAAGTTTTTTCCTGAAGGCCCGATGGTTTTCTTCCATGCGGATGTTTTGATGTGACTTTGATCCAGAGTGTAAAGTTGGATCAAATCTGCACTCAAAGTCGCACTCTAAATCGCACAGATTTTGAGTCACACTAGTGGAAACCTAGCCAAAGGCTAGAGTGCGACATTGGAGTGTAACTTTGATGCAACTTTAAGTGCAGCTTTAAACCAACTTGATGCTCTCTGGATAAAATTTGCATCACAGCATTGCAGGTACCTTTTCTAAGTTGCTGATTTTCAAAGTTACATAGCTGGAATGGGTGCCATTGAAATCAATGGGCTGTGACTTGTCATGCGACTTTGGACACATAGTCCCATGACAAGTCACATTTCCAATATTGTGACCACAAAGTTGCACAATTTAGAGTGCGACTTTGATGCGACTTTTAGTGCAACTTTAATCCAACTTTACACTCTATGGATCAAAGTTGCATCAACGCATTGCAGGTACCTTTTCAAAGTCGCTGATTTTCAAAGTCGCATAGATGGGAACGGGTGCCATTGAACTCAATGGGCTGTGACTTTTCATGTGACTTTATGTTTCCAAAGTCGCATGACAATTCACACTAGTGGAAACGGAGCCTTCGTCCACATTTCCACTATTAAAAAATAGAATAAAAAAAAATGTAGCGCTAATCAAATGAATAAATGCCTATAAACATAGGTACACAATGTGCTCTGATGTTAAAAAATAGTGATGCACTAATAAATACACAGTTGAATGTCTATAATGTAAAAACACAATGGTGGTGCACAAATACACAACTGAATGTCTGTGATGTGAACAAACTTCAAATGTATGGGAAAGTTCAAAACTTGGTGATGGCTTCAAACGAAAACAAATGGTGGAAGTGAATTAACAGATGGATTCAGTCAGCGCAAAACCACAATAAAGAACCTAACCTTAAGGCCAATTCATTGCAATCCTTAAATAAACATATGATATAAAATAGTGCAGCGCTAAAATATACACAAATGCATGTATATAATAACTAACTGAAAACATATAAAAGTCCCAAATAGTAAAGGGTAAAAGTCAAAAGATGACGCAAACTGAGGCACCGACAGATAAAGTAAAAACTCCTCAATGGTGATCAGGGTGCTCAGAACGATTGTATTCAATGTGCATCCTTTTCCATGCTTCCACCACCATAGATACAAGCTGCTCACCTCAATCTGTGGACCTCTGGTTAAACAAAAAGGTAATTCAAGCAGTCATTGAGGAGTTTTTACTTTATCTGTCATCGCCTCTGTTTGCACATCTTTTGGCTTTCACCCTTTACTATTTGGGACTTTTTATATGTTTTTTAACAGTGAAGCCTCGTACACACGACCGAGTTTCTCGTCCAAAACCGGCAAGAAAAGTGCCGCGAGAGCTTTTTTCTCGAGAAAACCGTTCGTGTGTATGGTTTTACGACGAGAAAATTGCCATGAATCTCGATGAGAAAATAGAGAACCTGCTCTCTATTTTCTCGTCAGGATTCCTGATTTCCTCGTCGTGTTTCCCGTCGGCCTGTTTTGTGACGAGAAAATGGTTTGTGTGTATGCTTTAACGAGTCTTTCAAAAGCGCGCATGCTCAGAAGCAAGTATGAGACGGGAGCGCATCTTCTGGTAAAACAAGCCTTCGTAATGGAGATAGCACATTCGTCACGCTCGAAATTATTGCATCGTTTAAATGTTGTGCATTGAAATCTTCTTTAGAATGTTACATTAATCAAAACAAAAGAACTTCTTTTGCTGCTGATATTCACACAGAGTTATGACTATCTTTTTTTAACCTTTTTCATGCTGCTCTTAAGAAGATTTATGTGTATTATATCGTGCAAGTTTTTATGAATATTTAACATTTTTATATTTTTCAAACTGATGTTAATTTTAATTTCGCAATGTTTTGATAGTGATCTCCCATTGAATATTTTAATATATAGTTGTTCAATTTTACACCCTCTTTTTGGGAAATCAGATTCTTTTATTTTTTAGGGGGGTTGTTATCTGTCCCTTTTTTTGTCAGTCAAATGTATCTGCTTACTCCAAAGCTAAATTTTAAATTTTTACAAATACACATAGTCAAGTATGAACTTAAACAAAAATAACATTTATTCATGTTTTGTAAAAAATAAAGAGAAGGCAGCGCTGGAGAACCTGCTGCCATTTGTGCATCCCAGGGACCCCAGACCACACATCAACCCTGTGTGGACACTAAAATTGGGAGCTTGAGAAGGCCAACATTTCTGAGCACAATCTGATGCTGGCCTCCCAGAGGTCAGGAACAGCAGCAGGTGAGATATATGTCCCAAGTGTGTGATACTACAACAGGCTGCCTTCTGTCCGACCACAATGAAGCAAGGCCATCACTTCCTCGTCTTCCTGGCAACCTTCCCTGCAACCTTCCCTGAAGCCTTCCCTGCAGCCTTCCTTCTTCGTTTGGCTGGAGGCTGGGCCACTGGAGGGGTACACCTGTCAGGAGGAGGAGGAGGTGGAGGAGAAGGGGGTGGCGCAGAAGAACAAGGTGGAGGTGGAGGAGAAGGGGGTGGGGTGGAAGAACAAGGTGGAGGTGGAGGAGAAGGGGGTGGGGCGGAAGAACAAGGTGGAGGAGAAGGTGGAGGAGAATGGGGTGGAGAGGAAGAACAAGGTGGAGGAGGAGAAGGGGGTGGGGCGGAAGAACAAGGTGGAGGTGAAGGAGAAGGGGGTGGGGCAGAAGAACAAGGTGGAGGTGGAGGAGGAGGTTGAGGTTGGGACAGTTGTGCCACCTCACAAATTGCTGTATTGGGGGTAATTTTTCCCATCACCCCCTTGTTGAGCAAGGTGATGAGCAGGGGCTCGCATAGGAGGTGTTGCTCCATGCTCATCACCTTGAAATTTTCCTCCACTAGGCCGGCAATGGCCTCTTCAGGTGATGTGGGCTCCTTGAGGGTGGCATGGGCCTCTCGAATAAGGACCATTGCTGCCTCACTGGTGGTCCTGTCCCTCCTGCCTCTTTTGGGAAATCGGATGGGAGGCACCTGTGATCTGGTGCTTCTCCTTTGCCCTGCCACCTCCTGCCTACCACTGGGCCCTGCCACCTCCTGGCTGCCACTGGGCCCTGCCACCTCCTGCGTTCCACTGGGCCCTGCCACCTCCTGGCTGCCACTGGGCCCTGCCTCCTCCTGCCTGACAGTTTCCAGACCCTCCTCCTGGCTGATTTCATCCTGTGTATGAAAAAGGGACATAGTTTAATATGTTGCTTTAATCTTTGCCTCAAATTTTATAATCATGATTGAAGCAATTAGAATGTAAATCCTGAAATCATTTTCGAAAATTTACAACTACATCAGATTGACTATTTAGCACCCAATTAAGTGCAGACTAATGTCTAGAGATCTTGATTTCACTTGTGGAACTCTAAATAGTTTATGTTTGGCATCTTGACATATTTGTCAAACATTAAGTTTATCCCAATACATTTTCATTTAATACTATACCTGGCTCCAGATGGCCAAATCAGGATCATCCAGGATGGCTGCCCCTCTTGCTCCAGAGAAGGCTCAGGTTGGCTGCAGGGAAGTCTGGGGGGAAGAGTGGAGAGTGATGGCCTTGCCTCAATGTGGTCATCCAGGAAGGACATCCTGCTGTAGTACCACAAATTCGGGACATACACATCATCTGCTGCTGCTCCTGACCTCTGAGAAGCCAGGACCTTAGAGCGTTCAGTCCTGTAGGTGCCTCTCAAGCTCCCAATTTTAGTGTCCACCTGTTTTGCTGTGGCTGTGGGCACCTTGGTATGCACAAATGGGAGCAGGGTCTCCAGCGCTGCTTTTCTCACCCCTCTTTTTTTGTGGATGGGGTTTTTCGTCTCCCACAGAGCGGGCAGCTCCCTTACCCGGTCTATAAATTCCGCCAGGAAATCTTTATCACTAATGAAGACATTCATATTGTATCTGCAAGTAAAATAAATAATATATAACTAATGTGAGGCAAGCAGTCTAACCTCCTTAACATCGTAGTCACCATATATAGCCTACAACAATCTCAAGACAGTATAGGCCAACAATTTGTCCAACTCACAAAATCACATACCTTCGTTCGCACGTCCGTAACTTGAACTCCTCTCTCCGCACACCGAACGTAGTATAGTCACATGTGTGTTTGCTATATATACACCAGGCATGCGTCAAACTACGAACAAGTCGCTCCGCACACGTCGCCCGCCCATGACGTTCTAACTAACATCTTTTCCCCGCCCCTTCTCTTTCGGCGCGCAGACAGATATGGCGGATTTACAGCAGGTGTCTGATAATTCCGCAACTAACGAGGAGACCGAGGAAACGTCACGATCAAGGAGGAGATTCAAGGCATCTAATATGTCTTTTGCGGAGATGGCGGAGATGGTGGACATCTTGCTCAAGTCTGATTATGACGCTAAGCATGGGCCGTATAGCAAACCAAATAGAAGGAAGGCCAAAATCCTGAAGAAAGTCGTGAAGAGTCTGAAGACGAATTTCGGGGTGAAACGCTCAAATGAGCAGCTCAGAAAGAGGTGGTCAGACCTCAAACTGAGGGAGCCAGAGCAGTTAAGGAGCATTAAGAGAATGCTAGCAAAAAGTAAGTAAAATGTACACTTTTCTGCTATTAATGTTTTTCTCAACTTACATGTTGCTCCTTTTTTTGATTTTATCATATTGGACTCCCTTCCATAATTTAATAATTTGAACTTGGTTTGGCACAGTAATCGTTCGTTACGTTACAGACACTTCGTTCGGCCACTATCCGCTGTTTTGGCTTATTTTATAGCCATAAAAGTAATTAGACATCTGCGTGTTTTTAAAAAAAATGTGTTCCAAATTTTTAGGCTAGATGATGTGTTTGTAAAGAGAATGAAATGCAAACTTTAGTCAGTGTAAAGGAGAGAACACTCAGCAGCTGCCTCCACATCTGTACTTTGGAGCACTATAGTGTGGGCCACCAGACCCGCCTTTTTTGGGTGTCCCACACAGGTGCATTAGTGATTTTTTGTGGTGCCTCCATGTCTAAAAACTGACAGCCAAAGGTGAATACTAAACATATTATTGGTCAGAAATAATGCATTCATCTTTAACTTCCGCCCAAACACACACTTGTACCCCACTTCCAAGCAATTTAGCCTGTTTTTATTTTTCATAGAGAATTTCAGTGTGATAAATAGACCTTTTGTTTGATTCTCATAGGGGAGAGAAGACTGGGAGGAGAACACTCCAGGGAGCACAGTAACCCCACAGCTTCACAACAACCCCAAACTCCCAAAGACCCACAACCGAAGGATGTTGAGGAAGTTGAGGTGGAGGAAGGAGAAGTGCAGGAAGGAGAGGTGGATGACGTTGTGGAACTGGTCACCACAACAGGTCAGTATCTGACACCACAGCTTCAGGTAAGAGATGTAGGCCTGCAGAGTTATAATACCTTTTTATTTTGTTTTTAGGGGATGTAAATGTTGTGGTGAAGGATAGTACACGTTTCTCTGCTGACAGTGCCCTCCGAATAATCCGGCAAGTGATGGAATGTAGCACGAAACTGGACAGAATAAAACAAATAATTCATGTGATGGATCAAACATTTAAAGACATTCTAGATGTTTTGGGGAGAATCGAATAAGTCAACCAAACCCCCATTTTTTTTCAGGAATGACTGTTCATCAACCTTTTAAACTGTTTTTGACAATGCAACCAGCCAAAAATTGAATATACACACAGTGTGTCAACATGTGCTATCTGCCATCAGGGGATATCCATGTACGTCTTTTGGGGGTGCAACCCCTTCCTCGTATCTAAAGTAGGTGAACTGAGGAAGGGGTTGCACCCCCAAAACACGTCCATTGATCACCCCTGATGGCAGATAGCACATGTTGACAATAGGGATCAGGAGTCTAAAATCCCTAGTGGAAAATAATACAAAATGTGTGCATATTCAATTTTTGGCTGGGCAAGGGGTGGCAAGACCCCATATTAGGACGGGCACATAGAGACATAGTTTGTGTAAGTGAATGTGTCAGATTGCTCAGAGGTATCCAATGTTGTAATTTTTGGAATGCAACTGTTGTTTTTGTATTTTCCTAAGAAAAAAATTGCCGGTTTGTGGCCAGGCAAAAAAAAAATGTGTGTGAATGTGCACAGAGTAAAATGTTTGAACACAAACAACGTGTAGCTTCTTTTTCTAATACGCTCTAACCTTATTTGGTGTTTTTTTTAAGGTTACATAGTGAAATGGTTGTTATTTACTAAAGGAAAATACACTTGGCACTACAAATGCACTAAGACAAACTAGGAGACAGGAAACAAACAAAAGATAAAACTTTAAAACAGATTTTTATTTAACTCGTTCTCCAGGAATCTTTAGCCATAGCCTGGCATAGGAATTGCCCCCCTACCCGTGAAATATTGCATATATTTGTCCCGAACCTCACGGGCATTTTGGGGGGGCAAGCCAGGATGGGCAGATTCCAGGCCCGGCAGGGGATTAGCAGGTGAAAGTCCAGCCTCAGGCAATTCTGAGGCCATATATGAATTGGATTTTCTGCTGAGAAAATTGTGTAGCACACAGCAGCATAAAACTACATAGTTTATTTTGTAGTCCGCCAAGTGTATGGAAGTCATAAAAATGCGGAACCGGCTGGCCATTATGCCGAAGGCATTTTCAACGACTCTTCGGCCCCTGGCCAGCCAATAATTGAACACCCTCTTCTCTGGGGTCAGGGTCCTGTGAGGAAATGGCCTCATAAGATGCGGTCCGAGTCCAAAGGCTTCATCAGCCAAGAAAACAAAGGGGAGTCCTTCAATATTCCCTGCATCCGGTGGCAATGCAAGGTCGTCACTCTGGAGACGGAGGGCAAACTCCGTCTGGATGAAGGATCCCCCATCGGACATCTGGCCATTCTTCCCTACATCAACATAGAGGAATTCATACCGTGCTGACACCACCGCCATCAGCACAATGCTATGAAACCCCTTGTAGTTGAAGTAGTAGGACCCAGAACGGGGTGGCGGCACGATGCGGACGTGCTTCCCGTCTATAGCACCACCGCAGTTGGGGAAGTCCCACCGCGTGGCAAACTCCGATGCCACAGTCTGCCATTCCTGTGGCGTGGAAGGAAGCTGGGGAGTCAAACAAGATGAAAGAAAATTAGAATTTAAAAATATTACATTACAAGGAGATTATAATAAAAAACATTAGAGGCCAACATCAATCAAATTCTACGTTTATTAAGGTGTTTTAAATAAGTATAATGGAAGGCTCATGTTTCATATTCATCACCCCCTCTGATGGTCCATTAATACATTATTTTGGGGGGGGGTAGATGTGTTTGGCCACAGGATAGCAGTGCAGTGGCGGTGCGTCCAGAGTGGGCGCTGGAGCACTGCCCCCTCTCTCCTGTGCCCGTCACTCAGAACAATACATAGGTTCATGCCTTGCATAAACCTATGTATTGTCAATGCCGCCCACTATTCAGGTGGATGGCCCCCTGTTAAGCGACCAACATATGAATAACTGCATCATTTATGGTGTGAAAATTGCATATCAGAAACAGGGAGGCAAATAGGCTTGCACATTACAGCCTGAGGGATGTAAATGGCTTCATAAAAGTTAAATAGGGTACGCAGGGGGGGGGGAGCATTCCTTGGGTAAACACTGACAGGCTGCTCTGCCAATCATGTTCACCAAGTCTGTTTAATGGTAACATGATTGGCTGATGCAACATCAAGGGAAGGAGAAGACATCAAGGACAGAAGAAGGATGGCGCTGACCACAAGAAGGTATGTGCAGGGCTGGGTGGAAACTGGCTGCATTGGAGGGAACAAAATGGCTGCATTGGAGGGGACAAAATGGCTGAATTGGAGGGGACAAAACGGCTGCATTGGAGGGGACAACTGGGGGCGTTTAATAGGCACCTTTGCAAAAATGGAGGAAGTTTATTTCCTAAATTGGGGTTGGACCCCCAAACATTTGTTGCAACAGGCGACCCTGCTGGAAAGGCTAGTGAAGGGAAATATGCATGGAGGAGAAAAAAGGGGCAATCTAAAGCTTCCAGCATGCATGAGGACAAAGGGGACATTCTCAGCATATTACAATCATGGTAATTAGGGAAGGATGAAAGAAATACAATACATTAGCATACATGAAATACATAAAATGTGATGTTAAAGGAGAAAACTTACCCTAATATAGTCCTCCTGCAGGACTTGGATGATGGCAGAACAGGTGTCTGGGATTATGAGGCCCAGAGCCTGGGGGGAGATGCCTGTCGTGAACTTCAAGTCCTGAAGACTTCTCCCTGTCGCCAGATAACGTAACGTGGCGATGAGCCTCTGCTCAGCACTGATGGCTTCCCGCATAATGGTGTCCTGCCTGGTAATATAGGGGGACACCAAAGCCAACAGTTCCTGAAAAACAGGGTCAGACATTCGCAGAAAATTCCTGTAGTCCTCAGAATTATTCTCGACTATCTCCCGCAGCAGAGGCATGTGGCAGAATTGGTCCCGCTGGAGCAACCAATTCTTGGTCCATGAACTCCTCCTCACACCATTCATGGACTGGTCTTGGTCCAAAACAAGCAGACCAACACCAAGCGCACGCACAGCACGAACTCGACGACGAGAACGTCCAGGCGACATGGCTAGGAAACGGTCGTCTTATCAGAACGTACAGAACGCACTTTAGAACAGCAAGGCCTATGAATAACGAACTGAAAATCAGAAACGAACGGGCAAGAACGCACTCTAAAACAGATACGACCTGCCTAGACGCCCTGAAAGTCAAGATACGAACCCACAAGCACAAACTGAACCTCAGAAAACGAACTGAAAAGCACGAAGACTGAAAAGCGCGAATCGTCTCTTCCCAAACTTTTACTTCACACGCGGTAACACGAGATCAGCAAAAGCAGCCCAAGGGGTGGCGCCAAGAAAATCGATCTTCCCCTTTATAGTGCCGTCGTACGTGCTGGACGTGAGCGCGGAGAACAACGAGGAAATTGGGAAATGTCAGTGTGTACGCATGGAAAGCTTGACGAGAAACTCGTCAAGGTTAACAAGAATCTCGGCGAAAAAAACGACGTGTTTTTAACGACGAGAAAATTGGTTGTGTGTACGAGGCTTAAGTTGTTATATACATGCATTTGTGTATATTTTAGCGCTGCACTATTTTATTTTATATGTGGGAAGGTTTGTATTTCTATACTTAGGATGGCTAGGGATGGAGTGGTTTTGAAGATAATACCTGTGACATCTGATATCAAGAAGAACACTTTTCTCCAGAAGGGATAGGTGTGTGGACATTTCCATAGAATATGGATTAGAGAGCCCCTCCAACATGAGTCATCGTCAAGGTTTGCAAATTTGTGCATTTGTATGGGAGTGAGATACCACCTATGATGTATTTTTTGTGATAATTCCCAATAGGTAATGCATTTGGAAGCCCCGTGGTTATGTCGTATGGCATTGCGCCATTAGGAATCCGAGAAGGAGGTCTGTAAATCTCTCTCCCATCTCTGGTACGTTAATGTTTTAAAAAACATGTCTTTGTTCTGTAGTAGGTTGTACATACGGGTTATTCCTTATATTTTGGTAGAGTTGGATGTCCAGAAAGACCATGCTTTGGTAGGAATTTTAATTGTTGGGATTGTTTTTTTTGTAGGTATGAGGATATCCGTCTGTAAGTATGTGCACCCTGCAGCCAGTGTATTATCTGAAGATGTAGCGCTAAGTGAAGAACTAAAGCCCAATGATTTGGGCCTCCAATCAAACCAAAGTGATAAATAATATCAATATAATGAGTCCATACAGTGTCCATAGAAAATTTTTCGTGTTGTGAAGAAAGAACATGTAGCACTGAAGGGTCATCACATAACTCTTGTAGAAAAAGAGAGGTAGAATACTCTTACCGGAACATTAGACCTGTGGTTTAGGCAGGTCAAATAGGCATACGAAATCCCAGTGGCACTCCTCATTAGACTTGTGCACAACGGAAAAATTCGTTCCGTTTCGGTTCGTTTCTTTCCGGTCCTGTTGATTCGTAATCATTCGTAATTTTGCTGGACGGGATTTTTCGTGTTCGGACTCATTCGTATTTTTGCAAGCGACATTTTTCGTTGAATTTTTTGTTGCTTTATAATTCGTACTTTCGGTAGAGTACGTTGTTTTTCGTTGATTCTGGACACAACTCCTACTTTCGTAACTTTTTTTGGGTTCGTTGATTCGTAATTTTCCGTGTCTCTCTCACAACGACGCTGCCTATTATGCCTAATGTGCTTCGAATGGATTTGTACTTTTCTAAATACATAGCGGTTATTTGTAACGATTCGAAATCTCGTATTTTACTTTCGTTTTTTACATGCGGCTATAGGCTCCGCCCCTGTACACCATTTTGAGAGGGTTCAGCACGGTGAGGGAGAAGCAGAGAGCAGAGCAGAGTGTTATTGTGCTTCGAATGGATTCGAAATCTCGTATTTTACTTTCGTTTTTTACATGCGGCTATAACCTCCGCCCCTGTACACCATTTTGAGAGGGAGTTCAGCACGGTGTGGGAGAAGCAGAGAGCAGAGCAGAGTGAGTGTTATTGTGCTTCGTATGGATTCGTACATTCGTAACTTTTTCATAACGAATTATGCCGAAGACATTCGGGCATTCGCTATTTGCGGTATAATTTATTTCGGATTCGGTCTTATTCGTAATTGCTTTGTTCGGAAATTCGAATGCTTCCGAATGTCCGAAAGTTGCTAAATTCGGACGAATTTCAATTCGTTACGAAACAAATTGCACAAGCCTACTCCTCATCAGTTAGTCTGGAAACTGGATCAGATGGGTCCCCAATGTAGACTGTCCGGTAGGCTCCCCGACTTGACAGCAGACTCTGGGTTTCACACCAATCCAGGTGGTCCTCCGATGGAACTGGAACCGCCACTCAGCAAGGAGACTCTTTACCACGGTGAATATTAGTAACCAGTGGCCAAAGGAAGCTATTACTTGACCAACCACCCATGTGAGGAGAAAAGAAGGGAAGGAATGCTCCAATGGTGCAGGTCAATGAGGGTTTACACTACCTCATTCACTGCCCCTTTTTAAACGTTTTTATTGTTTGTGATCACTTTTATGTTGGTTGAATAAACCCTCATTGACCTGCACCATTGGAGCATTCCTTCCCTTCTTTTCTAATCACATGGGTGGTTGGTCAAGTAATAGCTTCCTTTGGCCACTGGTTACTAATATTCACCGTGGTAAAGAGTCTCCTTGCTGAGTGGCGGTTCCAGTTCCATCGGAGGACCACCTGGATTGGTGTGAAACCCAGAGTCTGCTGTCAAGTCGGGGAGCCTACCGGACAGTCTACATTGGGGACCCATCTGATCCAGTTTCCAGACTAACTGATGAGGAGTAGTGATGAGCCGAACACCCCCGGGTTCGGTTCGCACCAGAACCCGCAAACGGACCGAAAGTTCGCACGAACATTAGAACCCTATTAAATACAATGGATGCGAACGTTCGGATTCTAAAGTGCTAATTATAACGACTATTATCCATGTTATTGTCCGAAACAGAGTTTGGGAACCCGGGTTCTGCACCAGGGGACATATATCAATGCAAAAAAGAAATTTTAAAAACGGACGTTTTCCGGGAGCAGTCATTTTAATGATGCATAAAGTGAAAAAAAAAAGTCAAATATTCCTTTAAATATTGTACCTGGGGGGTGTCTAAAGTATGCCTGTGAAGTGCCACGTGTTTCCCGTGTTTAGAACTGTCCCTGCACAAAATAACATTTCTAAAGGAAAAAAAGCCATTTAAAACTGCTTGCGGCTTTAATGCAATGTCTGGTCCCGGTAATATGGATGAAAATCTTTAGGAAAAATGGCATAGCTACCCCAATAACCTCCCCCCCTACCCCAGCCCATTACCAGCCCCTTTGGGTCTTGTATGGATATTAAGGGGAACCCCGCACACAAAATAAAAAAGGACCTATATACTCTGAACAGCCGTATACAGGCGGTGCATACAAGACAGGGACTGTAGGTTTGTTCTTATGTAGAATCTGTTTGTAATTTTGAACAGCTGCATTGTTTAAGTGGAGCTCCATGCCAAATTCCTTTTTTTTAGCTTTTTGTAAAACATAGGGAACGGTTATCACCCCTGTCACATTTTTTTTGCTGTCTGTGCCCCTGTTCAGAACATTTCACCTCACTTTGCGTCCCAATGACAACTGTTTTTGAAATGTGGTGTTTTTATTGAAACAAGGATTGGTGATAAAGCATCAGTAGAGAGGAGACACCTTTCTCCCATATTAATTCTTACAGGAGAGAATTTTCCTTCCAAGGGGTAGATTTCCTCTCACTTCCTGTTGTCTTCTTCCGTTTGCAAGTAGTAGTAGTTTGTAAGTTGGATGTTTGAAAGTAGGGACCTGCCGTATATACTCTGCAGAAATTGGTCCCTTAGGTGTTGGTGTTGGCACAACACTGAAAGCACTCACAGTTATTCTTGGTGGGTGCTGGAACGCCCTGCTGTCAACTATTATATCAGGAATTGTAATAACATATAATTGTTGATCAGTGGTAGTAAAAATTGGGCCTTTGATGGTGGTGCTGGTGCCACAACACTGTAAGGCCTGACAGTTACTCTTGGTGGGCGCAGCAATGGGCCCTGCTGTGAATTATTAGATCAATAATTATAATTGCATGCCCCTGTTGAATAGGGGCTGAAAAATTGTGCCTTTGGTGGTGGTGGTGGTGGTGGTGGTGATGGTGGTCCTGGTGCCACAACACTGTAAGGCCTGACAGTTACTCTTGGTGGGCGCAGCAATGGGCTCTGCTGTGAATTATTAGATCAATAATTATAATTGCATGCCCCTGTTGAACAGGGGCTGAAAAATTGGGCCTTAGGCACTGGTGGCACAACACTGCAACCCCTCACAGATACTGTGCTTGGAGCACAGCAATGAGGCCTGTTGCAAAGTATTGCATCAAAAATTTTAATTACACGCCCCTGTTAAACAGGGGCTGAAAAATTGGGCCTTAGCCACTGGTGGCGTCACCCATAAACCAAAATGATCTTCCAAGCTATCATCATTAATCGTATCATTGAGGAGGAGGAGGATAGCCAGTCAACATAACAGCACAGGCACTCAGCATCAGCATCAGTCTTGAAGGGATGTGACATTTTAAAATCAATTAGTCTGTTATATCAGCATCTGGTGTGTGGTAGCTGGTGGTGATCCAAGACTGGTTCATCTTGATGAAAGTCAGTCGATCAACCGAGTCGGTGGACAGGCGCACCCTGTGATCCGTGACAAATCCTCCAGCAGCACTGAATGTGCGTTCTGAAAGAACGCTGGATGCAGGACAAGCCAGTAGCTCAATTGCATACTGTGCAAGCTCTGGCCAGTGATCCATCCTCAAGACCCAGTAAGCCAGAGGATTTTCGGTGGGGAAGGTGTCCAAGTCTGACCTTGCCCCTAGGTATTCCTGCACCATGTATATCAGACGCTGGCGATGGTTGCTGGAACCGATCATACTTTGGGGCTGCGGACTAAAGAATTGTCTGAACGCATCGGTCAGACGGCCACCTTCCCCACCGCTCCTTCTTTGACTGCCCGAAGCCTCAGCAACTCGTTGTCCAGGACCAGGAGTTTGTAAACTCCCAGTCTCTGGGAACGCGTTGCACAGACCTTTCTGAAAGGCCTCCCGGAGTTGTCTCATCCTCTGCTCCCTCTGCGACGGTACGATAAGGTCCGCAACCTTACCCTTGTACCGTGGATCAAGGAGAGTGGCCAGCCAGTAATGGTCCCTCTCCTTGATCCGAAGAATACGAGGATCCTTCCGCAGACTTTGCAGGATCAGGGAGGCCATGCAGCGTAGGTTAGCTGAGGCATTCAGTCCGGAGTCCTCTGGGTCATTAAGGATGACATGATCCGCAGCCACCTCCTCCCAGCCACGTACAAGTCCACTGGTTTCTTGGGACTGTAAATCATCCCTAAAAGACTGCTGCTGATGATGCTGAGTGCCAGCCTCCACCTCCATGCTGACACAATCCTCCTCCTCCTCCTCCTCTTCCTGTGCGATGGGTGGGACAGAAGGAACACTGTCTGGGTAAAGGGGGCCTTGAGAGGCAAGGAAGTCCTCCTCTTCCTGCCTCTGTTCTGCCTCAAGTGCCCTGTCCATTATTCCATGCAGCGTGTGCTCCAACAGGTGGACAAGAGGTACAGTGTCACTGATGCATGCACTGTCACTGCTCACCATCCTCGTGGCCTCCTCAAATGGTGCCAGGACAGTGCATGCATCCCTGATCATGCCCCACTGGCGTGGGGAAAAAAACCCGAGCTCCCCTGACCCTGTCCTGGTGCCGTAGTCGCACAGGTACTCATTGATGGCCCTCTGCTGTGTGTGCAGCCGCTGCAGCATGGCCAACGTTGAGTTCCACCTGGTGGGCATGTCACATATAAGGCGGTTCTTGGGCAGGTTCAACTCCTTTTGCAGCTCAGCCAGGCAAGCACTGGCATTATAAGATCTGCGGAAATGCACACAGACTTTCCTGGCCTGCCTCAGGACATCCTGTAAGCCCGGGTACCTGCCCAAGAACCGCTGCACCACCAGGTTAAGGACGTGAGCCATACAGGGCACATGGGTCAGTTGTCCCTGTCGGAGGGTGGAGAGGAGGTTGGTGCCATTGTCGCAAACCACCATTCCTGGCTTAAGCTGGCGTGGCGTCAACCACCTCTCGGCCTGCCCCTGCAGAGCAGACAGGACCTCTGCCCCAGTGTGGCTCCTGTCCCCCAAACACACCAGCGCAAGCACGGCATGGCATCTTTTTGCCTGCGTACTTGCGTAGCCCCTTGAACGCCTACGGAGCACCGCTGGTTCCGAGGACAAACCACAGGAAGAGGCCATGGAGGAAGAAGAAGAGGAGGGGGTGGAGGAGAGAGGTGTGTCACAACCAGTAGTAGCATTTTGGAGGCGTGGCGGTGGAACAACCTCCAACACTACTGCACCTTGTCATGCATCCTTCCCAGCTGCCAAAAGAGTGACCCAATGGGCCGTGAAAGAAAGGTAACGTCCCTGTCCATGCCTGCTGGACCATGAGTCAGCGGTAATATGCACCTTACCGCTGACCGCCCTGTCCAGCGAGGCCAAGACATTGCCTTCCACATGCCTGTAGAGAGCCGGAATCGCCTTCCATGCAAAAAAGTGGCGTTTGGGAACCTGCCACTGAGGAACCGCACATTGCACAAACTCACGGAAGGGGGCCGAGTCTACCAACTGAAAAGGCAGCAGTTGAAGCGCTAGCAATTTAGCCAAGCTAGCATTCAACCGCTGGGCATGTGGATGGCTGGGAGTGAACTTCTTTCGACGGTCCAGCAGCTGGGGCAGGGAAATTTGCCTGCTAGAATCGGACGTTGGTGTACTGCTAGCAGAGTGCCCACAAGTACTTGCCTGTGACACACCTAATTCTACACCTTCATTCCTCTCAGAGCAGGTTTCAGAGAGGAGTGAAGGTATAGTGGGGTTGGAGATCCCAGCTGATGCGGTGCAAGAAGAGGTCAGCTTTGTTCTTTGGTGTGGGTCTTTAAGGTAGGCTTGCCAACGAGCTGCATGGCAGGTCAACATATGTCTGATCAAGCATGTGGTGCCCAAGCGGCTGATGTTTTGGCCACGCGATATACGCTTGAGACATATGTTGCAAACAGCAGCTGTGCGATCTGATGCACTCGCCTCAAAAAAGGCCCACACCAAAGAACTTTTTGAATGATGGGCAGAGGCAGCGCCCTGCACAGGCGGAGCTCTGCGGTGTGATTCCGTCGGTGTGCTGCCCATACGCTGGCCACTCAAGGGCATCCTGCCTCGTTGGAGATGTGCCTCCTCCTCATCCTCCTCCTCCTCCTCCTCTCTCCTATTAGGCACCCACGTGGAGTCAGTGACCTCATCATCCCCTCCCTCCTCATCACTGGAGCCAATCTGGCAGTATGCTGCAGCTGCTGGAGCATGACTGACAGATTGGTGTCCTTCTTGAGCATCCCCTCTCTCTGCTCTCACGCTGCTGCCTTCCTCTAGCTGGGTATCATCATCAGATCCTTCCAAACGCTGGGCATCCTCCTGGAGCATGTACCCAACACTGTGCTCAAACAGTTCGGGGGACTCCTCAGGAGGAGGACATGGTGGGTCTAGGGAAGGATTGACTAATGAAGATAATGATACCAGAGAAGAGGACGCTTTGGCAGCTGCTTTGCCAGTACCCTGAGCCTGGGTGAGAGAGGATGAGGAGGATGAGGTGGGCTTGGTCATCCACTCTACCAAGTCTTCGGCATGATGTGGCTCAACATGTCCAGCTGCCGAAAAGAAGGACAAGCGTGTCCCATGGCTATGTGCTGATGACAATGCACCGCGTCCACGACCAGCACTGTTGCCCCCAGACACAGAGCCTGCTTGCCCTCTTTTTTTGCCTCCTGACTGTCTGCCTCTCCTTGGTTGCCTTCCAGACATTTTAATGGATGGCCTGCAGGGAGATGGGAAAAAGAGCAATAAGGGCTACCTTCAGGTGTATACTGTGCAGGAGGCTTAGCAACAATGACACTGACACTGTCACCTGCCTATCCTTCTCTGTCCCTAAACACAAGGATTTGCAATATGCTTCAGCAAGATTGGTTTAGCACAGAACAGCACACTGACAGTTTCCCTCACTGTCCTTCTCTGTCCCTACAAACAAGATTTAGCAAAGAATAGCACACTGATAGTTTTCACGAGTGTCCTTCTCTGTCCCTATACTCAAGGATTTCAAATATGGAACAGCAAAATTGGTTTAGAACAGAATAGCACACTGACACTTTCCCTCACTGTCCTACTCTGTCCCTCCCTAAAAACAAGATTTAGCACAGAATAGCACACTGATAATTTCCACGAGTGTCCTTCTCTGTCCCTAAACTCAAGGATTTGAAATATGGAACAGCAAAATCGGTTTAGAACAGAATAGCACACTGAAACTTTCCCTCACTGTCCTACTCTGTCCCTCCCTACAAACAAGATTTAGCACAGAATAGCACACTGATAATTTCCACGAGTGTCCTTCTCTGTCCCTAAACTCAAGGATTTGAAATATGGAACAGCAAAATTGGTTTAGAACAGAATAGCACACTGACACTTTCCCTCACTGTCCTACTCTGTCCCTCCCTACAAACAAGATTTAGCACAGAATAGCACACTGATAATTTCCACGAGTGTCCTTCTCTGTCCCTAAACTCAAGGATTTGAAATATGGAACAGCAAAATTGGTTTAGAACAGAATAGCACACTGACACTTTCCCTCACTGTCCTACTCTGTCCCTCCCTACAAACAAGATTTAGCACAGAATAGCACACTGATAATTTCCACGAGTGTCCTTCTCTGTCCCTAAACTCAAGGATTGAAAATATGGAACAGCAAAATTGGTTTAGAACAGAATAGCACACTGAAACTTTCCCTCACTGTCCTACTCTGTCCCTCCCTACAAACAAGATTTAGCACAGAATAGCACACTGATAATTTCCACGAGTGTCCTTCTCTGTCCCTAAACTCAAGGATTGAAAATATGGAACCGCAAAATTGGTTTAGAACAGAATAGCACACTGAAACTTTCCCTCACTGTCCTACTCTGTCCCTCCCTACAAACAAGATTTAGCACAGAATAGCACACTGATAATTTCCACGAGTGTCCTTCTCTGTCCCTAAACTCAAGGATTTGAAATATGGAACAGCAAAATTGGTTTAGAACAGAATAGCACACTGACACTTTCCCTCACTGTCCTACTCTGTCCCTCCCTACAAACAAGATTTAGCACAGAATAGCACACTGATAATTTCCACGAGTGTCCTTCTCTGTCCCTAAACTCAAGGATTGAAAATATGGAACCGCAAAATTGGTTTAGAACAGAATAGCACACTGAAACTTTCCCTCACTGTCCTACTCTGTCCCTCCCTACAAACAAGATTTAGCACAGAATAGCACACTGATAATTTCCACGAGTGTCCTTCTCTGTCCCTAAACTCAAGGATTTGAAATATGGAACAGCAAAATTGGTTTAGAACAGAATAGCACACTGACACTTTCCCTCACTGTCCTACTCTGTCCCTCCCTACAAACAAGATTTAGCACAGAATAGCACACTGATAATTTCCACGAGTGTCCTTCTCTGTCCCTAAACTCAAGGATTTGAAATATGGAACAGCAAAATTGGTTTAGAACAGAATAGCACACTGACACTTTCCCTCACTGTCCTACTCTGTCCCTCATTACAAACAAGATTTAGCACAGAATAGCACACTGATAATTTCCACGAGTGTCCTTCTCTGTCCCTAAACTCAAGGATTTGAAATATGGAACAGCAAAATTGGTTTAGAACAGAATAGCACACTGACACTTTCCCTCACTGTCCTACTCTGTCCCTCCCTACAAACAAGATTTAGCACAGAATAGCACACTGATAATTTCCACGAGTGTCCTTCTCTGTCCCTAAACTCAAGGTTTGAAAATATGGAACAGCAAAATTGGTTTAGAACAGAATAGCACACTGAAACTTTCCCTCACTGTCCTACTCTGTCCCTCCCTACAAACAAGATTTAGCACAGAATAGCACACTGATAATTTCCACGAGTGTCCTTCTCTGTCCCTAAACTCAAGGATTTGAAACATGGAACAGCAAAATTGGTTTAGAACAGAATAGCACACTGACACTTTCCCTCACTGTCCTACTCTGTCCCTCCCTACAAACAAGATTTAGCACAGAATAGCACACTGATAATTTCCACGAGTGTCCTTCTCTGTCCCTAAACTCAAGGATTTGAAATATGGAACAGCAAAATTGGTTTAGAACAGAATAGCACACTGACACTTTCCCTCACTGTCCTACTCTGTCCCTCCCTACAAACAAGATTTAACACAGAATAGCACACTGATAATTTCCACGAGTGTCCTTCTCTGTCCCCAAACTCAAGGATTTGAAATATGGAACAGCAAAATTGGTTTAGAACAGAATAGCACACTGACACTTTCCCTCACTGTACCTCTCTGTCCCTACAAACAAGGATTAGCACAGAATAGCACACTGACACTTTCCCTCACTGTACCTCTCTGTCCCTACAAACAAGGTTTAGCACAGAATAACACACTGTCACTGACACTCTCCCTACCTATCCTTATTTGTCCCTAAACACAAGGAATCCAGGATTAGTAAAGGAAAAAAAATGACACTGTCCCTGCCTATGCTTCTCTTTCCCTGCTCCGGAACACACTACACAAGGCCGCCGCGCTAGCGGCCTTTTATATTGTGGGGCGTGTACTAAACCCCCTCAGCAATAATTGGCCACAGGCATCCTGCCTGTGGCCAATCATTGCTCTCCTCACTGCCGGCGCTGTGATTGGCCAAGCATGCGGGGTCACAGTGCATGCTTGGCCAATCACAGCGCCTGGATGACACTGCGATGGCGTAGTGCATTGTGGGCCGTTTGCGTCACTCGAATTTGGCGCGAACGGCCCAAATCGTTCGATCTTCGTCGAACGATCGAACAGCCGATGTTCGAGTCGAACGTATGTTCGACTCGAACACGAAGCTCATCCCTAATGAGGAGTGCCACTGGGATTTCGTATGCCTATTTGACCTGCCTAAACCACAGGTCTAATGTTCCGGTAAGAGTATTCTACCTCTCTTTTTCTACAAGAGTTATGTGATGACCCTTCAGTGCTACATGTTCTTTCTTCACAACACGAAAAATTTTCTATGGACACTGTATGGACTCATTATATTGATATTATTTATCACTTTGGTTTGATTGGAGGCCCAAATCATTGGGCTTCATTTCTTCACTTAGCGCTACATCTTCATTCCATGTTTATTAATTTTAGTCACATTTTATATAGCAGCTTTATTTTTATTCACTATTTTAGATTAGCACAGTATTTTCTTTCTTTAAGTGTATTATCTGAACATGTATTTATCACGGCAGGGGGCGTTATCACAGACATGCACAGCCGCCTGCCCAGAGCCAATGTGGACAAGCTCACGTTCATTAAAATGAACCAGGCATGGATCCCACAGGACTTGTCCATACCTTGTGTAGAATAGACATGTATACCGGTGTTCTGACAAAAACTGTCCGGCCATCGGATTGTGTCCAGCCCGTACTGCACAGGCGCAGCGCTTGCGCAGTACGGAGGACAAGGAGATTCACAAAATCTCCAAAGATGAACGGCGCCTGCGCTGTGAGTGCAGGTTCAAGCCCCACCATCCAAGTGGACATACGGTAGCACATAGTAACAGGGCCCCTCACGGGCTCGCTTTGAAAGCCACGCTTCGGGCACGGCCTCGCTTGGCTCGGCTTGAACCTCGGATGGTGTGGCTTGAACCTGGACTCACGGCGCAGAGGCCGTTTGTCTTGTGAGATTTTCAAAATCCCCTTGTCCTATGTACTGAGCAAGCACAGTACAAGGCGCCTCATCACCGGCCTTACCCAGCCATTGTTTTATTTTTGAACCAGTGTTGACTACCTCGTCCTCCTGCACTGCCGCTTCCACCTACACAGCCACATCCACCGCCACCTCCTCCTAGGTCAAGATTATAATTTTTATTTTATTTTTTTGTAGCGCACAGATCCTTTCCCCCTTACCTGCCTTTATGTTGTTGGCTCCTCGCAGGAAGGAGAAAGGCACACCGCACTACCAGCCCATACCCTCCTGTATAAAGAGGTTGAGCGGTGTATTTTATGGGCCGTGTCCACAGCCGGAGTCAAAACTCCTCCAGAGGATGATTCTCACCTCTACTGTAGGTAGAGGCAAGTCCTTGAATTCCCAGTAAAGTCAATGTCCACACCAGCTGAAACTCCAACTCTGAGTTTATTCTCTCATGGCAAAATAAACTGTACTCGGATAGAAAAGGTTAGAGCAAAGAAACAGG
This sequence comes from Rana muscosa, assembly GCA_029206835.1. Classification (NCBI taxonomy): domain Eukaryota; kingdom Metazoa; phylum Chordata; class Amphibia; order Anura; family Ranidae; genus Rana; species Rana muscosa. The sequence goes on from CM055121.1 coordinate 87,180,239, forward strand.
ACAGCTTAAGGTGTGGAGGAGGTCCAGGCACAAACGTAGCACATTCACTTCACTGCTTAGGTTTCTCAAACAGTTTTAGGCGCACGGTCTCTGCCACAGACCGTGAGGTTGGTCTATGCCACTAACCGGGTGGACAAGGCCCCTGCCACGGGCCAGGTGAATAAGGCCTCCGATACAGTCAGGATGACCTTGAGCTTCTCCTTCTAAGAACTAGCCCATTTCAAGGGAAAGACATCTCTCCAGGGAGTCAACAGACCCTTCCTTCACCGTGCCTCCAGCATCGGGCCATCGGAGGGTTCCTCCCTTCCCTGGAACAGGGTCCCCTACACGAGGCGGCATCCAAAGACTCCTCGACCCTTAGCGGACTCCAGACCAAGGCTCTGGACCCCAGGCTTTACTCCCGCCCCTAGGCCTCCATACCCAGGGCAGCAGGAACTCCAGGATAGTACCTCTCCCCGGGCTAAAGGTGCCCGAGATGGAACAGGAACATGTGCACCCAGGCCAGAGGCACCTGGGCGCGAACCCCACTGGACATCAGCCCCCAGGCCAAAGGTGCCTGGGGCTCGGACCCCGATCAGGAGGCGTCTGCCATTTTTATATCCTCTCCCGGCATGCACAGCAGGTTCCCCGCCCCGCTGTACTACTGCCAAGAGGGGACACAAAAGGCACAGCACTGTATCGGTGGTTCAACCCTAGCCTGCCATGGCAGCGCCACCTGTAGGCCGCAGGGAACTGCACACCAATACTGTCCCCCGAGGACAAAATGGTCCATGAATCCTACAGAATTAGGGTGTTTGAGCCTATTTACCACTCAAACACTTCCCTTAAATTTAGCACCCCGCTACATTTTTATTTCAAAGTATTTTATTTTCCCACTAGCTTATCCATTAAATTGAATAATTTTTTACAGAAAGGGCGTATTCTGGGGCATTCCCACCATATGTGTGGCATCGTGCCGTTGAGTTTCTGAGGTTCTTAATGACTTTCTGTACCTCTTCTGCTGAAAAGGGGGCCTCCAGCATATTATTTTATTTTTTTATGTTATTTTGAGTTATTCCCTATCTACATTTGTTTGCAGAGCACTTCCCATGCTCTTAACAAAATTTTGCTGCCATTTTTAGCCCTCTAGCCCTTTCCATTACTTTTTTAGAGCCTTTTTAGTCCTCAGAAGTTCGGGTC